>CM022759.1:13203786-13783786 GCA_012411365.1 Ameiurus melas | reverse complement strand
CATAGCTACAATATGAAATAATTGTGTCGCTAATAACCATTTCCAAATATGAACTTGAATATTGCACTGTGTGCAATAACTTACATGAAAACAACTGAGATAAAGAGGTTGTTTTCATATCACACTAAAGATATTCTGGATTCAACAGATTCAGCAGAATTTCTTAGTTTTCAGCAGGTAGGGCATCCGTTATTTCATATAATATATCATATTCATCTGTTATTTATACACAATATCTAGACATGTTGGGATGCACAGTATTACATTATTAATCATATCAGCTCTTTAAAGTGGTACATTAAGCCACTTTACTCTTTAAAAATAGCTTCCTTGTGGCTTCTTTTAATCTTTTCTAAAAGGATTGTACTTGGAACATTCTCGAAAAAAATTAATGCTCAGTGGGACTGTTTTACAAGATCCTTAATTTTTCTCCAAGAAAGGATAAACCGAAGAACACTTTGGGTGCTACAGTAGATGATACCTTATATAGAATGCTTATATCAAAAACGTCTACCGATCATTCAGCAAATATTTCTACAAATTTAGGCCTATTCTTTTCTGAATAATGGGCTATCATGCCCAAATACAACTTTCGCACATTTGTAGCCTATTATGTGTGAGATCGGTTAAGTGAAAAATAACCGCGAGGGATTACGAAAAATAATATTTTATTGTTAAAAAATAAAAATAAATGAACAATTTGTTCGTCATCGATACTGACCAGCGTTTCAACAAAAGTTCCATGAAATTGATAACACTGACTTTGCTAGAGCCTGTAGATAATGATTATACTAAGCGATGCTTAACCAGTTTTGATCAAAACAAAAATAAGATTTTTTTTTGTAAAAAAACAAAAATAAAATATTGAAATGATTTCTGGCGCTGTACAAACAATGTTTAGACAAAGTGCTCTTATAAGTAACACAGCTCTGAGCTGGAGGAATCTCTTCTACAGTAAGCTTCTTCTCCCAGAGCTTGGTAAAAACAGTCTGAGGTGCTGTAGTGAGGAGATGTGTAGTCTGCGGCCATGGTGCCGTCCTGCAGATTGGGCCAGTGAGACAGGCAAAAACAGTGCTGCAGGGTGCAATGCTGGTAGTGGTAATTTTCTGACGTAAAGCTGGAGCTCATGTCCATGCGTGTCGGAGAGTTGTAGCATGACGAGGAAGAGGAGTGAGACTCGGGCGGAGTGAAGCTGTTATAATCGACCAGACTGGGAAGACTGAACGAGTGTGTTGGTGAACTAGAAGCCTGGAAGAAAAGGAAGTGTTACAGCGTTAGACGTTATCTAAACACACAGTAAAAATCCCCTAATCCTTAATGAACACCTACAGTGCTGGGCTAACATCCAGAGTGCTAAAATAACACCTACAGTGTTAAAAGAACACCTACAATGTGTTATTGTGTTAACAGTGCTGCAATAACACTTATACTTCTGAATTATCACCTCCAACATAATTATCTAATTATTATATTTTATTAATTAGTACACATGGTGCTGACTAAACACCCTTAGTATTGAATTAACCCTTACAATGGTGAATTAACTCCTACAAAGTGTAATTAATTTGTAAAGTTTATGGATTGACATTTTAACAACATTTTTGGAAAGTTGAATAAGTGTCTACACTATTCAGTTATACTAATAGTGCTGAATTAACTCTTCATGTTGTATGTACAACTACAACTACAACTACAATGTTAAATTATCAGTCATAAGCAGAGTGCTGAATTCATTCTTAGAGAATTCATTTTGACTTTAGAGTATCCAATGTGTCCAGTTCGACTTATTTAACTGTATAGACTATGTTCATTCAACACTGACCACTAACCTTTTTGTTAGTGAAAAATCTAATATTCTCCAGGAAAGCAGTTTTCCTGTGTTTTTGTTGGAGTGTTCCAATTTTACGTGGATTTCAATACGTATTTCCTGGTCTAACAATAGCATTAAAGAACTGTAAACCCCTATAATTATATCTTTTGGTTTGTATTGAATTGTATTCATACTGTAGAATGCACTTTTTTTTTAATGCCAACTCATGCTACCTTAAAAAAAAAAGTCAAACATGGCTTTGGTTAGCAGGTGTAAAAGTAATAATACATACTAAGCTGTTAGTGTAATATTCCGTGCATGAAGGGAAGTATCCGTGCGGCCACTGTGCAGGAGCACTCGCACACACCGCAGCGCTGGAGCTGAAGTTCTCTGCAGGGATCATGTTCATCAGCAGCTGATCATCAAACATGTCCTCCATAGCCATATGCACGCTTTCTGCAAACTGTCGAGGTTGAAAATAATCATGCGCCGAGCTCCCGCAGAGAATATCGAGCTGGCCTGCTGGAAAAGATGGAGAGAAAAATACTATATAAGCACAGTGGGGTATTTAAATTGGGCATGTAAAGTCTTGAGATGATGTCACGAGTGGAACAGCCAACAGCTAAATCACATTTGAATAGAAGTTTATAAAAGGAGTCCTTTCACATTTTAAGGAATCTTGCATAGTGTATCGTGTCTTTTTTTCCCAACTGTTCTGCATGACGATCCAATGGTTTCATATTGGAGTTAGTAAGTGGGAATTGCTTTGATTTGTGATCAACATCTATCTAAATAGCTTAAGAAGGCTTGTTTTGAGTGATGTTGCACCCTAATACATGCTGGCTCAATAATGTCGCTGTTTGGTTTTTTTTGTTTGTTTTTTTTGTTTGTTTGTTTTTTGTTTTTGTTTTTTTATCTATTCGGTGCAGATGAGTACTGCCATCAGAATACAAAACCGGTGTGTAACTTAATGCAGAGACATTAGTTTGAGACATTATATCTATCAGTTTCAATAGGAAGGAGTAATAGAAGATGGCTTAATGATTTCTATTTTGCCATAGGTATCTAGTGATTGTTAATGATTAATGGAAACAATTTGGCAAACTCCCCTTAGCAGACTAAGGTGTTGTTGTATTTTTCAGTAGGGATGTTATTTTGTGTGCGCAGACTTTATCATTACAATCGAATGATTGGTTCAAACGTTTCTTAGTCTGCCTAGGTCTTTGTAGGCTAATAGGTGGATGATGAACCTACCAGTCACTGGTGTAGAACAGACGTCGTGAGTCGTCCCAGCTTGTTTTTTCTTTGGGGGTGGAGAGAGAGAGAGAGAGAGAGAGAGAGAGAGAGAGAGAAAGAGAGAGAGAGAGAGAGAGAGATTAGCACTCAGCATTTAATCTTTGCGACTTTTCTTTAAACATGCTTTATGCCTATATTCCAGGGTAAATATATACCAGTAATGTTTGATTACTCAGTCAGACTTATATTGTACAAGAGCACAAGAGCAGGTGTGGCCATGTCGAGCACTGTAACAGTTTCTGATTCATCCTAGCTACTGATTAAACACCAACCCCCTGACACTGATTCGCATGAGAAACTCTGTATTATGCTACGACATGATTTTGCTGAACATGAGAAAAAAGACAGTTCTTACTCTGGATTCTGCTGCCTGAAGTGCCCTACGCTTCTGAAGCAACTCCTTAACGGTGGTCTTCACCCGCACACCCTGGTACACCTTAGGTTTGTCTGGGGATGAAGAGAAAAATGTACACAACAGTAAATACCTCAATGCCCCGAATGTCATGTGTATATTATACACTCATTTATGATTAATTTGTTTATTTTAAAATATTTTGCCCAGTTCTTAGACTTTTCAGAATTTCAGTTTCAGAAGTTCATTTTTAAGGATTTTTTTTAAAGCGAAGTATCAACCTAATCATTGACAAAAAAAACATCAAATAAAATGAATAAATAAAAGCCTGTTTACATAGTTGCGCAATAGTCATTCAACGGTTCTTTGTAGCAGAGGCGCCAGGTACTCAGGATTTAAACGCTGCGCATTACAATAGGCTCGCGTGCAGAAATGCAGAGGAATCAAAACTGATTTTGAAATAATGCATTTTTGTTTTACACGACCCTGAAAATAACTACCGTTTTACGAAACAAAAAACAAATAGTCAGTCATTTCTAGTAATCACTTTTCTGTGACTAGTGGTGCAAAGTTGGTATGCAGACAGGGGAAAGGGAAAAGCACCGCACCCACCCAGGCAACACAGCTAAATCCCGCGTGTAATACGGAGTGTGAGGGAAATCTCAAGCGGCGTGTGTATGATCTCATCAAAACACTCCGGTAAGTTGCTAAACTTACATACATTCCTATGATTGCGAGGGAATGCGTTTGGAATCAGCAAATGGTTTGCAAGCTTTAGTAAAGTCTGTGCGACTTCTTGTGAAACGAAGCTCTTTGTGTTCTCCGTCGCTACTTTGTGGCCAGATTGGTGTGTAGATTAATGTAGACTACATGCTGCAGAAATGTAACAGAACCGATGAAGCTCGAATCTCATTAAATTCCCGTCCCGACGGAAAGGACGCTTGGTTCTAAGTGAGAGTTTAATAAATGTACTGAATCTGACATGTAGCCTAAATAGAGAAATCCCTATACGAACCGAGGAATTCAGATTAAAAATAGGTTGGTGAAATAGGTTGTATACCCACACAACCGACCTAAATAGGATTAAGTCAGGATTATTTAATTGGCCGTGTAACTGTAGCATGTATTCGGTCAGTGGGCGTCTTCATGAAATCTTTAACATATGTCTAAAAGTTCCGTACAAAGGGGAAAAAATGGTTAAGATAAGAACAACGCCACGCCATGGCGGAGCAGATAGAGACAGCAAAGGTGAACCTGGCACTGATGGTGAGAAGATTGCGACAGGTTCCGCGCACACTCACACTTACTCTCATATAACTATTCATATGACTTATACCGACTCATCAAATCGTTTCCCAGTCGGAAAATATTCTTTTTAGTATGCGCTCAGGAAGCAGATAAAAAAAAAAACCTGGCCGTGATTCAGAGGGGAAAAAAACCCTTTCATCAAGATGCATATTTAAAACACTAAATCAAGTATTAAACGAGTAGCCTACTACAGCCGTTTAAAATAAAAAATGCGCCCATAAATCGAAAAACAGAAATATGAGACGTGTGTGAGATGTCTAAAAAAAAGAATGCATATAAACACAATACATGGTCAACTTACTATTACTTTTTTTAAGTGCATTAAAGTTAATCCTAACACAGCTACAAAAATCTCTTTCTAAGTTGAAGTTTATTTTTTTAAACAAATTGCTGTACAGCTGGTCAAAGAATGAATGAATTTGTTGGCCAGAGGCATGCTGTACTTTCCAACCCGTTTAAATTAAATAATTTCCTGTAAACTCAATATTTTAATCCATCTCCCTTTTGCATGTGCTTTTTTTCCAGGTCCCAAAGGATAAAGAATAAAATGAGAAGAAAGAAGAACATTCACTCACCAGACATTATTGGCGTGAAGAGGAGCAGGACCCAGTGAAACACCCCAAGCGCCTGTTCTTGGCTCTATTATATGGGCAAGAACGAAATATTGATAAAATTGTCACAAAGTCTCAATCAATCACCCTCACGACACTCTCACTATATACAATTATGCAGTAATATAGCCAGGGAAGCATTAGTTTGAGTTTTTCTGCCCTCATCCCTACTATTTAAAGTCCCAAGAACTCAATGATTTGACAATGATTTGATTGCGCGATACTTTCAATTTGAATATTCAAAGACTTCGCAAAAATACTTATATCTTAGCTATTTTCGCCATCAGAGCGCATGTAAGAGCACTCCCTGTAATAGAATATTACACCATTTCACACTTTAACATAAAAACAAAAATATATTTTTGACATTTTATCACCCTTTTGATATTGATGCCAAGAGGCTGGCTGTGGAGCTCTCTTTGCACTTTACAATATCAAAGAGCGAGCAAATGTCATTTCAAACAACACACAACTACATCAATATATATCATACAGTTCATAACCATATAAATAAATAAGAAATAATATGTTCTGTAGCTTGATTGTAAACCATTTTTCCAGAAATGTAGGAATGGTGGGCGTGGCATATAGTGGCAGCCATTTTGACCATCAGAGCATGGGGAGCTTGTGCTCTCTGACACATTTAACACAACTTAACAGTTCTGTAAAGAACATTGAATGAATATTATTTTGTATCATATGTAACCTGATTTTTTTTATATTAATCATATGTAATCTGCAATGCTTTATCGAAGAGTTGCCCTCAGAGTAGGATATGTCTTGTAATTATCTCAAATATTTTAAAAACATAATCAAATGATGCTGTTGCAATATTGATAATATTATATGACAAAAAATTTTTACACTATATATATTTTACATACTATGAAGGATTTTGTAGATTATAGCAAGAGGGCATTAATTCAATTAAATGTGGTCATAGTTCATCCTATTTTATTAAAATACTTGTTTGTGATTGTTTTTTGTTCGTTTGTTTGTTGTTTTTTAAAAAAAAAAAAAAAAAAAAAAAAAAAATAAAAAAAAAAAAAAAAAAAAAAATTTTAAATATATTTATTTATTTATTTTTTGTTATATATGCTTTTTTCAGATTTTTTATATATATATGTAAAAGAAAGAAGGGGTAAAAAGAAAAAAAAAAAGGGATAAAAAAAAATTGAACAAAAAAAATATATATTTTTTTTGTGTGTGTGCATTTTTTTCTTGTTACATTTCTCAGTGGGGTTGTGTTTAAAAGGTGTCAAACATTTTAGCGTCGACTGGTCGTTTATGCTTACTTAAATTATTTAATAGTGAAATTGAGCATAGATGAATATCATAACAATATTCAACACAATATTTTTTAGTGTGTATAAAAGCTTTTTCTGGTCGGCATGGGTTCTTCACTCCTGTCGCCACCACGTGGTTTGAAACGTGATCAGCAGGTCAGGAACAGGGTAAAAAACAGTCACAAAAGCATGACCGTGATTACACTACCAAGTGGACTTTGCTGGTCTCTTTATGATTTGTTCTCTTTTTACGTGAAAATTCTTGAAATATTTTTTGGAATTTTCTTAACTAATAACTTATCTAAACCATTAAAAAGACCCGAGTACATTTTCCACTTTAATTGTTTGATTTAACTAATGTTACTTCAGATAAAGCAAATCAATATAAGCCATTATCAATATAACTAACATAACCATCAGCCGACTTAACGATTTAGTGTACTGAAGTAATCTGATATGAACACTGTAAAACCGGATAAGTTCATTTAACTCAAAAAATTTGAGAAACTAATTACTTCAAAATTTTTAAATTGCTAAATAAATTTCTTTAAGCCAAATACACTTAATTATTACAAAAAATAACTCAAACCGTTATATTTAAGTGTATTTGGCTTAAAGAAATTGATTTATTAACTTTAAATTTTTAGGTAATTAGTTTCCTCAAATTTTTTGAGGTAAATGAACTTATCCGGTTTTACAGTGAAGTATATGAAGTAGTATAGTAAGGAAATTGTGAGGTCCATTACTTCTGCCAAATTCACATACAGTAGTCTAATGAATCTTATCCAGCTTTGTCATTTGTAACAGTTGTTATTCTGTGCAAAGCCCTTAAGTATCAGAATTTATGAAGGATTTATTAACAATGAAGTCAATACAACAAATGCCATTATATGACCATACATTTTGCACAAAAGAACAAATCAGATATTCTATAAATTCAGATTTGCCCAATACATAATTTAGTAGTGCCAAGTATTAGAGTTTTTGGTTTCCTTTAGCACACCATGTTTAAAACTTGGAAAATTGACTGATTTGTTTATGTGCTTTGTTTCAATGAAAATATACACTGCTATCTGTTGAATCTTTTATACAGCAGCAAAGTTGCCTACAGTAAGTCCAGCCTAAGAGTTGTAATGTACGATAACATTCAGAATAACCAAAAGGCCAAGAAAATGTTTTTGGAAAAATGAAGGTAATACAATAAAGGTAAACAGGGCAAAGATGGAGAGGATCTATACAAATAAAAAAAAATGATTTCAGTTTATTTATCACGTATACTTTCTAGTCATGACATCACCACAAACTCTTGGATTAATCACTTTTGAAAGTAAACTCATATAATTTTTTTTTATATTTTTAATCATACAAGCATCAAAAACATGCAATAAATCACTTCATGGAGCAGGTGGCATGTATTTCTTTAAACTATTTTTTTCTTTTTGCTTTAAAAGATACATTACAGTACCATCTAGTAGTTTTAATAATAGATTAACAATATATCAGTGAAATATATACATATAAAATTATATTAAATGCAATTATTTAAAAGTTAAAAAGGAATGCCTTGTGGCTCATCTCTACTCAACATCATCTTACAAAGATTTTTGTCCTCTTGAGTTCCATTTCCCCTTTCTAAGAAGTTTAGTTTTTGTTGAATAAAAATGCCTTAATATCCAATTGTGTACTCATGTGTGTTAAAGTTATTAGATTTTTTTGGAACTGATCCACCAAAAATGAGCTTTAACTCCTGGTGTTTTAAAAGTTGAAATGGACTGTCCTTTGTTTCTCCTATATTCAACCAGCTTTGGCACGTTTGCAATTCAAATGCTCTGCATCAGAAAGTTCTCCTAATTTCACAATGTGACCAAACTCCAGTGGCATCTTCTTTGACCCATGGCAACATGTCATTCAGGACAGAGGGGGCATTCTCAGTGTCCTCTGTGGACAGAGCTGGGAGTTTGGCTACATGTTCACTATATGTTGGGCATGGGAAGCTGGAAGGCAGCTGGAAGGAAGAGTGATATGGCATATCATCCAGGGTGTGCAGAGAGTAAAACTGCGATGATCCCATGCTGGAGCTCCTGGAGGATGAGCGGTACTGGCCGGGGCTGGACGGCTCCACTGGTGCAGGAGCCAGACCGTTCCCACACAACCCCTCTGTAGGCTCCATCCCAGCCTGCTCCCAGGAATCCCTCTGCACACACAAACACAAACAAGACTCAGATTCCTGGCTGTGTGTTAATTCTCAGACATGGAGTATGGCAAATATCTTATCAGGGAACGTGATGTTTAGCCTGTGGTACAAGGCTGATAACATATGTTTTAAGGAGGCCAAGAGTATTAAAGGTTGTTTAAATGGAATTAAACAAAAAGTGTGCATAAATGAGAAAATAGTGGATTAGAAATTGGCACAATGGTCTTGGAGAAATAACATTTTGTTACAAGGTATATAAGGTATATACAGAAATAACAATAAAAACACACTTGACTTGACTATATTAATATTTAGTCTGAACAGAATAATGAAACATAATCAGATTATGCTAAAATGTTTTGGAGTGTTGTTGTGCAAATTGCTGCCATGATCATTATCTTAATGTAGCCCATTCACAGAAATAAGAAAATCCACACCTCACTAATAGCCTTACCAGCATAAAGTGAGAGGTATCTCCAGGAAAAGGGGGAAGCCGAGTGCCCAATGCAGTGGATGAGAAGATAGAACTTCCTCCTCCAGAGTGAGCAGCACTGCGGTAATCACTGAAAGACTCTGGGTAGTAACTATCTATTAGGGAAGAGTAGGTAGACATGGGCATAGTGTCACAAGAGAAGGACTTCCCTGTCAGTGCTGAAGAGTAGATGTCTGTCGTGAACTGCTTGCTTGAAGAGCAAAACTCAGCATCAGAAAAGAATGGTCTTCTCATGCTGTAGTATCCTGGTAGTGAATGGGAACCTGAACACAATGTGAATGAACATGAGTGCTGCACATGTTAAGTAGACTGTGATTTATTGTAATAGTAGTGACAACCAGTCTATAAAAGCTATATAAATGCCTGTCATTAGTTAACAAATACAGAGCAAATAATAATAATAATAATAATAATAATAATAATAATAATAATAATAATAATAATAATAATAATAATAATAATAATAATAGAAATCTAATGGCACTCATTTCATTGTAAGACCAAGAAAGAACAACTTCCCTGGTTCTTCTGTACTGTTTTGCAAATGTTGTGGATGGTGACTCACTGTGCAGAACTTATATTAGGGCATCACATATATCTCACATGATTGCTCTCTAGGGACACTATCTTGGGACAGTTCAAAATCTGACAATTTTATCCATGTTATCTGGATTAATAAGATAACCTTAATATTAGCCAAGAAACAGCCCTGTGTTTAATTGTCTGGTCAGTACTTGTTTGGCTGAATAGCAAGCAACTTCTGGTGTCAAGCCGAAATTATAGTTGCTCTTTTTAATTTAAATGAACAGTTATTTCTTTCTGCACTAGTATGCCAAACTAGTTTGTCAAGTCAATAGATAAATGTATACTAAGATTATAAGCATGTGTGTTCTTGTTAAAGCTTCTTTATACTTGCAGTTGTAAATGATATAAATGTATAAATATAAATCTAAATATAATATGAATATATATATAGTGTTTTTAATGTTTAAAAAAATATCTCACCTGCCATTTGGACGAGTTGACTCTGAGCAGACACCCCCTAAAAACAGAATTGAAGGAGAAAGCTAAATCTCAAAATGTATTGTTTTATGTAAATGTTATGGCATATGTTTATGGTCGGTAAGGACATAGGTTATGTATCTTTATTTATACTGAAATATACCTCTATCTCTGCATTTCTGAGAGAAAATGGCATGTAATCTTGAAGACTAGGGACTGTAAAAAGTAAAGCTATAGTTAGGAATACTCATCCGCTAATTATTTTTTTGGAGACATGGTCTTGTCTTGTGGTTAAGATATTGCAAGTGTGCTCTTGATGTGTTTAGTTTTGCACAAATTTCAATGCATTCAGGTCCCTTTAGTTTAGAATAGAAGCGTTCTCTTTTTACCTAGTAATTGTTGTTGGTGTGCTTTGGGTGGAGCAGTCTGCTACATATGAATAAGACTAAGTTTGAATGGTGGTTTCAATAGCTATTATCATTTTACATGCTGGTAAAAAGGGAAATAATAGAATGTGTCCATTAGTTGCACTTCTTCTTCTTTGGCACTCTTTTCTACCTCTTTGTAGTTTGTCTTAAATAACATATTTTGTAATATTTGTATGCATTTTTAAAGATTTTTTAGACAACTTTTGCTAAATAATTGTAAAAAGTATAATAATAATAATAATAATAATAATAATAATAATAATAATAATAATAATAATAATAATAACAATAGAATAGAAAACTATTCCAATGAACTGCACTTGTGTTTTCCTCAACACTTAATACAACCTACCATACATCAGAAAATAGGCAGCTCTCAATTAAAGAATTATATAATAAATGTCACACAGCTCTCATTTAATTATTTCATTTAGTTTTGTTATCCAGCTTGTGATGTAGAGGTCACAAAACAAAATTCTTATAAAAGCAAACATATAAAGTCCACATGGAAATCATGTTACCATGTCAAAAGTGGATGAAGCAGCGCACAGCAGACAAAACTTATACGATGGAGGTTCTCAATCATTTGCATATTGTAATCATGAAAGAGTCTATATCAACGTAACCCTGGCTGGAGGGCAAGCAAATTTTGAGGCCTGGATTTGAATGTCATTTGCCCATCACAAGATTTGGCCGTGTTGCCTATCTACAGCTCAGTGCATCTCTGAAGGCAGGGTATGAAAATGTTGTTGTGCGAAGAGGCAAGCTCTGCACCTGAAAGGCACTTGAAGAAAAAGTGATGAGCTGGAAGCAGAGGGTAGATTGGATTCAAAGATGCTAAATGTAATAGCTGAACAAAGTGTCATTCTGTGGTCCTGTTTTATGTTTTGTATTCTTTGTTTTTTTTTTGTATATTAGGGTCTGTAGCCTCATAAAATGATTTTTGTTTGTAACCCATTCTGATAAGGAAACACTTTGTTGTAGGGTTCTACATAGAATAATTAAGATGTCCTACAGAGGGACAACAAAAGAACCCTTAAAGGTTCTAGATTTGACCTTGACAAGTGTGTATTACTTCTACTAGTTTACATTACAAGCACATTCACTGACCCTTCCTGTACTGGAACATTTATTAAATTATGAGGCAATACTGTTTTTTTGCTTTTTTTAATCATGTGAGTATAAACCTCTCTACCTTGTGTTTACTTAGCAGAGGTGTCCCACCCCACATATCCGGCTCAGTCTTCACAATACAATTCATACAGTTCACATGACTGGCAGGCCCTTGAGATGTAAAGCAATAAGGCTTTATATAAAAAAAAAAAAAAAAAAAAAAAAAAAACATTTCCCTATGAGGACTTTTGGACACATGTTGATAGCTGACACTGGTAAATCTTTTTAAACACCTGTTCATGCTGTGTTAATTAACACGTGAGGCCATTCTGAGTAGAACGGAGGTGCAAAAACCAACAAGGTGTTTTTACAGCTCAAAGTGCCATCAATATTAAAGGATTAGTGCCCTCATGCCAACATAGTCATTCCATGTGGACCATGATATCCAGCATTTTTAAGAATACAAAATTTGCTTTTACTTATTCATTTGGTTTTTAATATGTAATATGTAAATATGTGTGTGAGATCTTCTCAGGGTTCAAATACACTGCCTTACATTGAATACATATTTTTTTATTTTCCACGTGTAAACCCGGACGTGCTGAGCCTTGTTAGCTTTAATTTTATTTAGTACCCTGTTGTCTTCCTAGTCTTGTTCTATGTGCTAGTTTGCCTGTGATTTATGTCTTGGTTGTGTCAACTCTGACTACATCAGATGGATATTTATAATACCTTTTTCACTAAACACACATAAAAAGATTTGTATTCCACCGGTCACCTCAAGCTGACTATTAGTACATACACCTTTCTGAAGTTCCCACAGATGCCCATATACAGAAGCAAAAGTGAGAGATGTGAGAGCAGCAACAGAGCAAAAAAAAACCAAAAAAAAGTAAATAAATAATAATAACCATAAACATAAAATAGATGTGCTTGAGTATATGTGCAGTGCAGTAGCCTATGGTCCACAAGATACTGTAGTTCATATTGCACACATGCCTTGAAGCACAAAGGTGCTAACAGCCAATACAACATACTAGTGTGGTGAGAGGGGGGGAAACCATGAAATGCAAATACGCTTTCCAAACAGAACAGTGGTGGCATTTGCCATTGCTAACACAGAGGAGAGTTGAAGTGAGCTGACAAACTAACCATCTCTATTTTTTTTTAATTATGCAGAGCAGTATTTAATGCTTGATCCTCAGAGCTTTCTGCACGTGTGACTCACTTTCTGTTGCTGTGGATGGTCTCACGTGGTTCCCCAAAACAATTTATGTCCAAGCCTCACCCCTGTTCTGAGGATAATCTTGGATACTTGGACAAGTTAACTTGGGTACAGACAACTTTTACCTTCTGTAAACCTGCTGCTGCAATCACAAAGCCTGTCTCAAGAAATGCCTCAAACTTACACTCAATATCTTTTCACTACACTCAATACTGTTAGCATTTATTAACTGAATACTGTAATAATTTATAATAAAATATATATATATATATATATATATATATATATATATATATATATATATATATATATATATATATATATATATATATATATTAACGACCTCCACCCATCATCTTCTGAGTTGCATAATATATATATATATATATATATATATATATATATATATATATATATATATATATATATATATATATATATATATATATATATATATATATATATATATATATATATATGCCACTCAGAAGATGATGGGTTCCCTTTTGATTCTGGTTCCTCCATCATCAGAGTTATTAAACCTACATCGAGATTCTCTGACAACCTGCTTTATGACAATGTCTATTGAACTGAAAGCCCTCAAGATGGCTGTGGATGTTCTTCCTCTTTCTTTTTAAGAACAGCTTACAGAACACTCAAGTCTCCACCAGTGAACAGTTGATAACTTCAGTTTGATATGATAGACTTAACGTTATAACTCTAATTATGCTCATATTCAAGTTCATGTTAATACACTTATGAGGAACGCACTATTTGACTATAGTATAAACTTATAGAAGATAAATTATTTATAATAACAATATCCACTGTCACCCAGAAGAGGATGGGTTCCCTTTAAGTCTGGTCCCAATCAAGGTTTCTTCCTCTTGTGTTCTCAGGGAGTTTTTGCATTTTTAGTTTTCCAAACATCACTCTTTCAAACAAAATAAAACATTACAAGAAAATCTTGGTATGCCAGTAAAGAAAGTAACATATTACATAAAACATATTGCCATATTCTCCAAGATGTCAGAAAAAACTGCCAATTTATTTATAAAGCTTTACAAATCGTACTTGGGATTACTGATGTTGTTTTTTTTTTTTTAAGACTGGGTTGTCCCACTAAATGTTTTGTTCAGTTTAGTGCTATTTACTGCTCTTTTTTTAATGTAGAAAACATTTAATTTAATTTTTGAAGGCAATGCATCTTTTGAGCATTTCTTTACATTTTCAAACAGCATATAACATATAACATATATTTTCAAATAACATATCATCATACAGAAACTGCTCATAATAAAGAAAGCTGTTCATTATGTTTCAGAAAAATCAGAAAAATACATGAAATAATAATCAGGCAAAGTCCATTACCCAAAACTTTCATTTATAATACGTAGTTATGAAAAGATTAAGCTCATGCTCAGCATGGATTATATTTTAAAACAGCTGGCTATTTAACTCTTCTACTGTTGCTATTATATTCAGACAGCAAGTGTGGCAAGTGCCTCCCTTTGCTGTGTGTCAAGTTTAGATCAGAATGTTTATTTATACCTGTAGTTATAAGGCCACAGACTTTACAAAAGCCAGCTGAACCTCAAAGCACTTTTGTGTTGTCCTGGATATGTTCAATTTAATCTTAAACATTTTTATTATTTATTCATTCATTAATTCATTATTAGTCATTGTTTTTATTTCTATAACCACAATAACACTTGTATATTTACAAAACATGCAGCTGCATTTGTGTCTGTTTTTGTATAGAACTTAAAGTGATGAATGCATTTTAATCAGTAAATAACCTTAAAAACATTTAACTGACAGATTACCAGTGATGTCTCAAAATCTAAACTAAAACCAATTTGTCTTACTAGCATTTTTTCCAATTATTAGTGTTGATGATCCTCAACAACACTACATAAACCTTCTAAAATATAATACTTTGCATTAAGGATTGCTATTTATTTAAGGAAATAGTGACCTAGAATCCCTCTTACAGGCCACATTTTGTGCCTTTAACGTAAAAAAAAAATCAATGGACAGATATTTATTCTTGCCTATGCACGATGCGTGTGCTGCCGTGCCGTGTGCTGCTGTGCATAAAGTAACCTGCTTTTTGTGTGCTTGTATGTTGTGTGCTTTCTTTTCTGATACTGCGTGAATGAATCCAAAGTTACGATGGCAATGCAAACAGAAGCGGCTCCCCTGTGAAACAATAGTGAGGACTTAACTATGAAAGGCTGGCGTTGCTAGTGCAGCAAGATGTCTAAAAGCAGTATTCTAGTCTGTCTGGGACAACAATGGCAGACTTGTCTGTGGTCTGTAGGATGAACAATATTACTGGGCAGGTGTGCGAGATTTTGACTTTGCATAGGCAGACCACAGACCAAAACGGCAGCTTAACTTGCTGTGGCATGGTGTTCGTGACCATTTCCATTGTTGGTTATTGTTGCTGCCTTCATTGTGAATGCACATGTGATTGCCGTGTTCCTTTTAGCTACTTATTGCTTATGTTTTGGTATTTGCTGATGGGCTTTACATTACCACACGGGATGGAGAAAAGAGCCAGACTGAAAAAGACATATACCTAAGGCCAAAGACTCAGGAATCATTAAAATACAATGACAATCCCGTGTGCAAATAAAAGTGCAAAGCCATGCATAATGTTACTAGATAGCCATACCAACTGTTTTAACTGACTGTTTGCATGCAATAAATAAGAATGTCCATGGGAACAGTGATGTAGACTGAATTTCAGTTTAGCTTAATGTCCAGACATATTAGATGTTGAACTTACAGCATAACGTGGTCCACTGGTTTGTCGTGATCTCTTTTCAGCCAGCAGATCTTTCACAGTATGCTTGACTCTGACTCCCTGATACACTCGCTTGGAATACTCTAGGAAAAGCAAAGATATCACAACACTAAATACCTTTGGACATTAAAGTATACATTATGTGACAAAAGGTGAATTCTTCATAAATAATTAAGTAGAAAATAGATCTCCCATTACATTTCAGTCTTTATCACAAAAGCAATAAGATAATTATTTAGATTTTGCCTCAAAATACTCATACATGTTGCTCATTAAAAAAAACTAATTAAATTTTTTTTTTAAAGCCTTTCCCCCCAGAATGAAAGATTTATCATTGTGGCATCCAAAACTAAAAGAAATAAAACTGCATAATAAATATCAGCATTTAAGTTCAATTAATGTATGCTATGCTTGCAGAAACCTAAATGTAGTTTCTGTTTAAAAAAAAATGCTCTTAAGCGGTTCATGAATTGCTGTCCTGAAAATTATATCCGTTGATGATTCATATGTGATTCATAGGCATGCTTTGGCTTGAGAGTTCTAAGATAGCATTCTGCTAGTAGTATGGATACTGTGCCTGCAGGTGTTTATCTGTCACAGTTAGGAACTTTAGGTTTTCAGTGCAAAATAGGCCCAAATTAAATCTAGGAATATGTAATATCATAGATGACTCATAGATACCTCAAAACATGTATCATTTGAGGAACATATAAGGAGAAGTAAAAGACAGATCTGCTGGTGGGATGAGTTATTAACCACATTTATTACAATTTTGTACATTTATGTCTCTATTTTAGATTCTCTTTTTAAGTTTGTATTATTGATCACTTGAAATAACATTCCAGGGTAGCAGATATCCCTGTTAACAGATGCCATATTTGCAATTTAAAATGCTCTGAGAAATTGCATGCAAAAAGCATAGTAGTATTATGTAAAAGGTTTATGAATGATCTGCAAAGGGTATGATGAGTTTCAGTGCCTTCCCTGCCTAAGTGACAAACTGATTAAAGTTCTTGTTTAAATTGAACAATTATGCACAGTTTTCCGAGCTCTAGATTAACTTTTGATAGCTATATGAACTTTGTTAACTTTAGAATCTTCAAAATGGCAGTCTAATACTGTGAAATAATAAAGACCAAGGAAGTACAATTGTGAGGACAATACTATGTAAGAGATACAGTTTCATTTCGGACCAACTGACAAAACTCAGCTGTAGACTGATTCAAAACACAGTGTCTTGAACTCCCATGCAAAAAGATAGTTTTAGCTCACTAACAAGTGTTATTGTAGGTTATTCAACTTACCAGCTTCCATGTTGTAAATCACGTTTGCTTGAGTTGAGAGTATTTGGAAGGCCAAGTCACTATTCCAGTAAAATGGCAGTGTCTACTTCAAACCTTGAACAGAATTTGATCATTGTACCATAGACAGCAGATCTTAACTAAACCTAAATGCTACTTTTCCTTCAAAGCTGAATGAGTAGGCAGCTTTTGAAATGACCATCATCAATTTGTTTAAATGCAAATAAATGGCAGGACGTTTTTCCAACATTTGCATCTATGTTCTAGATTAAAGAGGAGAGGACACTGAAAGCAAGGCAACATCACTGGCAAAACCCTACTTGGGTCACTTTTTGCCATTTTGTGGGTATTTTATAATTATATTGATTGAGTACCATGTACCAAAATTCAGCATAAATGTACTACAGAAGTTGAAACATAGCACTATACCAGTAGTATGAAAACAGATTTTTTTTTTTATCATAATACAAATACAAAGAATTACCAAGGCAAAATATAATGTTGTAATCTTATTGTGTTGTAATGTTTATTTTGGGCTGTAGTTTAAACTATGTATTCATTCACTGTCTACTCATTCACTTTGTAATTTTTTTTCTCTTTGTAATGTTTGTTTTTGTTCTGGCTGTGAATCTGTTAGGCTTGTTTTATTTTTATATTTATATATATATATATATATATATATATATATATATATATATTTTACCTCGACGATAAATATGTGGTTTGAGTAAAAATGTATAAAATTAATAAAATTAGGCATATTGATTTTTAAAAAGCCTTGGTATTTGGTGGATTGGTATGGAAATAAAATAGTATACTTAAAATAGTATTTGAATTTCTAAACATCTCTGTCCAAAACCCATTTATATAACATGTCTATCTCTTTTCCAAAGTGCCTTATGTTTTTCAATAATATGATATTGTATGTAAAGTGCAATTGAATATTGGATCATTTTAATTGGTACCAATATCAGTTTACTGCACAATAAGCTTGGCACAGTGTGAAACATTACATGATACATTACATTACATTATACATCATTGAGAAAATGGTTAGAAACAACATGGGAAACTGTCTTGTATCATTCATAAATCTAACCTGAAGGTGGTAACATGCCATGTGTCAAAAGGATTAAGTGAGCTTAAAAAATTTTCAAGGTTGCTCCTGTCCTGTGGCAGTGGTGGTTCAGTGGTTAAGGTGTTGGTTTACTTCTCAGAATGTAGTGAGTTTAAGCTACCACTGTTGGGCCATTGAACAAGGCCCTCAACTGCTCAGATGTATAAATGAGATAAATGTAAGTCGCTCTGGATGAGAGTGTCTGCCAAATGCCCTTGATGTTAGAAAAAAAAATGTAAATTGTCTAACCTGTTGTCACTTCAGGGTAAATGTCAGTTAGTAAATTCCTTCCCTCCTTTCAGTGCAGAATTAATATGGTGGTTTCTTGCCAAACTGTTAGATATTAACAATATTATAGTTATTTTATTTAATTATTAACTTTCAGTAACTGAGTAAGAGCTTTTAGATTCTACACAGCGCTGTGCTGCCCTCTAGGGGACGACTGTAGATTAACACTTTAAAGCCACCCTTACTTCCTGTACTTCCGGTTTCTATGTAATCAGCATTGTGAAACCATGTTTGGTAACGATGTCTTGCATATCTGGAAGTCATGATAACCTTCTTATCATTTTTGAAAATACAGCATTAAAGTGGCACGCTATCTAATAATTTGTATAATCCATTTAGCCTAATAAAGTGCAAGTTGGGGATCATGGAAATACAGAGATGAACTGGAAAAATAGCTAGTCTGGTCTCATGGGAGTTTGGAGACAGCTCAGAAAAAGACAAATTATGAATTACAGTATGGTCTCCTCCCCTTGTCTCACTTGTCTTATCAATAGGGAACAGCCAGTACACATTCCACTCCTTTTAGAGGGGAAATATCCCTCTAGCTAAGTGCATGGAATCATCGGGTTACACTTTCACTCCCCTTACTTCGCCTTGTTCTTCTGACTTCATCCAAAAAAGGGAATCTTTCTGTAAAAATGTCACCAACTTGAAGACTGACGTCAATTCAAGACATATCTCGGTGCTACAGGAAAAGCTGAACGTGTATCTGAGAAATACATTTGTAAATGTATAAATACATTTTAAAAAATAAATAAATAAAGTTTAATAAACCTCCACTGATACTTCTTACAAATGTTCTTTAAAGTGTGTCACTGAGGCATTTCAGTTATATTTGCAAGTGGGTGCATATTTAAATGTGTACCAACTATCCCATTCATTCATTCATTCCTTTTCGTCAGTAAGTCCTTTTATCCTGGTCAGGGTCCCAGTGGAACTAACGTTTTCTCCAGAAACTCTAGGCACAAGGCCTATTCACACTTGCTCAGTGTGCTCTTAGTCATCTATTCATCATGATCCTCATTACATCACTGAACAGCTTGCTTGAGGGGATGGGGGATAATCCTGATGTTAAACATGAATGAGTCAGCCCTGCCTCTTCTGAGTGAGAGTGTTATATAAACAATGGTTGGGGAGAACTTCACACAGGATTTAGAGTTAGAACAGTTCCTGCACTCAGCATAATTGACATATTAGACTAATCTAGAATCAGCAAATTTTTCTGCACCTGAATCCACACATAAACCTCAATATCCTTAAGTCTGAAAGAACAAATACCATATCTTTAGATGAAGCATTGTTATTAAGCTTCAAAATCATCATTTTGAATTGTCACTATTCCTAAGTTTTAGTGTTGTTTAAAAATGGCCATAAGTAGGGATATGCTAAATTTATAGGATCATGCCAAACATTCTGTCAAATGCAAATTATCATATAATGAGTTAATATTATATCTTTCAGGAAATCGTGTCTAGAAGCCATGCATGTACAATTTTACACACACACACACACACACACACACACACACACACACACACACACACACACACACAGTACTGTGCAAAAGTTTTTAAAATAAAGAACAATAAACAGTAGTAAATGAAACAAAGTCAACATTTGGTGTGACAAAAAAAAATAATTACAATAAAAATAAAAATAGTAGTCTCTGGTAGAATTCGTGTAGTTTTAGAAGGAAATGAGCTGTAAGTTTTATTGAGCATCTTGCAGAACCAGACACGGTTCTTCTGAAAATTTTGACTGTCGCACTCGCTTCTTATTTCTGCAGTGAAACTCAGCAGCCTTCATTATGGTTTTTGTCTAAAAAGTGTCTCTAACATAATATACTGATTTCTTTAATGACATACAAACATTTTTCTGTAATATTTAATTTTCCACTAGAAGACTAATATTTGGGAATCTAAAATGTTTTTTGTACTGACTCGATAATGTAGAAATCATAAAATAAAAAAATCTATAACAAAGTTTGAACTAAAAAAAACAATAGGGTGGATTAAACTTTTGCTCAGTACTGTATAAATGACGAAACTTAGGTATATAAAGTCAGATAAAATAATAATCATATATAATAAAATGATGACAAAATTAACTAAATACCCGTTTAACTAGTGAGTTCCCCAGTACCCTCACAAGCAATAAATTACGGGCACTGCAATTTCCCAGGCTTCAGCAGAGGAAAAAGTAAATGCCACCATTCCTGATAGTAAATGTCACAATGTTAATTTTTTACTGAGGTACCTCAAACCCCAGGGTAAACAGAACGAAATAATGGAACATTGCAGTGCGTGAAGCAGAACTTTATAAATGTCAGGCCTAAGCTTAAAAGTACAGCATAATGCATGAGGCTCAATGTCAGCTGATAATTAAGAGTAGCCCTGCTGTTTTAACAAGGCATGTTTCTCATTACTGTACTGGTTGCAGGACACCAGGCAAAACATGCGTTTCTGTAGCAAAGGATGGAAACAGGGACCAAGATTATATAATTAAACCCAGCAGGACTGAGTGAAAGATTTACATACACACCAGTAGAGAAAATGAAGTTCATTGCAGTTAAATAGGTTATTAGACGGGGCAAAAACTGTATATTAGCATACATAGATCTGCATATGGCCTTTGTGTGTAAACTGTAGACGGAGATAGAGCTTTTCTTTTTTCTTTTTTTATTTCACTGCATGTTATATACTGTATATATTTGTGTATGTGACAAATCTTGAATCTTGAGATACGATATCCGCTTGAAAGTCACTGGATCTTGGGCATACTTTGCTGTCATGAATACTGAATCTTTAATGTGAACTATCACTGAATGTGTCTGTTGGTTCAGTGTGCAGATTTGAAAGCATTTCTGTTTTGTTTTTTTTGTTTTTAAATATTGTTATAAAACATGTAAAATTTTAATTTTAGGTTATATAAGTAGTGTTACAGATGCACCTCACTGAGAGCCAAATGTTTAGCCCACTGCAGGATGAACAACAGCTGCTTCTCAGCTATGTGTCTCCTCAGAGGAAGGAGATTTTTCCATTTCTTATTCTAGCATACTAAAAGCTTCACATGTGGGTGTAACTTTGTTTTAGAAAGTGCAGGGAGAGGAATGATGACAGGGCACTGAAAAAAAACACAATCAGTTACAAACGAGGCCAATCTGTGCTAAAAAAAAAAAAAAAAAGTTTCACTGTCTGTATCAAACACATCTATTTTAACCATCATGAAAATCTACACCAGCTTTACTAGCTCATGAGAATGATGTATTTCGAATTCTTTTAAAATTGCGTTGAAATAGTTTACATCACCTACATTGGATTTTCACTGCAAGCACTTTAGAAGCAAGAAGGAAGTTAAGATACATGACAGATACATGCCATAAAAACATGATACAATGATGTGATTATAGGCTTCATCACTTGACATCACCTGACCATCACATCCATATGTGCTTTTGAAACCAATTTCAGATTTAAGTCCGCTTTAAGTCCATTCTTCTGCGAAGGCTTTCCACTAGATTTTGGAGCATGGTTGTGGGGATTTGCCCATTCACCCACACGAGAATTAGTGCTGTCAGGTGATGAAGCCTGGGGTGGAGTCACAGTTCCAATTCACCCCAAAGGTGTTCAGTGGAGTTAAGGTCAGGGCTCTGTGAAGCCCACCATGGAGCTTATGGAGCATATTTGGGGCTCTTAGTTCAGTTAAGGGAAAGTGTAATGCTACAGCATACAAAGCAATCCTATACAATACTGTGCTTCCAACTTTGTAGTAACAGTTTATGGAAGGCCCACATATGGGTGTGAAGGCTAGGTGTCCACAAACCTTTCCCCATATAGTGTATGTCTAAACTTTTTTCACAATTTTGTCGTTTTAATTCATTTACATTACTCATGAGAAAATCCATGGAGCACCATAAGAAAATTCCTTTTTATTCTGTGTCCATTTAAAATATAGAAACTTAAAAAATAATAATAATAAATAACTCTATGAAGATGTTATGAAATAATAAAATAGCATGGACCTTCACTGAAGGGATAATATACATTACTGTTTTTCGATATGTTTGATACATGTAATATACACAACTGGAATGCTCATATAAAGTTTACATAATGAGACAATGCAGAAATGGTTGAAGTCTCTGAGCAATTAAAAAAATTAGTAAATCATGCTCGTATCACCTCGGATAATATAGATGTACGGTAAATGCATGTCACAAACATGACTAAACTATTTCTTAGCTTAAATTTCTACAGGAAAAAAGTGGGAAAGCCATACTGACCCTGTCATATTAAAGTACTCTACACCATAATTTCAATAATTCTCAGAACAAATTAAAACAATTCTGCTAGCTTTGGACAAAAAATGTAAAGTGAATACCATAATGACTTTGCAACAGTAAAATAAGAAATGTATTCAACTGTCATTAATTTGACTAGTGGAAGGTGAGCTATTACTGTTATATGACATAAATAACAATCAGACCTACCAAAAAATAAGTTACTGAATATGTATCCCAAGATTGAAATGCCTGGATACTGATTTATTCAGTCTGTATCGATTTAGAGTTTCACTGCATTGGAAAACAACCAGAGGACGCTGATTAAAATATTATATCCACTTGAGGTAGTTCTCTACTGGAAATAAAGCAATAGTGGTTTTAAATATATGTTGCAAACAGCCTTTCATTCAAACAGGCCAAAGCCATGTTGTTTGGACTGGTTTAGTTCTTCATCATAAATCTAAGCTTATCCTGCTTTGCTTCAAAGCCCTGTCAAGGAGGTTAGTAATAGTTGTAATTTTTCTGTCATTCTACTAGATCCCAGATGGCTGGAGGGGTCCAGCACAGTTTGTTGCTTTAATAGCTTTTACAAACCTACTAAACTTGGCATTAAATAATGGGATGAATTAATGATGAGGGGAATTACCAAACCATGCTGGACTTGTGGCCTTCAGGACAGGTCTAATGTTAAAGTCTGCTTAGGTGTGTTTAGCACTCCTGGTACATACACTCTCCAAATACTGGCCTGGGTTGCTTGGAAGAATCACACTTCTCTTTGTCAACAACCTTCCCAGTGAAATCAACGCAGTCCACATTGCGATGGCGTTCCCCATGACCACATGTTCGGGAACACGAAGACCATGGGCCTATTTGCCACATTGGACATGGAAGATCTGCACAGGGCCTGATGTCTGCAGGTCTGAGGTCTTTGTCACAGTGATTATAGTAAATGCCAGCATTATCCTTGCATTCCACTGTTCTCCGAGACCATCCTGAACCACAGCTTTTAGAACACTCTGACCACTCTCCCGCTACCCACTGTGGAACACCAAAAGGATGGACAGATGTCTTTCCTTCTTTTGGTTTAATGAAAGGGATGCCTTTGGGGATAAAGAATGTATATTTGATCTTTGCTGGGGCTGTCTCTCCAGTGGTGGACAGGAGTTGGATGGTGATGGCTTCCTTGAGTTGGCGAAAGCTCTGAATCCGTTCTAAGATGGTCGCTGAGCCACTGTACTTGAGCACAGCCCCATTAGCTGGAATGTCCTGTTCGACCGTGGACACTGAGAAGTTGCCATTCAGTATATACTCACCATTTTCTCTTTTGATAGCTAGATAGTTCCCGTCATGTTTTTTGCCCTTGAGGCTCCGCTGCTTGATGTCAATGTTTGTGGCACCTATTGGGATTGTTACTATATCACTGTACCCCTGGCTGAAAATAGAAGAGTCTAAATTAGTCATTCACAATAGCTTATTATAACAATGACTTATTATAACAGTGACTATAGCAGTAACTATGGTATAGCATTAAGGTTAGTGGTCTTACATGACTTTATTATATGAACCTGATATCTTCCTGCAGCTAAGACCATTCCCACCACACACACCACACTTGTCAAGCTTCTTATTGGAGCCAATCTGGAGGTCACAGCCAGCTTTAATGCACTGGCCTTGGACACAGATTGACGTAGAATCTGGACTGCATGCTGTTCCATCAATGACCTGCAGTTAAGAAGTACTTATAATTAGAACTTTTGCCAAGGCTTTGACCTTAAAACAATGAAGCCATTAATTAATTTAAAAATAAGCATGAATTTCAGATATCTTCATTATCAAAATGAAGTCAGGGCTCTGTATTTACCTTGGCTTCAAACACTCTGAATTCACTGCTGCCTTTTGCTCTACAAAAGAGTTTGCATCTGTCCCGTGGTGATACACCAGCATATTTTGGTATCCACTGCTTGACATTTCCACGAATATCAAAGTGATTGAGATTGTTATACTTCTCACACTGTTCTTCACGGAAGCTCTTCCCTGTAATTAACCACCATTTGACATTAAAACAGGAAACTTGTTATGCAGAACAAAACTATGCAAGCCAACACTAGCTATTTCTATCAGTTCTATCAGAGTTTCAAAACTTTCCTTCAAAAGTGCTAGCATTCTTCTCATTCTTTTCTAACACACCATTTATAACCTCAGGAAGTGCTTGGTAATTTGCTGAGTGTGACAATATCTGCACCTTATCAATGGAAAACTGACATTTGAAGACCTGAATTGGGAAATACTGCTTAGCAGAGTGTAGCGTGTAACATACCATGGCTGGTTTCACAGGCCTGTGTATTGCAGGAGCGATACTGAACTCTCTGCCCCTCGCAGTATTTTCCTCGGTTCTGAGGAACTGGCTGATCACACTCTCTGTACGAGAACATTACTCCTCCACCACAGGAGCGGGAGCAAGGCTTCCACACGCCCCATTCTCCCCATCCACCATCCACCATTTCCTGCAGCCGCATATAGCCAGAGAAACACACAATAACAGTCATATTGTGCACTGCTTAATTTCAAATATGGATTTGAAGCACCATGTTAAACAAAGTTCTTGTCACTTACTTGATATTCTTTAAGTTTTAAGCGATAAAAATATAGACAAATAATTACCAATACCAACTATACCAAGACTTATATACCTCATGACAGGCTATTTAATAATAATAATAATAATAATAATAATAATAATAATAATAATAATAATAATAATAATAATAATTCTGTGACGCATCTTTAGTATCTTCTTCTACTTATTATTATTATTATTATTATTATTATTATTACTATTATTATTATTATTACTATTATTATTATTATTATTATGTAACATTATTTACCTTGTTACTTGGTTCCATTACCTCCTCAGAAGAAATACAAAGACCATCCAGGCACTTCTTGTTGGGGGCGCAATCTGTGCCATCTGCCCAGGGTAAACTCCCATTTCTGGTGGTACACACAGACTGGCCTTCCTCCTGGCACCACAGCTGGCTGCACACCTCACCAGCAGAGGCATTCTGACAGTGTGAGAAATTCTCTCCGAAGGTCTGCTGGCATTGGTGGTCCAGGCTATAAATCACACCAGGCAACTCAGTGGGCAAGGGCAAAATCTTCTCAGGGGCATCCAGTAAGCAGTCTCCTGTTAATAAGCATTGAGGAAGAGAGCACCATAAATCTAGAGAGACACATATTGTGTAATAGTAGGAATGTCTGGCTCCCTTTGCTGACGTTTAGGGAGACCTGCAGGAATGCACATCTGGACAAGTGAGCTAAGAAGAGCAATCCAAATGAGAGCAAGAGCCACATGGGAGAAGATCGCCCACCTCAAACTCTACAGTAAAGTAGGAGGAAAGTAAATAATTTATTTTAAAAATGGCCTCAGTACTACAGACACATTTACTTTGTCTATGCTTCTATTCTGTGTACAGCAAAATATTCTTTTAAGAGATTAAACTTCCTGTTTCCATTACGATCCCTCAGAGAAAAGGGGCAATATGATGTCCTCCTATTGCTCTCTTTTACTATGTAGCCATGATGATGTTGGCTTTTGCTTCTCTGCTGATTATAAACTTGTTTCTTTTTTAAATACTTGTCAGTTCAGTCAGATTCAGCAGCCCAGCTGTGTAAAATAAAATCCTGCTGAAGATAAAAGCTTTGCCTTAATATATTTTAACACATACTTCTTTTAAATGTTATTTTATATTGATGTTAGGTATTAAAGTCTGTCTACAATGAATAACTATATAATTAGGTACATACCGTGGCCATTGTCAAAGAACTCTGTGATGTAGAATGCACTGCAGGGGGACCAGGGGGACTTCTTTATAAAGCTTGTATATACTGGAGCCATAACATGATGCGTGGGCAGATTTCCAAAATACCTCTCACAGTTCTTCGAGTCATCATGAGGCATGCTCATCACATGGCCTAGACAGAAAATAGTCATTAATGGATGCACACTTATGTGAATGTAAAAACATTAAGTCTGTTAGTCCATTTTTAAGTATAGGCACACCTAATTCATGAGCTATTGTGAAGGCTGCCTGTAGTCCGTTGTCTTCAATAACAGAACAACTCCTTTTAGGGTCACACATGGTCCCCACATCAGCAATGCCAAGTGTGTCACAGCTCTGATGGCCACAAATATCCTTGTAGGAACAAGGGAAAAAATTAACAGTTTGATGTTTTAAATGAGCTTCTTTTCATAATGATGGCAAATAAACATTTTTGTGTTTTCATAAAAAAAAGTTTTTTACGTTAGGCCATCTAGTGTATGTAAGTATGTGTATCTCTCTCTCTCTCTCTCTCTCTCTCTCTGTATATTATATATATATTATGTTATATAATGTTGACATTTGATAAGTTTGTTGTCTGCCTATATATTATATATATATATATATATATATATATATATATATATATATATATATATATATATATATATATATATATATATATATATATATATATATATATATATATATATATATATATATATATATATATATATAGGCAGACAACAAACTTATCAAATGTCAACATTTAACTGTGTGGTATCTGAACAGAGTCCTAACAACATGCCTGGAATCTTTTCCAGCCATTTCCCAACGTAAGACCTAGCCATACATACACTGAATCTTAGCTGGACAGGACACAGCTTGTTAATCAAATTCATATGTCTACACCTTACAGAGGGCCAGCACAGTAGCAAGCGTGTACCACTAACCAGTTAAAAGCACTGTCTAGATTTAAAAGAGTTAGATCTAGTTTCTTTCTTTTTTTTTCACCTCTCTAGTGAATAGCAGAGCAGTGTCGTAATGCTCAGGATGCCTCTGGCTGGATGGGTTGAATTGCTGCTGCCAAGAACAGAAATTACGAAGTGCCAAGCCTCCATTACTGGAGACGGATGGTCCAACCTCCTCATCTTCCACTATCAGCAACTTCACTACCACCATGTTCAGTGAGTTTTTAATGCTGGGATGCTTGTAAATCTGAGCAGCCACAGACATCAAGGTCAAGACATAGTGCTGTTAGAAGGAAGAAAATAAAGCTCAGTATTAATCATGACTGCCAAACTTGTTTATTTAAAAAGATGTGCTTTTGAGCCATATGTCATACCTTAGTACATGAACTTTACTTATATTAGGATTAAATATACATTCAGATCAGGTTAGGTCATCTACAGTTTAAATTGCCATTTAGCTACATCAATAATAAACTTTAGGTTTATTTCTAAAGACCTTTCACATAGCTGGAAACTGCACAATACAGAGTTGGCTAGTGCATGTGAATTTTTTCTTAAGAAAATGGAGCTAATTGACTGCCAGTCCATTGAGTCTAACCCTGAATCTACATTATGCATTTCCTCTATCCAGATGGTGCATGCATTTACACTTCTGAATATAATCTGCAAAACTCACTAAGGTCTTGAATGATTTGTGCCCTTCTTGGATTATCATAACATTTTCTGGGGGAGCAATAGCTTAATAATATCAGGTAAATTCAAAGGACATATGTTTCGTTATAAACTTCACTTAGTTTAGCCTATATAAAAAACATTCAATATCAATTTATTTTCCTTTAAGCAGTAAAATGTCAAAAAAAAGGAGTCGATTTGGGCATAAAGTGATGATTTTTATACAATGTGTTATTTTGGAAAATATTTTAACAGTTAAGATATCATAGTGTTTAATTAACCCTTGGTCTTCGTTTGGATTTACTATAAACACGCATTTTCATTTATTTACTGTGTAGGAAAATTCCTCTAAACTACCATCATTATGGTCATTTTGTCCAATGATGTCAGGTGTAATCCAGCACAAAGTATGTAATAGCGCAGCTCGTGTGTAAAACTGTGTTTTTAAAAGAAAATGAGTTATGAAATGATCTCTGAAATAATTTATTATAATAATAATAATTATTATATAAAAGAAATTATTATAATAATTCATCTGCTCATGTGTCTGTCCACTCGCCTTGGTGGCCTCTCCGTAGAAACTCGACACTGATGCGTCCGCCACCACCAGAGTCTCGATAAATCTCGGCACGGAGACAAAGCGCCTGCGTCTGGAAGACCCTGAGCTGTCCGTGCTGTGTTTACCTGACCTCGGGGAACTTTCCCCATGTGTCCGAGGAAACGATTGACTTGCGTCTCGAAGTGTTTTGGTCAGTTGTTGTCTTGTGATGACATGCAGCTGGTCCGTTGTGCTCTCGTTCGTTCCCGTGCCAAAGCGCTTGGGCTTGATCTGGTACTCGTCTCCGTCCGAAATGAACGATCCCACAATGCCGTGACAGAGACTGACCGACACCACTGACTCATCATTAAAGTCCACAGTTCCTGTAAAGAAGCAGCCTTGCAGTTGTGATCCAGCTGTTGCGGTTTTCTCCATGTTCACATATGTTAGGTCGGAGACTGACACCTGTCTCTGTGCTGCGGATAAATCCTTCGCTCGGATATGAAACGCTTTCAGTAAGGGGGATATAAAGCTGGTGTCCGGTTGGAGATTCAATGTGAAATTGCGCCCGAAAGCCCTGAGTATAAAACTCGGATGATCTTCGCTTCTCTTCATTACGCGTCTCCCGGTGCGTCCGGTTAAACGGACAGGCACGATGTCTTCTGCTTCAAACCCCTCCGAAACTCCCCCACTGAATACACACGCAGCTAAAAGTACAATATAATACCACGGGCACATTTTATCCGATAGTCAGAGCTGTAGACGCACTTTATGCTCAGCGTGATGCCGCGTTTTGTCCGGCGCGTTATACCCGCTGCGACGCGCCGCTGACCCGCGTTAAGGATTTGCGCACAGCCTTGGTCTGAAAAATGACCAAACTAATTATCCAGCTTATGCTTTCATCAGCGAAGATCTACGGTACTGTATATTTCTAGTGGGTCCACATAGGCTACCCTGATTCACATAGTCTACAGGACACTATAGAGTTACTAACACTGTGTGCGCTCTCTCTTTCTCTCTCTTTCTCTCTCTCTCTCTCTATCTCTCTCTCTATCTCTCTCTCTCTCTCTCTCTCTCTCTCTCTCTCTCTCTCTCTCTCTCTCTCTCTCTCTCTCTCTCTCTCTCTCTCTCTCTCTCTCTCTCTTTCTCTCTCTCTCTCTCTCTCTCTCTCTCTCTCTCTCTCTCTCTCTCTATCTCTCTCTCTCTCACTCAGCTCCGCTTTAGTACATCTGCGTCCACTACAGAGACGCTCTTTATACTGTCGAACTCTGCTGAGGAAAAAAAAAAAAACAGAAGTATAACAGGCTATTTTTAATCTCTGAAGTGGTCTCTCCTCCCACTCACATCTCTGGCCCAATATAAAAACCGAGTCTGTTCCTCGGGTCCTGCACAGCTCCTGTCTCCAAGAAGAGCTGTTATGAACTTAGTAGTTCTTTAAAAGTCATTCTTTAAAGCCAATGCTTAGACCGTAAATATATTATTTCCTATAAGCCTATTTAGATTTCTTTATCTTAACTGTCGTCTCGCAATCGTAGAGCTTCATGTTCTATCACCAGATCAATTGATGGTGCTAATTATGTACTGATAGCTTAGTTGTCTGCATAACAGTCCAACAGACTAATAAATTCAGTGTGTGCGCCACCAGTCGACTCTATGTGTAGGTGAAATGACTCATAGATTGTGAAGGGCAATCTTTATCAACTCTTACAGATGACTAAGTGATTGAGCGCATTTAGGAGCTGGATCATCAAGTTAAGTGGATAGATGTGTAATGTACTCGCATATCCACAAGGAGGCGGTATAAAGTTTTACAGCGCAATTTTCTCCATCACTTGGAGCTCGATGCATTTTGGGTGACTTTGTAAAGCTTGTCAAGCCTTGTGAAGCCTTGTAAAGACTATTTTATTCATCATTTAAGTAAGGATCAATAGTCAATAGTCATCAATATACCTAGACAATATATAGGAACGGGACATTATAGTGTTTTAACATCAATAGGTCAATTTTCATCATACATTATTTAGCATTAATTAATTAATTAATTATATATATATATATATATATATATATATATATATATATATATATATATATATATATATATATATATATATATATATATATACAGAAAGGTGCTTGATGATGAATCTTTGTATTTGTTTGCTTGTTTGTTGTTTGTCTTGTTATTTGTTGGTTTTACTCTTACTTAAATGGGTTTCAGTAACATGGTGCGATATAATTATTCCATCCATCCTTCTTCAACCGCTTATTCCTTCTTCAGGGTCACGGGGAACCTGGAGCCTATCCCAGGAAGCATCGGGCACAAGGCGGGGTACACCCTGGACAGGGTGCCAGTCCATCACAGGGCACAATCACATACACACATCCATTCATACACTATGGACAATTTACCAACCTACCAATCAACCTACCCGGCCATGTCTTTGGACTGGGGGAGGAAACCGGAGTACCCGGAGAAAACCCCCGCAGCACGGGGAGAACATGCAAACTCCGCACACACAGCCCCGGCGGGACTCGAACCCCGGACCCTGGAGGTGTGAGGCGAACGTGCCACCTAAGCCACCGTGCGCCCTTGTATAATTATTATAATTTAAAAGTAATTAATAATGCAAATGATTTCTTTTCACCATTAAATGACACATATAACAATTTGTCTTCTTTAAAAGTTTATGGTGGGACAAAAAAAAAGGTACTCTACTGTTGGGATTTTTGCTTCTGCTTTTGCTTTTATAACCCTAAAACCTCAAACACAAAAATATTTTTCTTTCAGTTAGTAACGTATGTGATTGGGTACGGTCAGCATTAAAAAAAAAAAATAAACCATGTTTACTGACTAGTTTAAATGCACAAACCTGTAAGTAAGCATGAATGATATTTCAAAGGAAATGGTGACAAAAGTCGAACACAAGAGGGCGAAAATTTGCTTCTTTGTGAATACATGAGGTGGCCTTTGGCGCATTTATCACACTTGGTGAAACTCTTAAAATGCAAGTCTTCATAAAGCAAAGTAAAATAAAATAACATATGTATATTAGAACTATAAACACGGAACTGTTTCCTAAAGACATAATTTTAGTTACAGAATTTCATTTCATTCAGTTACTATACAGCCGCTAGAGTTTACCACAAACATAGTCTACATAGAATCTGGAAAAGTGCGCACTTTCCCATGGATTATGCGTTTACACTTCATATGATTTTGCACCGTCGGTTAAGGCCACGCCTAAATGTCACTCCAGCTTCAGCGTTATTCAGGCGAGCTGAGCAAGTACCCAATCAGCTCTCAGCTCCCTAACCACTCTCACTTTAGCGTGAATTGTTTACATATGACGCAAGAGATGAAAAGCTGACAGATGGTTCTGCAAAATGCCATTAAGGGCACGACAAATTCTTGCACGGTATTTTTTTGAGGGCATCTCTGCACTAATTAACAATGTACGTCCAGCAGGTGTTTTATGTTTTAAACGTCCTGCTTATTACCAATTTATACATGTGCGTAGAACTCGATTTTTGCGAACTTGTGCAACTTGGCAGTCAGAACAGGGAGAGAAGACCTGATCGCAACATGGTTTTTCAAATAAAGGCTTTTAATCAGCTCTTCCATCTGAACGTTGTACCCGACTCTGGTTTTCTTGCACCTGACGTCGCATATGAGAAACATATCCTCTCCAAAGTGTCCTCTCTGCGCAGCTGCTTCTACTCCGGGGATGTGAACTCGGACCCTTCTTCCTCCGCGGCTCTCAGTTTGTGTGGAGGATTGCGCGGCGCGTTTTCTTATAACGGTATGGAATACGATTTCCAGGTCAGAGGGAATGAGACCGGTGATGGATTTCCCTCAAGCGCTGGAAAGACGCACATTATACGTCGCCGGTTTTCCCGTAATGTCACGTCAAGATGCGGGGTAACATCTGGATTGAACCAAGGCATTGCAAAACCACTGCAAATGCCCGAGCGCGTAAAGGCGCACGCGGAAATACGAAAAAAGGCTGCTCTGACAGGCACAAACAGGTCCAAAAGGTTCGTTTCTCTGTCCAGGTATGTGGAGGTGTTGATTGTAGCTGACGAGTCCATGGCCAAGTTCCATGGGGACGACCTGAGACATTATCTTTTGACTCTCATGGCTGTTGCCGCCAAGCTGTACCAGCACCCCAGCATCATGAACCTCATCAACATTGTAGTAGTGGATATGCTGGTGATTTATGAGCCTGAGGAAGGACCCAAGATTTCCAGCAATGCTGCTCTCACACTACGCAACTTCTGCAACTGGCAGAGAAGTTTGAACAAGGTGAATGACAAACACCCTGAGTACTGGGACACTGCTATTCTGTTCACAAAGCAGGTAAGGAAAAGTCTTGTGTCACTTCACAAGACAGGCATGTTTTAATTGTTTCTGTGTATAATTAATGATTATGCTCAGCACATGTGCACGCAAGTCATGGGGCTGCAATTTTTTTTCCATTTTTTTTTTTTTTTTTTTTTTTATTTTTTTTTTTTTCCCATGTCACTGAAAAGGAGTAAGCGGTAGAAGATGGATGGATGGATTATACATGTACAATCTATGGCCAAATGTTTGCGTACACTTGCTTTTTGAACATCTGCTTACAGATTTTGGTCCCTTTTCGCTGTTTTAATAACCTCCACTCTTCTGGGAATGCTTTCCATTAGATTTTGGAGCATTGCCCATTCAAACCACAAAAGCATTAGTGAGGTCAGACACTGATGGTGGGCAATGAGGTCTGGGGTACAGTCAGTGTTTTAATTCATCTAAAAGGTGTTCAGTGGAGTTGAGGTCAGGGCCTGTGCAAGCCACTTGTGTTCTGCAACTCCAAACTTGGCAAACCATGTCTTCATGGATCTCGCTTTGTGCACAGTGACATTGTGAAGCTGGATCAGGTTTGGGCCTTCTAGTTCCAGTTAAGGGAAATTGTGATTCTAGAGCGTGATGGACAGGTGTCTACAAACTTTTGGCCATATAGTGTATAACAGAGGTAGTGTAGTAAATTGTAGTCCTTTAAATCTAGGCTCCATGGGTTTTCTTACTCACCTGATCCAGCTCATCAGCAAAGCTAAAGTGTGCTAAAAGAGGGGTCCCCCAATCAATTCTCACACTACAATATATCATAAAGGCCCTCTTCTTTGAAATTCCTTGAAAGCCACAAACTCAGATTATATACACTGTGACATGCATGGGTATGTGAGAATGCTTAAAAGGGGAATTTTGTTGATTTCTCACAAATGCAGTATAGTTAAATAATTGAGAAATAAACAGTGGTTTTAAAACAAATTATACTTGAATATGTTTGTCATACAAGTCAGACAAATAATGTTGTATGAAAATTTATGTCATGAAAAAGGGTCATGATATCTAAAGTACAAATGCAAGCTGCTTGTTAACCCAAATACCAGTGAAGTTGTTGAAGTTATATTTGTAGGCATTCTGTAATAGTGTTTATCTGTCATTTTCTTAATGCTACATAGTACATAGGAACTAGGATGAGAAAGTTACAAGAGTATACATTTTTATGCAGAAAATGTAGGCTACATGTGTGAGTGGTATAGACTGCACACATACAGTATAGCATCTATGTTATGTACACTTCCGATAACTGGAGATCAGTCTTTCACTTACTTCTAGGACTAGGACTCACTCCTATGCTTTGGATCATTGTCTTGCTGCATACAGTTGTGCTTGAGTTTCAATTTATGGACTGAAGACAAGATATTCACCTTTAGGATTTTGTAGCAGAGAGCAGAATTCATGTTTCCCTCAATTATTGCAAGTTGCCCAGGCCCTGAAGCAACAAAACATTCCCAGACCATCACACTTCCACCACCATGCTTGACCATAAGGAATTCTGTGTTTGGTTTATGCCAGATGTAACAGGACCCCTGTCTTCCAAACAGTTCCACTTTCGACTCATCAATCCACAGAACATTCTCCCAAATGGTTTGAGGATCATCAAGGCAAAATGTGTTTTGGCAAAATTCAGACGAGCCTTAATGTTCTTCTGGGTTAGCAGTGGTTTTAACCTCACCAATCTTTCATGGAGGCCATTTGTCCTAATGTCTTTCTGACAGTGGAGTCATGAACAGTGACTTTTATTGATGCAAGAGAAAGCTTGTAGGTCCTTTGATGTTGTCCTTGGCTTTTTTGTGACTTCCTGGATGAGTCATTGCTGTGCTCTTGGAGGAATTTTGGAAGGGCAGACACTTCTGCGAAGGTTCACAACTGTGCAGAGTTTTTCCATTTGGAGATAATGGCTCTCGCTGTGGTTTCAAAGTCCCAGATCCATTGAAATAGCTTTGTAACCCTTCCCAGAATTATGTATTTCAATCACCTTCTTCCTCATCATTTCTGGAATTTACTTCAATTTTGCCATAGTGTATTATTGGGTAAGACCTTTTAACCAACTTCATGCTCTTCTGTTCTATTCAAGTGCTGATGTGATTGAAGAGGGTTTGCATTAATCAGGCCTGGTTGTGTCTAGTCCAGCTGAACCCCATTATGAATACAGTTTCATACATTTGGGGAATTAGTAACAAATTAGTAACTATGGGGGCAAATACATTTTCACACAGGTCCAGTTGGTATTGGATAATTTTTGCTTCAATAAATAACATTATCTTTTAAAAACTGTATTTTGAGTTTACTCAGGTTGCTTTTGTTTTATCTTAGGTTTTGTTTTTAGTTCTGATTCTATTTAGTATGAGACGTACACAAAAACAAAAGAAATCACAAATTGCAGCACTGTTTTTGGAGTGTAAACTTTTAACAGTTGCTGGACTTTGGGCACAGCTAGGAAGTATTAAATGTTAATATGAATACAGTAACATTATGAGAAAAACTTACCGTTTCTCAAAGTGTGTTTTCCATTAATTTCAGTCTGACAGTACTTTTCACTATATACTGAATAAACTGTTCAGTAATATCCTACATTAAGTTTCAATTTCTTGACACTCATTCACACCTAATATTTTTTTTTATTTATGGAGGCAACAGCTGGCCATACCATGATCATTCCTCTCTCAGTTATTATCTGTGTTTTGAAATTCTTGGCCACCCCCGTTGGTCATTTAGAACGACACTTCTCATTATTTGGCCAGACAATAATATTCACAGTCCAGTTTGCTGATCACTACCAAGCAGAAACCCCATGATGCACATCACATCGGTATTTCAGCCTCAATGAAGTTCTTACTTTCATTTGTACATTCAGTTGTACAACTAAGCCTGCTTAAAATAACACTCACATTGTAATCTGTCTCACATCAAATCTCTACTTACTGGTCATAGTCTTTTTAAAATTCCACCAGGACTTGTGTGGGGCTACCACCTGTGACACTCTGGGCATGGCTGATGTTGGAACCATGTGCGATCCCAAAAGAAGCTGCTCAGTTATTGAGGATGATGGCCTACCCTCAGCCTTCACCACAGCACATGAATTAGGTAAGCTCAATGTTTATTTTAATGTTCCAAGTTTACTCCACAGTAAATGCATGGCATGAAAAGTTGTCTGCGTAATTTTTAACGTCAGTTGTTGGTCCTAGCTGTAGGCCTTGACCTTAAATCACTGTATTTTCCGTCAACAAATTGCTATTAATGACAATTAATCCTCAAAAGTGATAAAAACTGCTGTTAAGCCATCAAGTGTTAGAATGTTTACAGAACAGTGAATATAGAGCATTTCTTTACCACTGTCAAAGTAGTACTGTAAAGAGTAACAGATGGGAAAATACTACCACATGCTAACAAATACACGTAAAATATTAATTTATATGCTGCCTCTAAGTGCATAAGCACTGCATGCATCTTAATTAAATCAAAGGGTTAAAAACAAATTAAGTGGAAAAAAAAATTAATTAAAAATTCACAATACAGGCTTGTTTCATCCCAGTGACTATTTCAATGTCCAGGCCATGTCCTCAATATGCCACATGACAATGTGAAGGCCTGTGAGATGTTTGGGAAAATAAAGGACAACCACATGATGTCCCCTACCCTCGTCCAGATTGATCACAACAGCCCCTGGTCCAGCTGCAGTGCAGCCATTGTGACCAACTTCCTGGATGCCGGTCATGGTAAGTCCACATAGGCTGCCTGCATAGAATGAGTCTTTTTTCACATTCTAGATGTGATACACACCACTCTCTCGCTCTCATTAAAGCAACAGCGGCTACACAATGCAATACTGGCATTCAGACATGGCTGCTCAGACAGGAGAGCATCAGGAATAGGGTTTTAGCTTGAAACTCTAATACAGTTGTTTTCCGATTCATATTCATGAAAGTTACATTTAAAATTTACAGCATCAGAAAACCTACCAGCTTATACAAAAAGATTCAAATGTCTCAAGTTTAGTTGTTCAAGTTTCAGTTGAACAAGTTCAGATGTTCAGTTGAAGAGTGTGTATAATGTTCATAAGGTAAATGTAAAGAAATGGTTATTTTCATAGGTATTTTGTTATGTTAGCATCAAATGTGTGACTAGTATCAAATATGAAAACTTTATCACAGTAAAATTAACTCATAATTTTGAGAACCTTTTTTCTAAGCAAATGTAATACTTGCCCTTCACTCATATTAATTTGTTCAGACAGGCGCTGCTCCAGAAATGACTTACAGGTTTTGTAAATAACATTGTTTATGCTAAATTAATCAATTTGCATAGACACCACTTTGTATTTTGTAATTTTAAATAGAAACACTCCAAATTACATATTAATAAGGCAACAAAATTCATTACTTTGTTTATTTGAAAGATGCAGTCCTCCTTGGAGCATGGTAGTAAATCTCCTTGCACGTTTTCTGAGTGTTATCAGTGTTTCATGTTTTTAATCTGGCAAGTGTGCTATATTCAATATGTTCAAGTTCTGGTCTGTTTTCAAAAGGCGACTGTCTACTGGACAAGCCCCAGAAACTGCTTGCACTTCCAGATGATCCTCCGGGAACTGCCTACAGCCTCAGCCGCCAATGTGAGTTGGCATTTGGCTCTGGGTCCAAGCCCTGCCCGTACATGCAAGCCTGCTCAAAGCTTTGGTGTACAGGAAAGGCCAGGGGACAGCTGGTGTGCCAGACTCGCCACTTTCCCTGGGCTGATGGCACCAGCTGTGGCAACAGCAGGATATGCTACAGGGGTGCTTGCAGTAATAGGGACACCACCATTAAACCAACGGTGAGAGCAGGAAAACGTGCTAATATTGCTCCACTTTAAATGCAATGTTTGAACTGCTAATGGTTTTGCTTTTCAACATTGCATTCTGTACATGATGGTTCTTAATGTTTTCTATCACAGGTAGATGGACAATGGGCTAAATGGGGAGCATATGGATCTTGCTCTCGAACATGTGGAGGAGGAGTTCAGCTGGCAAAAAGGGAGTGCAGCAGTCCTGTTCCAGAAAATGGAGGCAAATACTGTCAAGGCCTACGTGTAAAATATCGCTCCTGCAATCTGGAGCCATGCAAATATTCAGGTAAGCAGCATGGATTTTCTTTACAACTCCTCCACAAGGGCGTCTGTTTCATCTCTTCTGACATGCACAAGGATACTTGTAAGTTTATATTTCTTTGTGGTAATTTGCCCCTGAATGTGTGTATAAAACGTACTGATGATGTACTGCACTTGGCAGGCAAAAGTTTTCGTGAGGAGCAGTGTGAGTCCTTCAATAACTTCAGCCTCAACACCAACAGACTTGGACCCTCTGTGATGTGGGTCCCTAAATACTCTGGAGTCTCTCCAAATGACAGATGCAAGCTTATCTGCAGAGCTAGCGGCACAGGATACTTTTACGTACTTTCTCCAAAGGTGTGCACATCACTATCTCTGCATCCTCTGTCAAAAATTACACACCCTCAAGTATCTTATGAGTTATACAGTTATGATAACTATAGAAGCTTATCTATGCCATATGTAAATGTGTACAGTAAGAGGGGCCAGAATTATTGGTTACGTCAGTGGCAAGTCAGGAGAGGAAAGAGTAGTTGTGCACAGAATTATATGCAGCTGAAGTGTTTCGATCAGAACCATTTTAAAATAAACAAATTACAGACTGAACCTCTCAGACAGTGATACTCCCGTTGTACTTCCCTGAGGCTGAGTAGCTGGTATGGTATGTTCAACCACCTCCCTTCTTATTTTTTTTTGTTTTGTATAATGTAACACCTTTTAGCTCTGTCTGAGTGTTCTGTATTAGGTGGCCATTGTTAGTGTAAATACGTTAGCCATTAGGGTTGTTAAGCAGAGTGCACTGACAGTGTTTTATCTGTGCAAGCAGGTTGTGGATGGAACACTCTGCTCCCCAGATACTTCAGCAGTCTGTGTTCAAGGGAAGTGCATTAAAGCAGGTTGTGATGGAAAGCTGAGTTCCAACATAAAATTTGACAAGTGTGGAGTGTGTGGAGGGAACAACAAGAACTGCCACAAAGTCTCTGGCATGTTCACCAAACCTGTGTAAGTTCTATTTTAGGTGTTTCCATATTATAAACAGTGTGTATGAGAAAGTAGATGTAAAATATAACAGCTGTTCTTGTTTTTTAGACATGGATATAACTTTGTGATCACTCTACCAGTCGGAGCCTCAAATATAGACATCAGGCAACGTGGATATCGTGGTTTGGCAAATGATGACAATTACTTAGCCATCAAGAACATTCATGGTCAATATCTTCTCAATGGGAATTATGTGGTATCTACTGTTGGACGACATATCATTGTAAATGACACTACACTACGCTACAGTGGAACATCCACAGCTGTGGAGAAGGTGCAGGCAATGAGACCTCTCCAGGAGCCTCTGACAGTGGAGGTGCTGTCCGTAGGGAAAATGACACCTCCTCGTGTGCGCTATTCATACTACCTGACCAATGACAAGGAGGGGAAGATTCTGAAAAAGGAGGAAAGGAAGCATGTACAGAACAGCATTCTGGTAGACACCAACAAGGTGCTACTAAAAAAGTTAGCCTCTCAGAAACCTTCCAGTAAATGGGTTACCAGTGACTGGGAAGAATGTTCTGTAAGCTGTGGCAAAGGCTTTCAGAAAAGACGTGTTCAGTGCCTAGACTCAAATGGGAAAGCAACTGCATTTTGTGACAACACCCAAAGGCCCAGTTCTCAGAAGGTGTGTGGTGGCCCTTGCCCTATGTGGAGTGTCGGTGAGTGGTCAGCTTGCTCAAAAAGCTGTGGGAAAGGTTTCAAGAAAAGGTCTCTATACTGTGTCACTCAAACCAGGCTACTCCTACCCAGAGACCGTTGCTCAAGCAAGAGGAAGCCCCATGAACTGGATTTCTGCACTATTCAAACCTGCTAGAGACTTGTTAAGACTTGTTCAAACTCCTTTGGGCATTGTGGACATGGTCTATAGAACTGTTCTTTTCAGTCTAAACAAACCTCTTGATATACGTTTGCTTTCACTTGTGTATCTCACAGTACCTCAGCTGTGTGACAGGAGACAGTGACTGGTGAGACTGCAGAAGTACATGACTGGAAAGGCTGAGGCAAAAAACTTATCATTTTTGTGACGATTAGAAGTCACATGACCTACCTCGAAAAGACACTGACTCATAGTAGAAGATCATTTGTTGTCTGATCATAACATTCATCTTTATGTGGCAAATAATGATAAATACTAAACAACATAAGAAATAGGGTTCGAGATTACACTGAAAGCATCTGATTTTTCTTAACTGCTTGAGTTAAATGTGAAGCATTGCTCTTACGATACAAAATATTATATTATACTATTGGTTTCATTTGTTGATTCTGCCTTGGTACTGCAAAATACTCTTATCATCCCACTTCATGCTTTCTAGTATATCTACATTCACAATTAAACAGCAACCCAAGTAAAACCACACAGTCAAAAACTATTTGTCACAAAATATTTGTCATTTCCTATTTTAAACATTTTTAGCTGTAAGATAAATAACATTTAAATGTAAGCATTTGCAATGTGTTGAATACTCTATTTCCCATCTGTGTGATTATTTTACCCTATCAGTACACTCTAGCTGCAAACACGATGACAGTTCCCATCATGTTCCCCATGTTCCTCTAAAATGACTGAACACACTTGCGTGTACTGCTTTTATTCTCTGCTGTATTTGACGAGATTTAGTGTGTCTAGTTAGACAAATATCGATTGCTTTTTATGATTTTAGTTAGGAAGGGTTTGGAATTTTTTTTTAATTCATTCTAAAAACTAAGTTTTGAGGATTGGTTCTGTATGTTGTATCTTTTGATGTAGTAAGGGGCACTTACATTTTGTTACCAGTTTCCTTTGTATACTGTGTATACATTATGTTAACTGTGCATAAATAAACATTTATGCATGAATTTAAATTACATACAAGATTACTTAATCTTTTTGATACAAAGCATATAAAGTACAGGTTTAATATTTGTCTCCAAACAACGGAGAGTAGAGGATTAGATCATTTTGCCAAGCTGCAATCACTAAGCTCTGTGATAGAGTTGGAAATTATTAGTGCTTCCACTGCACACTGTAATTCTGCTGATACATCTGTTCTGTGTCTCCTAGAAAAACAGCCACAGCCTACCACATGCCTAATAATCCGTTTCTATTGTCAAGGAGAATGAGACCCACTCCCGCATTTGATATGTCTAACTGCACACAAAGATAACTACTATGTTTTATGCAAGTTTATGCTTTTTAAAAGAAATATTAAAATATCAGTTTAATATCAGAAGGAATATTTTACAATAAGATATAGCAATTATATATCTGGCAAGAAATGCTATATGGAGTTAAAAGAACAAAAATGCTTGATTTCGCTGCAGCTTTTTTTATGCAAATTTTGGAGTTTTTTGTGCTTTTTTTCAGAAAACTACTTGAATTGGCGAAATTGCACAAAATTGTTTTGCACTGTCTTTCACAGTGACATTTGCTGGTAAATGGGACCTTTTATCTGTATTTTCGACACAGTTGAATTCTGCCAATACTGATTAGTTGAAGCAGAAGCGGAAACAGGTTTTTATGATAAAGTTGATATTTGTGTAAGATAAGTAAGGCACAGTGAGCCGTTATAGGAAAATAATGATGGGGTGTTGTAAAGGTGCAAAGATTTATTTTTACCACCCAAAAGTTGTTTATTTACCAATAGCAGCATGTGTTAAAATGTTTTATTCCTCTTATACCACAGCAATTTTCCATTGCTAACCTTTTTTTTTTTTAACGATACATCAAAGGTGCGATCAATTTATACACTATATAGCAAAAAGTATGTGGATACCTGACCATCACACTCATATGTGGTTCTTCCCTAAATTGCTGCCATAAAGTTGAAAACACACAATTGTATAGGATGACTTTGAATGATGGAGCATTACAATTTCCCTTCAATGGAACTAAGGGGCTCAAAACTGTTCCAGTATAAATGGAACAGTGCCCCTGTGCACAAATCAAGCTTTATGAAGACATGGTTTGCAATGTTTGTAATGGAAGAACTGCAGTGTCCTACACAGAGCACTGAACGCAATGCCACTGAACACCTTTGGGGTGAACTGGAGCACCGATTGCCGTCCAGGCCTCTTTACCCGACACATTCCCAACCTCACTAATGCGCTTGTGGCCGAATGATCACAAATCCCCACAGCCACGCCCTAAAATCTATTGGAAAGCCTTCCAAGAAGAGTGGAGGTTATTATAACTGCACAGAGGAGAAAGGAATCTTTACTGGCATGTTCAAAAAAGTGACAAGTTTTTGGTGATATAGTGTAATATCATAGCATATTGGGAATTGGTTAATTGCATTATTGTGTTATATATATATACACATACAGAGAGCGAGAGAGAGAGAGAGACATACACATACATACATACACTAGATGGCCTAACGTATGTGGACACCTGATCATCACACTCATATGTGGGACTTCCCTAAACTGTTGCCACAAAGTTAGAAGGATACAATTGTGTATAAGATGTATTTCCCAAACCTGTTCTAGCATGTCAATGCCTACTGCACAAAGTAAAGTTTATCAATCCCTCTTGATTTTGCAATCTCAAAAATGAATGCAAAATCAAGGAAATTATGCAATATTCGCAGGACCTTGCTATTTTTTAAAATTACTGCAGATTTTCTGCAGATTCGGGCCAAAACTTGTCATGTGATCTCATCACAAAGCGCATTCAGCAAAAGCCCTCTTTGATTCACGTTTTAGCAAACATGAGTACAGCTAAAAGGTCTCATTTACTTCAATTCTATTTTATTTGTATAGTGCTTTTAACAATGGACATTGTCTCAAAGCATCTTTCCAGAAACATATAAACACAGGATACAGATTTTAAGTGTTTAAGATTTACCAACAAACATCGCTGCAAAAGTCCATACAAAACAATTTCATGCAATAGCAATTTCGCCAATTCAAGTAGTTTTCCTAAAAAAAAAAAAAATTTAAATTAAAAAACACAAAAACACAGCAAGTTACACTGCACATTTTTTAAAAAGCCACAACAAAATCAAGCATTTTTGGCCACAACAGTCATAAAAAAACGTCTGCATGGACTGGTTTATAGTGACATGGTGTGCCAAGGTTGGAGTGGTAGAACTTGATTGGTATGCACAGAGTCTTGAACTCAACCCCACTAAACACCTTTGAGATCAACTAGAACACTGACTGCACTCCAGGCAACCTAAGCCAACATCAGTGTTTGACCTCACTAATGCGCTTGTGGCTGAATGAGCAAACAAATGCACAACCATTTTCCAAAATCTAGTGGAAAACCTTCCCAGAAGTGTGAAGGTTATTATAAAGGGGACTAAATCTAGAAGGGGATGTTAAGAAAGCACATATGGGTGTGATGGTAAGTTAACCACAAACATTTAGCAATATAGTGTGGTTACATTTAATGTTGTGGAACATCAGCGTAACAAGTTAGCTCCTGATATAACTTATGTTATAGCAGCTATAAAGTCGTTCCCTCTCTTTCATTATTCAGTTATAAATTTTAAAGTTGGATAACCAAATAATGAACTGGAGATTTTTTTAAAAAGTGGGGAACAAAAATGAAAATGCACACTCTCAAAACTTCTAACCTGTGATGCCTTTCATTTAATACAAAAGCCTGTGGATGGCTAGCAACAATAAGTTAGAAGAGATGCTTCCCCATGTTTCACTCTTTGTAAAGGAGATGACTGGTCTCCTTTTCAAACAGCCGTCACATGGCCTTTAACCCTGCTGGCTAAATATTTTCCGCAGCTTTGGATCTTTTGTGGCCTTGAACTGGCAAATCCCACTATTTGGAATGGCAAATATCCAAGTAAATCTTTATGATCAGCGTTTCAGAGGATAATGTCACCTGAAGGCCATATTAGTGACTTCACTAGCAGACTAAAATTTGGTAGTAAAAAGCTTTACCAACTGAAAACATCTGTGAATTTGTGTGTTGTGAAAAATTCGGACCTTTGTCAAAACATTTAGTTTGTAAAAAAGAAATATGCATCTCGTTGTGTGTGAAGTAGTGAAGCAAGATTGATAATGCATTGAGTACAACGGATTTACTTAATGATGATTTTGATAGGCTTTGGTTCCTGAATGATATTAGAAAATAAATATTTTTTTTCCACTCCATACTTAAAAACAAAGCCTTGTGAGTCTGGTTCAGTCTCAGAGAGCAATAGGGCTATGTAGTCAAATGGTCAGTTTTCCACTCCTTTTTATCCACTAATTCATTGTTTGGACCACCCTGGAATTCAAAAGTCAAGCATGACAGAAACCTACTATTGTTTTAGTAATGGCACAAAAGAAAGTTGATTCCCTTTATCTTGTTTGGTGGCACCATGTGAGACATAGCTTTTTGAAGCATTGTTCAAAGGCTGAGGCTTAAGTAATAGAGAAGCTCTGTTAGAAGAATCTCACATAATAATGAGGCCCTTTAAACTGCATGAAGCAGGGTCAAGGCTGAGCTGGGGAACTTCTGAAAATTTGGCATGTTCAGGACAGAAAAAGTAGGTAACAACCTCTGGGATAAGAGTGAACTGAAAGACTTTCCACAAATTCCTGAGGGAATAATTTAGATCTTGGGTATTCATCTAAAATTTGTGAAGATCTACGTACATACAAGCATTACTGAATGGCAGCAACAGTTAATTTTAATGCTTACCCATTAGTTTATGGTTATAAATAAGCCAATTTGAAGTGGTTATGGTTTGGTTCGCTCTGGTATTTGACATCTCTGTTAAACTTGGAGCTGTTTTTTGAAGATTACTCCTTGTTCCAGGAATCATCGGGCACAAGGCGGGGTACACCCTGGACAGGGTGCCAGTCCATCACAGGGCACAATCACATACACACTCACACACCCATTCATACACTACGGACACGCGAATCAGCCTAGCATGCATGGGGGAGGAAACCCACACAGCACGGGGAGAACATGCAAACGCTGCACAAACATGACCCCGGCGGGAACCGAACCCCGGACCCTGGAGGTATGAGGCGAAAAGAGCCACTGTGCCACTAAGCCACTGTGCGCATCCAACTTTTTTTGGAATTGAGGCTGTATGTGAAATATAGCCCAAAACCAGACTGTGTGATGCAAAAAGAAGTCTCTAAAACCCCCAAAATTTCATCACAGGATCTGCTAGTAAGTCTTGCAACAGTTTAGAGTCAAAGTGCATGCTTCTACAATACATAAATAGATTGCACAAATTTGACCTGCATGGGGGGGCGTGCCAGGAAAAATCCTTTGCAAGACTAAAGATTGCCAATGAGCATGTAGATAAAGACCAGGCCTTTTAGAATAATGTGCTCTGGACAGACAAATCAAAGATATACTTTTTTTGGCCACAGTAACTGCAGACAGCTTTTCAGGAGAAGCACCTCATACCAACTGTAAAGCACAGTGGTGGAAATGTTATGGTTTGGGGTTGCTTTGCCACCTCAAGGACTGGACAGCTTGCATTCATTGATTCAATTATGAATTTTGCATCATAACAAAGAGTGCTTGAAGATAATGTGAGGCCACCTGTCTGAAAGTTGAAGTTGAACTTTCAACAGGAGAATGATCCCAAGCACACTAGCAAATCCACCAAGGATGGCGCAAAAAGAAGAAACAAAGGTTTATGGAATAGCCGAGTCAAAGCCCGGATTTGAATCTCATTTAAATGTTGTGGGGGGATTTGAAATAGGCAAAACACTGAAGAAAACCTCAAACATCTTGCAACTGAAAGAATATTGAATGGAAGAGTGCTAAACAATTCCAGCAAGCCGATGTCAGAGGCTGGTGAACAGTTAAACAAAACACCTACAAGAAGTTATTTCTGTTAAGGCGTTTGCATGCGTTAAGGTGGGCTGAGTGAGATGTGGTCATTTCGGTATAGCTCCTCCCCCTCACTCGTGGAGCCACGTTGCTGCTTGATGTTTTGATTTGTTTTTATTGTTTTATGATGTTCTGTTTTGATTTGTTTTTGTTTTGTGTTGGTTACTAATTCAACTGTTGTAACAGTCTTTATCATTTATGCTGATACTGCTATGTAGTAGTAGTGGTTTTTTCAGTCTTGGTAAATTTGCTACCTGTAATCGTTTTGAGTTTAGGGTTATCTATGTTTTTGTGACAATAAGTCTGTCTTTATTTTATTCTTTTGTTCATCTGTTTTGAGCATATTGTAATTGACCTTGTGTTTTTGTTTTCTCCTTGTAGGAGCTGAGTGCTTCCTGAGGCTGGGGGAGTTCATTGCGGCACCTTGGGCTTTACTTCATTAAGGGTCGTTATTATAGCTGTGTTTATTTGCAGTGAATTTTGTGGGTATGATTCTGATTAGTGGGGTACTTTTGCCTTTTGTATAGCTGGAGTTGTCGTACTAGCCTGCCCTTCATACAGGAAGCCTCAGTCCTCCTATGATTATTGTTAATTTTCTCTTGTGACTGTTTTATCTGACCAATGCCTGACTGCGTTGGCTGTGATGGGTTTTTTTGTGTTTGTTTGTTGTTTTTTTTAATAATTCTTGGTCTTTTTAACTTGGTCTTTTTGTATGGAAACCCATGCGTCTTAACTGTTCTAAGTGGAAGATACTTGCGTGTCTTTATTTGGGTTCTTTTCCCCGTGTTCTCGGGCTGGCATAGTTGATACAAAATGAAACAACCGAGCCACATTTCTAGATGTGGCGTAGTTGTTGCGAAAACGGGTCGCATAGCTACACGTGGCATAGTTGTAGAGAGAAATGAGCCACATTGCTACACGTGGCATAGTCGGCAGGATCTTCGTAGTATATTTATGTAACAAGCCACATTGTTACACTAATTTTCCTAATAGGCACTGCATGGCTATATATGTCAAAAAAGCTAACAAATGGCATCCCTTTATTGCATACTTTATGTAGTTACAGACACTACCCACTTAAAGGTTGGTGCCTGTTGTTGAATTTTATATCTTTATAACCAGCGACAGTTAATAGGTAGCCATGATGAGCCGAAGGGGTGGGTTGTGGGTTCAATTTTGTTTTTCTTTGTAAAAAAAGAAAAGAATCTGTGAATATTTACTGCTGGTGCTCATTTTCTTTGTATTTTTGGGAAATGGTGGGGAGGATAGAACAGAAAAGGCGATTTAGATAGGCTTAGCAATTCAACAGAAATGTTCATCAGAAGGTCAGCAAAAATGTTTAATTAAAAAGAAACGTAGAAATGTAGAAATGTTCAATAAAAATTAAACTTTAGAAATGTTCATTAGAAATGTTTAGCAGAACTGGTCATTAGAAATGTTTAGCAAAAATTGTTCAGTAGAAATGTTCTGTAGAAATGTTCATCAGAAGTGTTCAGCAGAAATGTTGAATAAAAATGAAACTTCAAAAAAAAAGCTAACAATATCCATGGGGTGTACTTGTTTCTTCACATGACTGTAGATGTCTTGGAATTATTTGAAACAAGTTTAAAAAATAAAGTTAATTTAGAAAATTAACTGAACTCTCTCCGTGTGTCCTTTCGCAGCAATTACAGATTCGAGTTCTTTCAGATGTGTCTCTATAAATTTGCACATTTTGATATTGGCATGTTCTTTCGATAATGCAAATTTAGTGGACAACTCACTATACCATCTGAGCCACAGATGCCCTATAATGTCTAATATTTGGTTATTACCACTTATTTTTAGTTCCATCCATGTTGCCTTTTATAGCAACAAACTTTTCACCTGCTGAAAAGCAACCCTGCAGCATTATATTACCACCACCATATTTGATCGTAGGAATTGTGATTCTTGGATGTTTGGCTGCGTTTGTTTTGCACCAAACAATATGCTTTAGCTTTATACCAAATGGCTTACTTTAGTCTGATAAGACCAGAGAATCTTTTTTTTTTTTTCAAACATTTCTAAGATTTTAAAATATGGCCTTTCTCAGAAGTAGTTTTCTTCTGGCCACTCTCCCATAAAGGCTGATATTGTTGATGCCTGCACAGTAAGCTCTGTAACCACTTCAGTAGCAGGACTCTTGTACACTTCTTAGACAATTGCCCTTCTTGTCTGAGCACTCAGTTTGGGCTGATTTTTGTAGTGCCTGGGCCGTGCTGTATTTTGTCCACTTTGTTATAATGGATTTCACAGAACTCCTAAGAAGGTTCAAAGCTTTGCTGGTGTTTTAATAACCTTGTCCATTTTTTATCCTCCTAGCAACTTAATTTTGAAGCCCCCCTTGGTCTTCATGGCAGCAGGGAGTGATCTGATTTTAACTGTGAGATATTTTTTGTACACACAGTACACACATACAGTTGGACATAGGTGGATTTCACATTAACACAGGTGAACCCTGTTTAACATACTTAGTGTGAGCTCTCAAAAATTAAATACTAGTCCTAATTTAGACAGGGGGTGAATACTTGTATTTCTGTAACAGGAATCAAAACAGGAAACATTTTAATTCTAATAGACTCAACTTTGATGTTGAAATACAGCAAAAAAGGAAATAATCACTGGAGGGGTGAATACTTTCAGGAGGTAGTGTATTTCTCTGTTAATTTGTCTTTAAATATTGTGTTTTTCTAGTCAATTTTCTCATCAAAAAAACCATGTCATCACTTCACTAATCAGACCAGAGACAAAGCTTCCATTTTCCCCCCTATACACGGAACAGTTCTGCTCAAGTAGCTGGTTTGATATGAGAATCTTCTGGGATTTTGACACACAACAGAAAAACCAAAAACCTCTACTTCTGTGGGTGGAATCATCTTGATTAGAGAGGTCAGAGAAGAATGGGCAGGCTGGTTTGAACTGACAGGAAGGCAACAGTATCTGAAAGAATAACTCTTTATAACTATGGTGAGCAGATCTCAGAATGCACAACACATCAATCCTTGAGGCAGATGAGCTACAACAGCAGAGGACCACATCAGGTTACACTGCTGTCAGCCAAGACCAGAGGTTTCTGGCTGCAGAAGTCTGATGACTTGAGTTGATGAGATGAGTTTCAGTGAGCCTGTGCCCACGATAGCCTCAGATTCCTAAACCCAATCAGAGATGCATTTCTCCTCACCATGGTTTTAAAAAGTGGTTGTTTGAGTTACTGTAACCTTCCTGTCAGTTCCAACCAGTTTGGCCATTCTCCTCTTTTCTCTCTCATTACCAAGGTGCTTCCGACCACAAAACTGTCACTGAATGGATATTTTTTAAGGGTTCTTTTTTTTTTCAACTCTATAAACTGTTGTGCATGAAAATCCCAGAAAGTCTTTTTGAGATATTCAAACTAGCCTATTTGGCACCAACAACCACACCACAGTCACAGAGATTACTGATGTTTGAAGCATGACAGTTCCTAGTTACAGTCTGTTCTACAGCTGTAACTGTTGATTTTGCTCTTTTGTCCATGGGGAGAAGGACAACTTAGTTTGCCATTGATCTTCTCTCCATAATTATTGTGCAGTGCTAAGCCTCTGGGAATGGAGCATGACTCAGCTCTTTTACAAAGATGAGTGCTGGTAGACTTTTCAAGCAATTTGCTGGCTGAAAGTAATGAAAGCCTCACTGGTTTTCACTCGTCAAGTGATTTTGGAAATACTGTCCAAAAATGCCTAATTATGGAATACACACTCACTGAAGGATCAATGCATAGTAATGTTCATGCTGCAATGTAAGATCTTATAATCTTAATAATCGTTTATCCATTGCTATTTTTGCTGTGCATGTAAAACTATCATTCATTTTCCTTTCTTATGGGACTGACACAGCTACTCACAATTTACATGAAGGCAAAAAGCCATTTTCTTCATGGATTTGCAGCTTTGAACCAAACTAAATATCAGACCCTAATCATAATTCTGCTGGAAAGAGGAAGAGAGGCTCCAGTGCAGAAATTCCTGCTTATAGTTTTATGTCTGTGAGGTACCACATCACCTCAATAGATTACAATCTGTCAGGTGTCTCTTGAAAATACAGAATGCCATGTCCACTTTATGAATGTCATCATCACACTGTCGAAAGAGTTTGAGGTAATGCTTCTTAAAGGTCTCAGGCACTTCCTCTCACTCACTTTCTTCTATCTCTTTTCATAACAGTTTAACTAATTCAGTGCAACATTAACTCCACAGATTTTATGTGTCGGTTATACAGCAGGTCCTAAGAGGAGGGCCATAAGTGTATTGCTTGACTCTAGGGGAGCACTAAAATCTGAGAGGCTTGAATAGTCCATACAAAAAGGACCTGTGTGGCATCTGTTCAAGAAGGTCTCCAGTCTTGTACAGAAACCTCAATCACACCAATGTATTTCGCTATGTCTCACTGAGCTCATTCAACCCCCATTAAGAGCTGGATTGCAGGCACAAGCCAGAAATTGTTAGACAGTGCAGTTTTGTTAGAATTTATTGTTCTGACATGGGCCATAACTCTCAGCTAATGTTCTGGTCTTTCCAGCTGTGTGGTTGTTTTAGTGAGCTATGCTGGAAGTGTCAAATTTACAATAAACTATTATGCAAAACTTGATGGGCCGTGTTATGAGGTACATTATTACAAAAATCCTTCATGTTTGCAGCCGATGTGCACAGTGAAGGACTATACAGTAATTTGTTGAGCTGACTAATTACGCTTATTAGGCAATAAATCAAGTCACGGTCATGGTGTAGTTATCAGGTCCCTTTACCTTAAGCACACAGCCCCAGCCATGTACTTGTGAGGTTGTGTTGTCCTATTATATTTTTCATTTATAGACTTAAGTGGTTGTTGGCACCACCAGGCAGATCCCAGTTCCCCTTATGTTGCTGAAGCCCACTGGACTATTGGATGTCTGGATAATGGATTCTTATTCCCTGAGATTTTAAAAGCCTGAAATCTCTTTTACACAAATGCAATAGAGCAAATCAGTGATTAGGAAGACAAATATATCAGCTGTCACAACTCATCCAATACTAGGCCTGTGTCATTGATAAGTACTCATACTGCCCATGCCAAAGCAGTACATACAGTGCCCCCCACTAATATTGGCACGTTTCATAAATATGAGCAAAGAAGGCTGTGAAAATCTGTCTTTATTGTTGAACTTTTTGATCTTTTGGTAAAACAATTCACAAAAATACTCTGCTTTCATGGATATCAAACAATTGCAAAGAAAACACAGGTTTATCAAAAAAAATCTTTAAGTATATGTATGCAACAATTATTATATAATTATATAATTGAGATCTGAGACTATAAATATATGCCATTAAGTCAATATATTTATTTTCTCTCTCTCCCACTTTTCTTGCATTACAATGAGTAATTTTCCTACATTACAAGAGTGTTCAAAAAATTCTGTCTAACAGTAGAGTGCTATGTATACAAATGTGTCAAATTATCATAATGCCATGCAGTAATGTAACATCTACTGCAACGCACTTCAACGCACCTGAATCGAAGAGGGCTTTGGCTGAATGTGCGTTGTTATGATGTCACATTCTTGGCCCAAACCTGCAGAAATCTGCAGTAATTTTGAAAAATTGCAAGCTTTTTGAGTTTCATTGATTTTGCATGCATTTCTGTGATCACAAAATTGCACAATCCTGGAGTGACTCAGATAAATATTTAGTCCATGTTATTTAATCATTTAACAATTTAATTGTTATTAAATTAAATTAAATTATCGGCCGATATCAAACCTTCCCTTTTTAGCAAAAATATTTGAACGTGTTGTGGCTTTGCAGCTGCGCAATCACCTTACTGTTAATAATTTTTTCGAGCCCCTTCAGTCTGGTTTTTGTAACCTTCATAGTACAGAGACAGCTTTGGTCAAGGTCACCAATGATTTGTTAATAGCCTCAGATTCTGGTTCTCCCTCCATCCTTATCCTTCTTGATCTAAGCACTGCTTTTGAAGCTGTCAATCTCAACCTCTTACTTAACTGACTTAAAACTGTTTTTGGTGTTTCTGAGACTTTTATAACCTGGTTTAGATCTTATCTCTCTGAGCGCTGCCAGTGTGTTTTTATGAGTGGTTTCAGGTCTGAGATTAGCTCTGTTCCTACTGGTTTCCCTCAGGGTTCAATTTCAGACCCCTTACTTTTCAGTATTTATATAGTTCCTCTTGAATTGCTCTTAAGAACACTCAGGCTTAATTATCACTTCTATGCACTTCTATGCAGATGATTTATATTCACTCTAATTCTGGTCAAAATGTGTATGTTTCTTTTCTCTTACATTGTATTTCTGAGATAAAAACATGGATGACCCAAAGCTTTTTGTGTCTTAATAGTGATAAGACTGAGGTTTTGCTTATTGCCTCTTCTCATCTGCTTTGTAAAGCTGATTCGCTAGTGTTAAACGCAGACGGCTCTGCTTTGGTGTTCCAAAGTTATATTTGATTCGAGTTTGTCTTTTGATCCACACATGTAATAGACTGTCAACAATTCCTTTTATTATCTCAGTAATATTGCTAGACTTCGCCCTATGCCATCTTTTCCTGTGACTGAAAGGCTTATCAACACTTATGTTTTTTCTCATATTGATTATTGCAATGCACTTCTTGCTGGGTAACAACACTAAATAAATTGCAATGTGTGCAAAATTCTGCTGCTAGGATCCTGACCTGGACTCCAATTCTGAAGTCCTTGCACTGGCTCCCGGTCAGGTTTCGTGTTGATTTTAAAAATCCTCATGCTCACATATACGGCACTGCATGATCTGGCCCCTCAGTAACCTATCTGTATGCACTTTTAAATATATATACTCCCAAGCCTCCCACACAGTTGCAATCTGTAGGGGACAGGACTTTATCATCCTATGCACCTAGACTCTGGAATGCACTCCTTGCTCATATTAGAGATACACAGAATTTAAAAAAAATTAAATATAACCAAAAAAAATATATAAAAAAATTAGGTTAGCTTTTTCTTGATGGTTTTAACCATTTTGAATTCAAGTCTGTTTTTTTGTATGCTGCTGTTTTGATCTGTGTATTTTTTTAATTGTATAAAGTGCCTTGAGAAGCTGCTTTAAAGGTGGTATATCAAATATTATTATTATTATTATTATTGTTGTTGTTGTTGGTTATGTTGTTGTTATTGTTGTTGTTTAAGCTCAAAAACAAAACATTAACCAGAACTTGCAAGTGATTAAAAAAGAAACCTGGAAAACAGGAAACAGGAAAATAGTGGCATAACCTCATTGAAACTTTTTTACTTTTAAAAAACAAATGTTACAAATACATGAAAAAGGGGTTAAATGTTGAATTAATACAAAACAAGTCTTACAGGACTATTAAAAGAATATTGGCCTATGCTCAACCCTACATTGCTCACTTTCATAGAGATGTAGAAAGCAGTCCCGCGCTTGAATTCTCTTGACTGCATTCCCCTGACATTCTTTCTCAAAAGCAGATGTAGACTTTGGGAAAGATATCAACAGTTTAGAGCAGCTGCGGCCAACAGCTAAAAACTAGTTAGTAGAGGGCTATTTGAAATGAAGCTGAAAACTGGCATAAATATAATTTATGTAACATAATTTCAGTTCATTTTGAACACCAAAAACAATTGTAACATTTCATTAAAATTTTATTTCTTTAAAACGTATGTGTTTATTTTACATTGAACAGGGTACACAGCAGTTATAATAGGCATGTTAAAATATCATTTTAAATAACTAAACATAAAATAAATAACAAATAAATATTTATTTATCACATAAACACCACAATTTTTTATTTAGATGCAGTCCTTCAGCTGGGTCCTGACCTGAGGAAGCATTTGATAGCTAATGTGAGCTACTTTTCTCTTCTTAATCCTTGTCTTAGCAGTGAGCTTGCATTTTAATCCATTAATCTGAAATTATCCTAACCTTTGTATTTTTACTGGATATAACTAACTATATGGTAGAAACAGATTTAATGTCTGGTGCTCTCTAACTAACATTAGCTTCCAAACTCAAATAAATTCAAGCAACACTGCTAGCTAACATTAAATTAGAAAATCAGTGATTTAGTACAGATTTGGAATATGTGTAATATGTAAACCTGTTCTGTGTACACTGGGGTTGGACCCTTTGACACTAATCACATGGTGACCCACTATAAAAAGTCATCAGTAATTGTTGCCACCCCTTTGGAAACTTCTCATTGAGCCTGGTTTAGTTTCCGAGTGATAGGGACCCTGGTGGTGGTGTTTTACTACCTGGATAACCTTTATACCAGTGGGTCATGAGGAACCGACTCACCATCAGACTGATTGAAAGGGTGGCCAGAAATGACTACGGAATTCACCCTGCTGGGCGCAATGTTGATTCTATAGAACCTGGAAAAGGTGATGGCCAGGTAGCAGCAGCAGAAACCTGCTGGATTGGCACACCACAAGGAGGAGATGCTTCTTGAAGAGTGACAGGTTACAACAGGGGTTTGATGCCCAGCTAGTCTATACGCAGAGATGATAACATATTCCAAGCAATGAGCTAATCTTTGCTTAGATAGTGAGACACCCAGTGTCTCTCCACCACAGCAGATAGATAATCTGATGCCCAGATCACTGCTGTCTAGTTTGTGTAACCCTGGTAGGTGCGTACAGGTCATAGTAAGGACTGCTCAGGTGGTTCCCCTTCATGGAAAGTCAACCAAACAGTTCACAAGGTTTTGATATGGCATTCCCATTATGCTAATTATGTGTATGTAGTTCATGCCTCTGAGGGTTTTACTATAGCATTTAGACCACCATCTTTAAACACTTGCACTTGTTTTTAAGCTTGAAAAATATCAGGGATAATCAGGGATTATTAACTAAAATTTTATGTTCTCAAATATTAATATTCTGAACAAACAGTATATTAGTATTTTTAGTTTTCATGTTGATGCCTGTGGCATTTATTAGGTCATGTGTTGTGATCAGAGCATTTTCACTGCACAGGGATAAGAAAAGAAAGGAAAAAGCATAGCTTCAGGCTCAGGTAATCTTAAAATGTCAAAAAGAACTGACAATCAGGATGAAATATTAAGTCCAATGGCAATATTGAATTCCTCTGCACTCAGTAAACAGAAAGGCCTCTGAACTGCAGTGAGGCCCATGACTGTGGAAAAGAAGAAAAAGCAGACTTTGATGCTAAATTGTGAGTGTGAAAACAGAGGACAGAACACATTACAGTAGTCTAAGTAAAGGAATTCAGTCTACCTGGGTGTTCAGATGTGTTTATCAGTGACAGACTGTTAACACAGCTGACATCTCATGGAATCTGTCAAGTCCATAATCCCCAGCGTCTTGAACAATATTTGCTAAAGTATTGCCTTTCACTTTAGAAGAGTATGCAGTGCATTTGTTGCTATGGAAATACATAATAATACATTCAAAACTGAATAGTATAAACACCTCTTCAAACAAGACAAATGTCCTTAAATGAGATTCAGGTTTAAAAGGTATGTTTGTATTTGAATGATCTGTACTTTTAATTAGGCAAGTTAACAATATAAAGACCCAAATGGGAATCTTTAAAAAATCAACAAATTTTATCATCGTATTGGGCAAAAAAGATTTTAAGTTAAATGATATAAAAAGGGAATGGCACCCTGTCCAGGGTGTACCCCGCCTTGTGCCTGATGCTCCCTGGGATAGGCTCCAGGTTCCCCCACGACCCTGAACAAGGAGTAAGCAGTAGAAGATGGATGGATGGATGGATGGATGATATAAAAAGGAGCTTAACAACATCAACAATTACGGCATTTGGCAGACACCCTCGTCCAGAGCAGCTTATCTCATTTATACAACTGAGCAGTTAAAGGTTAAGGGCCTCGTTCAAGGGCCCAGCAGTGGCAGCTTGGCGGTGATGGGATTTGAACTCACGATCTTCTGATCAGAAGTCCAACATCTTAACCACTGAGGTTCCACTTCTCTGAGCCTTGATCCTTGCATTTGTAGTTCAAGCAAACTGAAGCAAGTGAAACCAATTCAGGAGAAATGTAGCCAATGTAGACAGTTTTTAACCAGGATAAAACTAGAAGTACTGGCACCCTGTCCAGGGTGTACCCAGCCTTGTGCCCGATGCTCCCTGGGATAGGCTCCAGGTTCCCCAGTGACCCTGAACAACGAGTAAGCGATAGAAGATGGATGGATGGATAAAACTAGAAGTTACAAAAAGCTAATGATATTTCCCTCTAGGTTTTTTTTAACTGTACACCTGTACATATTTAGCTACTGCTCTTCAATTTAGTTCCAAATAAAAAATGTTAATGAATAGTAGTTCAATTTAATTGGGGGTCTTCATATTCAACAGTCTGGCTTTGATGATGCATAAAACACTTTTTATTCTAAAGAACCTCCTTTTATGTGCTCTGTCGAGGGGCCTCTCACACCACCAGTGCACATTTTACATGTAGTCGTATGGTTGTAATCCTTTTCAAAAACACTGCTACTGCATTTTTGTTGGGTTACAGTGAATCTTCCAAAATCTTTTAGAAAAGCACAAACTGATGTTAAATTCCTCAGCCAATCAGGTAGCAGAGAAATGAAAGGAGTGCTGGTACAAAATTTAACTCATTACTGAGTGAATATGAGGAGCAAACACATTGCCAGCAAACTCACCTGACCTTAACCCTATAGAAAATCTATGGGGTATTGTGCAGAGGAAGATGCGATACGCCAGACCCAACAATGCAGAAGAGCTGAAGGCCACTATCAGAGCAACCTGGGCTGTCATAACACCTGAGCAGTGCCACAGACTGATCGACTCCATGCCACGCCGCATTGCTGCAGTAATTCAGGCAAAAGGAGCCCCAACTAAGTATTGAGTACTGTACATGCTCATACTTTTCATGTTCATACTTTTCAGTTGCCCAACATTTATAAAAATCCTTTTTGTTGTATTGGTCTTAAGTAATATTCTAATTTTCTGAGATACTGATTTTGGGGTTTTCATTAGTTGTCAGTTATAATCATCAAAATTAAAAGGAATGAACACTTGAAATATATCAGTCTGTGTGTAATGAATGTATACATTATACTAGTTTCACTTTTTGAATGGAATTACTGAAATAAATCAACTTTTTGGATGATATTTTAATTATATGACCAGCACCTATATGAAACGTTTAGACATGCTGAAGCTGTGATGTCTCTAGATACAGAGTTAGGAGTTTGCACTGTAATTAAAGGTCTGCTTGCTTACTTAGAAGCTCAAACATCAAAGATACTAGCCATAAGTACTCATTTCCTTGTGTATTGTTTGGACAAACTACAATAATTTAGGCATCTGTAGGGTGTACAGATCAGCAGGTTCCCTCACTAAGACCTAAGCACAGAGGTTATAATGTTGTTTTAACATTAAAGCTGTCTCAACAACCAGGGTAAAATTGGTGGTTAGCCTCATTCTTTAATTGCAATAAGTACACAAAGCTTTTAACTTCTCACATGAACAGTTTCAGGTGAAGACACTTTTTATTTGAACCTTTCTGTACATTGCTTACCACAGGGTAAATAAAGATACAATAACATACGACACTTCATTATCTACATGTTTTTAATTGCTAGATATTATGGTATACATATTACAAGAGTATAATTCCTTGCAGAGTTAAGATGTTGAGTGCATGACATCATGCACAGAGTATGCAATGCCTCCACTTGGTTATGACAAGAGTCCATTAAAGAGAACATTATAAATCCTGCCAGTTAGAAAAGTCCCTTTATGAACATGTTGGTTTCATAAAACTGAAAACAGACTGTGTAGGTTATACATGATAAATGTCATTTTCAAACCAGAGAATCAGGGCCAGGTGTCAGAACATTTACATTTACAGACTAAGCACAAAAGCACAAAATAATGAGGGTGTATGAATTGCTACTTCATTTGATAGGTAAATGACTGCATATGTGTGAAGTTTTGAAAGAACATAAACATTAACTTCTGGTAAAAGCTAAATACACATATTTTTTTACTACTGAAAATGTTATGCCTTAATCTAAGCCCAGGCCAACATACACACACACACCAAATGCTTTCCCCATATAGATAGAAACAGAACATGGAGACAAGATGGTAATTGAGTAAGCCCTTTCTGTGTCCCAAATAAAGAAACCTGAACTGGAGAGTAGAGAAAACAATTCAATATGTAGTGCTTTTATGTGGATATTAATTTATATATGTGTTGTGACAGTCTAGCCTTTAATTATAGTGCTTCAAAATTGTCACTAGACCAAGGGAGCTCAAAGCTTGATTATGGTATCAGAGTTTCCCTGCATTTAAGTTGAACTGATCACTGAATAAGAATCTTTAACACACGCATAAACATATTTGTTTTATGCAGAAAGGTTTTACCTACAGTTGGCTAGATGTGGGTGGACAAATGCATGGGGAAACTGTCTTCCACAAATACTTGGATGGCACCATTTTAGGCATGAAGTTCCTAAAAATATTTTTTGATTGGTATCAGATGACAAGACTCAAAACTTGAGGATGAGGAAAGGTGACAGGGCCACATCCAACTGGTCCATAAAGCTTGTAGCATCTCTCACACACACACACACACACACACACACACACACACACACACACACACACACACACACACACACACACACGGTGCCATAACAGTGGTGCTGCTGATCAGTATTAAAAAAATATAAATAAAAATAAAGACAAAATTTCCTTTTTTATGATGCAGTACCATGTACTGCCCCAAAATCTACTGAGCTGGGTGTGAAGTCCATTAGAACCTTTTTGCTAATATCTTTTCGCTAACATATTGTAAGATTCACAGCGAGCAAGTGTTCAAGGAATGCAGAGTGAATGGGGCCAGTAATCTCTGCTCTAAAAGGAGGGACTCGTGCCTAAACAGAAATGGACTATTTTTCTTAATTGGGAGAGAATGTCATGGTAACATGTAGTTTCTCACTCTGACTGAGAGTTTGGAAGCCAGGGAAGGAACAAAAGACAGAGCATGCATGTTCTTCTCTGCATGCCCATCTTTTAAGTCACAGCTTACATGTACCGTACAAATAAATGCCAAGACTTACCTTCCACTAGTTAAAGTTCCAAAAATGTTGCAATTAATAGTTACAATAGTGGTTTTGTCAGCTTTGTAAACTTTATGAAAAAGAACTTCACCTAAAAGCATCTGTAGAGTGTTATTGACATAATCGTTTTTTATATAATTTGTTCACCAACAGCTCCAACCAAACAGTATGGCACCATTGCGTGGTTTTGAAGCCTTTTTTTTATCATCTTGGAAAAAGTGGAGCCAGAGTCTGAGTAGTAGATACCTTGAAGCCAAAGCATGGTGTAATGTCAGGTACCAACTGAAAATATACTGGTAAACACCAGTAACTCTTTCCTAAATAAAAATCACTGTTTTTCATGATTGGACTGTCCAGGGTGTACCCCGCCTTGTGCCCGATGGTCCCTGGGATAGGCTCTAGGTTCCCCCGCGACCCTGAAAAAGAGTACGCGGTTGAAGATGGATGGATGGATGGATGGATGGATGGATGTTTTTCATGATTTGGATGACTTACTCTTACACCTACAGTAAGTTACCCATCTGAATAGAGAAGTGCTCTTTAATGCTCCACTGATTCTTTCAGGAGTTTATTAAAAAAAGGTCAATGATGAACCTTTTCAAGAGTGCCATCTAAGGTCATTGTAGATTATTATTAAATTTTGCTGCCTTGGTTTATGCCATCACTTTGTTCACTCATTTTGGTTTGGCAGTTATAATATCAGTAAAACATGCTATCTTAGACATCACACCTAGCAACTAACTCCCTGCTGTGGGTCTCTTAGAACAGTTTATAGCAGAACAAGACAAGGTTTTGCTACAGAATTGTTAAGAGCTTCAGCTGTGTGTTGGAAAGTGAGTGTATATCCATGAGGCTTGACTGTCATGTCCTCACCTCATCAACCACTCCCTTTTATCACCAAATAACTACTATAAAACACATTTATCGTGACAAAAAATATTGGGGGAGATATCATGATCAGCTCACTATCACTATCGCCAAAAATAATGTGTAGAAATGTACACTACTGGTCAAAAGTTTCAAGGAATCACTCACAGAAGTTTGGAAATTTCACAATTTCAATGAAAACATGCTCTTATTCATAAGTTGCAAAATAGAACAGAAAATTCAGCCAAGATATTGATATGGTTAGAATTAATGATTTCTTTTTGAAATAACAATCGAGTGATTCAAACACTAAACTGCTTTCATCAAAGAAACCTCCACTTGCAGGAGTTACAGCCTTGCAGACCTTTGACATTTAAACTGTCAGTGTAGAGGTGGTCTGCAGAAAATTTACTCCATGCTTCCTAAAGCACCTCCTACAAGTGTAATTTGTTTGATGGGCACTTTTTTGTATTATCTGATCAAGCTGCTCTCACTACAGCTCAATATGGTTGAGATCCAGTGATTGCACTAGCCAACTGTCTGCAGACAGAATTCCAACTGACTGAATAGGTTTAGCATAATTTGGAGCAGTGCTTTGGGTCATTGTCTTGCTGTAGGATGAAACTGGCTTCAATCTATAGGGTACAGCAATTCATTGCAAAATTGAATGATAGCCTTCCTTGTTTAAGATTCCTTTTACCCTGTACACATCACTTTACCAGCACCAAGGCATCCCCAGACCATCACATTTCCTCCAGCATCTTTTCACTTGTTCTGTGCCTCACAAATGATGTTCTCTGTGACACAAACACCTCAAATTTAGATTCATCTGTCCATAACACTTTTTTCACCAATCATCCACCAGCCAATGTCTGTGTACTTTTGCCCATTTTTTAACCATTTCCTTTTATTGACTAGTCACGGATATGACAGATGAGACTGGTGTTTTACAGGGACTATTTAATAAAGATGCTAACTGAGCACCTGTGAGGCTTCTGCTTCTCAAACTAGAGAATCTGATGTTTTTAATCCCCCTGTACCAAACCTCCTGCTTCATTTTCTGCCCTGGCTAGAGCCAGTTTGTGCTCATCTGTGAAGGGAGTAGTACACATTTTTGCCTTCATTTCTCAAAACCACAAGACTGATGAGTTTCTTAAGATAGCTCTTTCTTTCTGGACATTTTGAGACCATAATTGGACCAACAAAAACTGATGCTCCAAATACTCAAGTAGCCCAAAGAAGGCTAGTTTTCTTCCTTCCTTAAACAGCAAAGTGATTTTCAGCTGTGCTAACATATTTGCACAAGGGTTTTCTAAGGATGAATTAGCTATTTAACATGATAACTAAAGATTAGCTAACAGAATGAAACATTAGAATATAGGATTGATGGTTGCTGAAAAATTGCCTTTGCATGCTTCTGTAGCTATTCCATTTCAAATAATCTGTTCCCAGCAATAATAGTAATTTACAACATTAACAATGTCTAGACTGTATTCTTATTCTAAGATTTCTAATCTAATGTTATTTTAATTGAAAAATGTGCCTTTTTCTTTCAAAAACAAGGCAATTTCTGAGTGATATCAAACCTTTGAACGGTATAGTAAGTTCAAATATAAATTTGTCACCTTTCCTATTGACCTTAGGAATGGGCGAGATTACAATTTTTTTACTGCAGCCAGCCACTACAGTGCCTCAGAGACATTTTGGCTTCAGTTTCGAATCCCTATTATGATGTTCACCCATATACAGTATACAGTCATTGGTTAAGGGTCACAGCAACACTGGGTGCAAGGAGGAAAATGGGACGTCGCTCCATTGTAGCGCACCATGCAGACTCTCAAACACACTCACACCTATTGGCAGTTTAGTGTAGCCAATCGACTTATCTGTACATTTAAGACAGTGGAAGGAAACTAGAGATCCAAGGAAAACCCAGTCAAGTGTAGGGAGAACTTACGAAAATCTGAAAAGATTGTACCCCAAGTTCAGGATCCAACCTGGGACCCTGGAGCTGTGAGGCGAGATATATGTAGAATACAATGAAATGAGTTCAACTTGAATTTTCCTAAGTGCTTCGTGAAACATTTTAGGAAAGTATGACATTGCAGCAGCATCTTGTCAGTCACCTGTTCTGGTCACCCCCTTAAATGACTGTCCATAGACAAAATCACATAGGGTGACCATACGTCCTCTTTTTCGGACCTTAAAAAAAAAAGCATCAAACAGTTGCTTGACAGTAGCAGCCAATGACAGCTGTCCTGAGTCGAAATCTGTACAGATCTGTACAGAAGAATCCTTGCATGATCAGAACACTGAAAAACAAAAGTCTTCTGACAACTTGATATAAATCATACTGTATATTAATAAACAGTTGTACAGTAATATACCGATAGACTCAGATGTTCACCAAGGCAGATTTACACAGTGCATTCAATCCAGCCCAGTTTTGGGAGAGTGGCATATGGAAGACGTCCTTCAGTACTTCCATAGTTAAGTTTAATTATCTGATGATGCCATGTGGCCTTTGAAATGCTCCTTCAGCACAGCAAGTATTTGTTAATGAGGTCTTCTTTGAGTTATTCCAGCTAATCGTTAATGCATACACTGACAGCATCTCCCTCCCTGAAAGAACACATCAGTCATGTGAATGCTATTTAACTAATGCTGCTGTGAGTCATCCTGGCAGTCCTGTAATAATAGTTCACAGCCAGCACTGGGAATATATACGGCAGCTCAAATATGCCAGATGTCATCATGCCCGAACTTTGTCCACACAAAAAAAAAAAATTACAAACTGACAGGCAAGAGCCAGTAGCGTGAGAGAGAGAAAGAGAGAGAGAAATAGTTGTGAGCCAGATATAATCAATATGAGGATGATGGATTAATGTGTGATGAAGCCTTTTTCAAATGATACATTTTTGTTTATTTGATTTAGTGGGATGCAAATGAATGATAGTTTTATTATTACTGTTATTTGTAGAATTTGTATCATTGCCCAGTTATGAAGTTGTTTAGCTACAGATAACAATAGCCGAGTAGTGAGTAAATAGTTGCATTTTGTGTGTTATCTTACTGTACCTTCACCCTGCCATCCAGTGCAGAGCAGTTCTAGAGTAATGCTAGCTAATGTTTGGTGATTGGTTCTTTTGGATTTTACTGGCTGTTATGGGTTAGGCTATACTGAGCACTGCTGCAGCTCTCTGAGACTGACTGGCACCAGTATGTTTAATATGTTCCTTATGTTCCCATGTAGATTTAAAGCAATTGCCTGAAACCTGTGTAATGTGCCACAACAAAACCCTTTGGTTCTTGCCAAGCTAGATGGTCAAAGAGAAGAAAAAAAGAGAAAAGAAAAAAGATGGTCCATCTTACAAACTAGAGTTTTCAAACGTCACCAAGCATCTGAAAATTTCACTGTAAATGAAATGATATTGGCCATGTTTGGCAAAAAAAAACACCCATGAAACACCCATACGCACTGTAAACACTGTAAACACTGATGCTTTGGAACAGCTAGTGGCTATGGGCTTTTGTGATGATTGTTGGAATCATGAAATGTCATGATATTTGAGCCCTAAACTTGGACATCTGTACCAGGTGCTTACAGCTTGGCCACAGATGGGTCTTTTACCCCCACCCCCCACCCCATACATCCTACATACTGTATAGCCAACAAATGCAGATGGCTATCTGCAATTGTACTACTGAAGAAAACTAATTCTATTTTATAGTTTTCCTTGACTTGTTTATTTCCTTGTTGTTATTTGGGGTTTGATCGGTCTAGGATGTATTAAGCTTTAATATACTGTAAAGCTAAAAAATTCCACTGTCTTTGAAAGCTTTGCGTTCCTCATGTTTTCTTTCCTGTGAAATTATATTTTAATGTGTATGTGTGGAAATAAATATATTTGGATATACTTACACAGTATGCACACAGGTGGTTCAGTGTAATATTCAGTTGAGGAATATCAGCAATGAGGGAGACAATGGGATGGGAATGATATTGGAGACTGTCTCCAAAAAAATGTTATGAAAATCTTAACGGGGACCTGCACATTCAAATACTTTTATGTCACACAAATGTGGAAGGCAAACAGTTATAGGCTGTGCTTCCTCTATAAAACTGTTCATAGTTTTATAGCAAAAACTATGTCTGGCTCAAGAGCAAGAGCAAAAAGTATGTCTGGCTCGAGAATGTTTTTGACAATCATCAACTTTGTGTGTGGCAGCTCCTGTGTGTTGCAGCAGCTGTGCAAACCAGACACCCATCTACACCCAGCCAGCTCTAGTCTCTCCCATGATGTCATTAATGGGTGAGGTCAGTTCTGTCAGTGTGCATCCAATGTGAGTGGGGATCTAGGAGTCAAGCATGTCCATCAGAGCACAGGTGCAGTAAGCTGGTGATGGCAAGAGAAGCAGCTGTGCAAGCTTCCACTTCAAGACCCAGGGCCCCTTCACAACATGTTCAAAAGTCTGCCTTAATCTTAATTAAGATGACGTCAGACAGGAGTCGCTCACGTAAGCTGCATATTTTTCTTGCATGTCAGGCAAGGGTGTCCAAACTTTTTTATAAAGTGAACCAGGCTAGACCACATAAAAATACCAGAGGGTTGACCTCAAAAATAAATTCATGGTTCTTTTTGAGACAAAGAAATTTTTTAAGAAACTTACTATGATTGATTTATTTAATATTAGATATGTCAATCTGGAGAATTTTTAGTGGTTTACAAAATGTAAACTATTCTGACAAGGCTCCGGGTCATCCGAACACAGAATGACTTTATCATGTACTCCTTCCTCCTGAGTGAGAGAACAAGGCTTCTTTCCCAGAGCTTTCCTAATGTTTCATTAATGATGCACATTATTCAGTGACGTTTTCCTTTTGGCGAATTTGTGCAGAGATGAGGTCAGGGGCGGATCTCTCTGAGGGGATTTGTAACAGAACATTGCATAATCCAATCTGTGAGCCTGAAACGTAAGAAGACTTGAGGGAAGCGCACTGAGTATGAGTCACTGCAACACGCAAACATATAAGTCAGAGGGTGGTATTATTTTGCAAGATAACATTACTGCATTTGCTGACCATATGACGTTAGAACAGATTTTTCTGATCATTTAGAAGTTAGTGGTCAACTAATGAAGGAAATGTTAAAAAAAGAAAGATTTAATAAAAATCCACTTTCACTGTGTATTAAAAGTGATGTGTCTGAAGCAAAACATTTTCATTTCAGCCAAATCTAAGCAAAAACCATTAATGAGTTCCAGTACATCAACACATATTGCAATATGGAAACAATGTAATCTATATCACAGGCATGAGGCTGCTTTAGTGAAATGGGTGTCATGTAATGATTGAATTAAACGAGCCAAAAGCTCACTAATAACCCATCTACTCCTCAAAGACCCTGACAAAATATAAAAGCATTTTCCCACCAAAGAGCAGAAAAGTCCCAGCAGGTGCAGCTGACAACAGGAACACGTCATTCTAAACTGTCATTGCAACAAAAACATGTTCCCAACAAACGTGGCTTTTTAAAATTCCTTTGGCATTTAGATAATCACTTGATAAAAGGGGCCATCAAGCTCTCAACAATTATTTACCCAAGAACACTGAACAACTTTACAGAGTTGTTTAAAGTGGTTTGTCCCTGAATTATGCATTAAACATTGTGGCCCATCATTCATAAGTTTCTAATGAAAACCTTATACTGTAATTCAAAGGTGATGATATAGTATGTGATCCTCAGTGGTCTTTGGAAGGATAGTTTTGCATTACCAGAGCTCAGAATATGAGAACTGACATGTCCCACATGAGCAACTTAAGGATGTTAGTCTTAGTTCTAGTGGATATAAAAAGTCTACACACCCATGTTAAAACTGCAGTAATCTTCTTGGATAAGAATCTACTCAACTTATCCTGCTTGGCAAATTTCCACTCTTCCTTGGAAAAATGTTCCAGATCTATCATATTGTGAGGGGGATCTTCTGTGCACAGCCCTCTTCCAGTCATTCCACAAGTTTTTTAATAGGATTTACATTTACATTTATTCACTCAGCAGACACATTTATCCAAAGCGACTTACAAATGTGAAAAATACAAGCAAAAGATCGGGGCATTCAGATCAGGGTTCAGACTTGGCCATTTCAAAACATTGATCATCTTTTTCTGAAGACATATCTTTGTTGACTTGGATTTGTGCTTTGGGCCAGTTTCATGCTGGAAGGTGAAATGTTTCTTTATCTTCAGCTGTCTAACAGAGGCCTGCAAGTTTTGTGCCAAAAATGGGTAAATTGATATATGGACCTATCCATGATTTCCTTTATTCGTATATTATAAATGTGTGAAAAGATGGATCTGACATCATATAGCCACTACTGGAAAGGGTTCAAATATGCAGAAGCTGCTGGAAAAGTAAAGAATGTGCAGGACCTGGAGGATCAGTATTAAAAATCTAGTGTATGTAAACTATTGAACTGGTTCATTTGTGTAAATTCAGCAGTTATTGTGTCTTGTTGACTATATGTAAACATCTGTTATGGGAAATAGCTTATCAGAATCTATCTACCAATTAAAATCTACCAATGAAAATGCGAACATTTTGGTGATATGATAATCTGTAACTATTTCAGATTCTTTCATCTCTGCATACTATCATACCAGAATAACATGACATCATGTCATATCGTGGGGCGGTTGTGGCGCAGGTGGTAGAGCGGGTTGTCCAATATTCGTAGGGTTGGCGGTTTGATTCCCGGCCCGGATAAGTCCACATGCCAAAGTGTCCTTGGGCAAGACGCTGAACCACAAGTTGCTCCTGATGGCAAGTTAGTGCCTTGCATGGCAGTTCTGCTACCATTGGTGGGTGAATGAGACACAGTGTAAAGTGCTTTGGATAAAAGCGCTATATAAGTGCAGACCATTTGCATCACTAGTTTAGATCTTATGCCAATGTTTTGGCATTTTCCAAATGATTTTCTCTGAGATGGACCGGATGGCCATAACGTATAAATTATAAAAACACCTCTGTGTCATACCAGGCTCAGTCAGACAATAAGAGGCGAACTTCTCCATGGATCAGAGATCGGGACAGTATTTCTCTGTATCGGTTCCTGCTCAACAAAATTATTTGATTTAATTAATGCATTTTCTCATATTTTCTCTTTGATATTTTTGGGGTTTTTTTGTTTTTTTATACCCCTCTCTCCTTTCGAAAATAAGATCTTGTGCATGAAAATGAGATAGTTTTTAAGCTTTTTGCAGACCATGGTTTTCATCAGTTGGTTGAAATCAAGATGATGGATGTGTACTGACTCATAATCACACTATCTGGTGTGACCCAGGAGAGGATGGCTTCTCTTTTGAGTCCAGTTCCATTCAAGGTTTCTTTCTCATGTTAACTGCTATTTTAACAGGGGTGTTTGGACTTTTATATCCATTGTAGTTAATGTTAGCAATGTTAGAACATTTGCCCTAACTATATCTCTGGGGTGAGCTATCGTAAAAGTAGTGTATTCTAAAAGAATCCCTTACTAATCATTATAATACTTAAATATTGCAAATAATTGTACATATATACATGCATTTGCAATCTGAAGCACCAGTTTTATTTACACAGATATTCACAAGTAAAGACACTGAGGGAGGAAATCAACCTGCTGTTTGGATGGTTAATAAGTCCTTTGGAGGCAGAAGTGTCTAGAAACAAGCCCTCTGCTGTATAAAAAATAAAATAAAATAAATAAATAAATAAATATAGTGGGAAAACAAACTCTCTCCCAGGAGAGGAGACTGCTTTACTATCTAAGGAAATAATACAGATCTAGAAGGGTTACATATACATACATAGGATGCTTTTCATAGAAATATACAGATCAGTGAAAAAATAAAAGGAAAAAATGGTGTCTCTTATGTTGTGGCAGTGTATTTTGCTGGCACGGTTTGGGCCCTCTTGCCCCATTGGCTTGAAGCATCACTGTAAATCAATACAAAATATTCTATCTGATTGTCTTTATCTCATGATGAAAGTATGAAAAGTGCCCACACTGAAAGTTTTAATGATTCACAATCACGAGAGCTTGACCTAATTGAACACTTATGGGAGATTTATTAGGCACTGTTCTTCTACACCATCATCAAAGCACAAACTGAAGGAATATCTTTCAGGGGGGAAAAGGGATTCAGTTCTACGGTTCATATTTGAGTCACTTGTGATGTATAGCCAAAAGCTATGTCTTACATGCTCAGATTAACTGACATGCCACAATGTGGATGTTCACACGGTATGTGAAACATGAACACTAGAAAACAGCCCTTTTGGCCATAAAAAGAACGTAGATATGAGTTCTTGGTTGATAGCTATAAGACAGAACATATACTATGCCTTTGTTTAAAATGATGCTAAAATTCAATACAAGTTTTACCAAGCCCACAACCGTTTTGCCTCTGCTCTGAGCTCTTACACAAAACAGCCCTGATAGTATTATCCCAACTATAAAGTGAACTCTGTTCTTTCTGAGCTTAACTTGCAAAACTGGTGACTGTTGCTACAAAGTTGGAAGCACATAATTGTCTAGAATATCTTTGTATGCTGTAGTATTAAGATTTCCATTCACAGGAACTAAAACCTGTGGATAACATAAAAACCTGGGCCCAAACCTGTTCCAGCATGGCAATGCCCCTGTTCATAACCCACATTATCAAAGATATTATTTTTAGGGGTCCAAGCACCACAACTAGCACTCGGACCTAATGTCTTCTATTGATGGAAAGTTTAACAATAAAAACGGCTCCCAAAAATAATATTTGCAATCTCTAAATAATGTTCATGAAATAAATGCAAAAGAATTTTACAAGGGAAGTACAATTAGATTGTTTTCCATGGTCATTTTACTGTACAATATAGTAATTATTTTCATTTAGTTATTTTTTCTTTCTTTACAAGTTCTAAGAGTCTAAGAGGACAATAGTGGTGTGTGTGTGTGTGTGTGAGAGAGAGAGAGAGAGAGAGAGAGAGAGACAGAGAGAGAGAGAGCGAGAGAGAGAGAGACAGAGAGAGACAGAGACAGAGAGAGAGAGAGAGTGAGAGTAGGAAAAGCTCAAACCCAGTGAGAAGAAAGAGAGACAGCAGCTGCAACTCAGAGTGGGTTATTAATCTGGAATTCAATAAACACATACCAGATTCCTGAGAAACTCTGCACTCTTGCAGATGCTCCTGTCAATACTTTCGTCATGACCAATCAGAGGTCCTGCAGAATAATAAAGTAGTGACACTGAACAGTTAAGCAAACAGCATTATATGAAAGAACCACAAACCTGGTTCTAATATTTTTTTTGAAGTAAAATAATACTTTTGGGAACGTATTTATTTAACTAGTCCAGCAACCATATCAGCGACCTGGTAATCCTGATATTCAACAAGAGAGCAACTCTTGCTACAGTTCTCTCAAGCTTAGTTCTACATTTTATTTTAAAAGTGTTCACTCATTACATTTCATATAATAAGCCATGGCCAGATTTTATACTTGAATTAATTACAGTCAGTTCATTTGATCATGACGTTATTCAGCCAGAGAGATTGAACTCAGAGTTAAATCATTCTCAGTCTGGTAACAACGGATAGTGTGAAAGAAAGTTCATTATGGTTTTAATATGAAGCCTGTTTTTGAACTAGTCCACTGTTCACTGTTTAACTGTGATGAGTAATGTACATTTACCTCCTTAAAATGGCTGTAGAGTCAGTGTTATAGGTTAAACAAATTTAATATGTCTGTATGACTGTAAAAATTTATATCTTGTTTACAGTTAGGGCTGTGAACAGACATGTTGATTTGATGTTAGGTGCTGTACTCAAGGTTATAGAGACCTTCGTGACATCCTGAATGGGAACTCTGAGTTGAGGGGGCATTTTCTTTCACTTTTCCTAGTTTGAGGTCAGAGTTTTTAAAATGTATTTTAGCTTACCACAGCACATCTCTCTCTCTCTCTCTCTTCATATATATATATATATATATATATATATATATATATATATATATATATATATATATATATATAAAATATATATAAGATAACACAAATTCTCTTCCTCTTCAGTGAGCCGGTGCAAAGCTGGGACACCTAAAAACTTTAGAGTCAAAGAACTTAAGGCCTCGCTTCTCATTTAAAGGTTCAATAGTCAATTGTTTTTATATCTTATGTTTAGAAACAACCTGCAAAATATGTAGAACATGATCATTTAAGCCATGACCTCCATTTAAGCCACGACCTCAGGACAAAAGTACTATGTGGCTGAGAAAATTTTAAAAACTGGCTTCTGGCCCAGAATGCTTATTTGTGTTTGGATGGGCCTCCTGCAAGCCATTTTACAGATACTCTACTCTACAGGCCAACGTAGATCCTGTGAGGATGGGCGGGCAGGGATGGTCCGCAAAATAAAATCTTTCAAAACGTCTAACCCACCTACCTAACCATTAGAGAGCTAATCTTGAAAACAAAAGACTAAGTTGACCCGATGCACCTTTAAGCACTGTTAAATTAGACCCCAAGCTGTTTAAGATGACCACAGTTGACAACAAGATCAGCAATTTACACTCTGTATGCAAAAATGACTATGAGATGATTCATCACGCAGCAAGACAATGATCCAAAACACACTGCCAAGTTCCAACACAACAAAGGACTTAATCAGGGGGAAAAAGTGGAAGGTTTTAGACTGGCCAAGTCAATCACCAGACCTTAACACAACCCAGTTGAGCAGCATTTCACCTCCTGAAGAGGAGACTGAAGAGGGACATCCCCCCCACCCCAACACAAACAACAACTGAAAGAAACTGCAGTACAAGCCTGGAAAAGCAACACAAAAGAAGAATGCAGCAATTTGGTGAAGTCAGCGGGTCACTGGCAAGTAAGAGATATGCAACTAAATATTAAGTGATGTTTACTTTAAGACTATTTGTTCCATTACTTTTTTACTGTTGCTGAACTAAAAATTTAGTGGTTTGCCCCAAAAGGTGCCACGTTCTAAGTTGATTAACAGACAACAATCAGTTAAAGTTCACATCAAACATCTCTGTGACTTTAACCGTAGCATGGATGTTGGTAAAACTGCTGATCAAAACACAACGGTCTCTAGAATTTATACAGAAGAATAGTAACTCAAATAATCACTCAGCATGCACAAATCTTTGGATGGATGGATTTCACAGCACTGCTGAATAATATATAAATAGATTTTTTTTTACCAATAATATAAATGGGTGTTTTACTTAAATTTAGAAATTTTGTAGATAGGTTATTTATGTGGGGTTTCACACCACCCTATATAATTACTCAAGTTCCTTTGCAATTTCTCATCCTACTCCTTCCCTCTAGGTTACAGCAGCTGAGTTAACGTAGGTGTACCACATGGTTAAACACAACCTCAGCTAGAACAGTGCTGACTGTGGAAACAAGCTCAACAAAAAGATTCTCATAACTCCAAAGACGTCTCATAACTCAAATGGCCAAAGACGTCCTTGCTCCAAAGGCAGTGGCTGATGTTGATGACGTCTTCACGTCAGGTAAACTCCTTTCCATACAGACGGATGAATCGAATAAATGGAACTGAAGGATGTTCCCCCATGCTGTATAATACTTGAGAAACAGGGATCTGCAACAAAATGCTTGATTTTGCATATTGTTAGATCAAGTTACAGCATATAGTGCAGACAATACTAATGTAAATTATGGAATTCACAACTCTATCTTCATGAACCTAAAGAAAAAGCAAAAACATATGCTGCAAGGAAACTGGAATGCTCATATTGTACACAACACAGTGAAGCATACTCTCGACCAGCTCACTGTAGCTGTGGAAAACATTGTGCTGAAGGTCCATGGCCACTTCTCCACATCTGCCAAACGAAGGGAATCCCTCGAAGAGTTCTGAGAGTTTCAACAAGGTGGCTGTCCAGCAATCTCCCAGCTTATGCAATCCTGGACTGCTCTCAGGTCTTATTTCATCAGCCTGAGTGGAAGAGTGTCCTAGAAAGATCAGAGCTTTGTTAAAGTTCAGTGAAGCCTCAACTGAGGAAGATGCTGATGAAGTGGAAGTTTACCTTCTGTTCTCCAATAACATCCTCTCCCTCTTTGAGGATGTTGTAAAGAAGCTGGAAAATGATTAAACAACCTGTGTTGAGTTATATTCCATCATGTCTACCCTCAAGCAAAAACTCACACAGAGAAGAGATGACCAGTTTTATGGCTATTTAAGTAAAGTAGATACCAGATGATGCACACAGGGCAAGGACACATTTCAATGCATTTCCCAACATAGCAATCTCATACATTGAGAAATGGTTTGACTTTTCAGAGAACAACTGGCTTTTCTCCCTGCAACCTCTCTCTCTCTCTGCACCATGGCATGCTTTCCTTCAGCGGCACTTAGAGGATCATTAGTAAGCTCAACCTTATCCAAAAAGTCAACATGGATAAACTTTAAGATGAATGCACCACAGCAAATATAATTCTCAAGAGGCCTAGAGAGGGTGTAGTGGATGAATAGAAGTCCAAAGACGTGGCTGCCAGGTGTAGCTGGCAAGTAGCTGACCTGCCGAACATACTGTCAATCATCAGCCACATCTTAAGCATCCACTGGTTATGTGGAAAGGATCTTTTCCAGAATGACCAAAAATGGAGTGACAGCAGAAGCAGGTGCACTGTGGAGGCATTATACTAACTCCTGGTCCGCTGACATTCATGATGTTCATGGAAGATCCTTTGCAAAAGTCTCCTATATATATTTTTTCCCCAATAGAATCTTTTGAATATCAAATCATTTGTTAATTTATAGTTAATAAGTTATGGATCTGTTAATTTAATAAGTTAGTAGAATATGGTTCACATCTCACAAGTTCTTCCAAAAACCTATTTTTTGTGGTCTCACTGTCACACTTTGTTGGCCTATGTTTATTATTGTCATAGCTGTGTATTCAGCTATGACGCCACTAGAGAAGTCTGTTGAGTTGTGATAGAGATTGATTGACTGCATCTCTTCACACTAATTTCAGTAGCAGATAGCTTAATAATGTCCATTATTATCAACCTTAATACTTTCCTGAAAACATGTTTTAAGTTATGATTTACCATCATTAGCACACCATCGGGCCTGTGGTTATCGTGGCCACAGCTGTGGCCTTATTTTTCTGTATTGAAGGTGACAACCCTAAAAAAAAAAGCTCTGTTGTATGACCACTGGTAATTTCAGATTGTTTGGTAGAATAAGACAAGTACCTCTGAAGACCACACACGCACACAAATACTGCCACCTTGTGTATTTATACAAATTCATTGTAAACACAAAACTGTGACCAGGGCTCCCCCTTTAGGTCACATAAGAACATGAGGCTCAGACCTTAAAGACAGTAGGTGAGAGTGCTGGGACAAAATTGCTCTTTTAGTTTTTACAATAAATTCTAAATCAAAAGATAAAACAAGTGTCAAAGATTCAAGCAAAGCCAACGCTAATGACCTACAGTACAATATTTTTTGTCACTCCAGCACTGGTCAGGTTGGAATGATTTCACTACCATCAGATTATCAAAATGAAAACACTTCACTTTAGTGTTATACAAGTCCTGTCTGTAATCCAGCATGTGTCCTCCACTAGCCTATTACGTAAGACAGACAACAGCCAGGGTAAAACAGCAAAACACCACTACATTGTGCCAAAGGTTTCCAGACACTTTAGCAAGTATCTAGATAATGTCATTAAGAACATGTTTTTGTGTGCAAATGAGGCCACGAGGGGGGAGGGATGATGAGGGGAAAAGAAAGAAAAAGAAAAAAAAAAGTCTTCACCCTTGTGAAATCAATTAGCAACAATGCACATGGTTGAAATTCTCCATGGCTAAGATACAACAGATGATGAACCATTTATGAATATAATTTGTCTCAGCTGATAATTAGAATGATAATAATTAAAATGCTATCCAATACCACATGCAGCATTTAAGCATTTTGGGTTAAACTGCATTCAAATTCCTAACATAAACCTTTTTCTTAAAAAAAAAAAAGGAAACACACAAAAAAAAACCCCAAAGATGGCAATTATAATCACTTGCATAACCAAACACATGAAAAAAAAGAATAAGCAATCAAAGGCAAGACTCTGCTACTGATCAGTTTTCTGGACATCTTCCTCAAATGCATTGTTGAGCTACAAACTCCGCTTTACGTTTCACGGATAATGTCCTCTATGTCCTCATTTCACACACCCCCCACCAGCACCAAAACAGTCTCACGGTATCATTAAGCCTGATTTTAACAGCCTGTGGAGAGAAGGAGGGCTTTTACCTGAGTAACCAGGACACACACTCCAAATATGTGAGCTGCTGATGATGGAGAACAAGATCTCACTCCCTAGGGGCTCCTTCTTACCTAACTCTCCATGGGTTACCTCAGCAACTACCGATGAACAGTCTGTACATGTGCAGATGCTCATGTGTGGCCCTTTCACCAGACACAGGGTCTGCACGTATGAATTCTATGGATCAGTCTCTGGGTCTAGTTTTATTCCCACACACTATGCCTCAAAGGTGTGCTCAAATTGCTCCTACAGCATTAGCATTTCACAAACAGACATTTTAACCTAAAAAAAACAAAAAACAAAACAAACTGTAGCTGAAAACTATTAATATATTTATGAACAAGCAAAAGAGTAGAATGAGTCAGGACAATAGTATGATTTCTCTGGTAAACTATATAGTGGGCACACACACACACACACTTTTGTTTTTATATCTATTAGCCATCGGTCCTCAAGCAGGACACTGCCAGAAGCTTGAGTCACTACGGATTCTTTTTGATATAAATAAATTATGTATAAATAAATAAATCCGAGAATACTGTCACTGAATTTTTCAATGTTTTCAAAACATCTTCAATTCATGGCAGCTCACTAAGGTGCAGTGTGAACCAAAAAGAACATTGAAAGAGTATTTCCACCTCAGAAGAACTTTGGTTCTTGACCACATTTGCATGTAGACATGGCTCCAACGCTTTATTCATTCAGTATGGGTGTGTTTGGAAGATCACTGATCTTTAGAAATGTTATATACTGCTTCAATAAAAGCATCCGTGCTGCAAACTTTCACTGAAATAATGAATCATTGATCGTTGGGGAGCTACGCATTAATTTCCATTCCTCGGCAAGACTATATTTAAAGTAGTACGTGACATAATAATCAATTATAATAAGGACATTACTAGGAAAATAAATTGTGGATTTAGGATGGAAAATGTATGTATTAATATGGACATATAGTTTCTGCTTATGTTTATAACTGAGATCATGATATACCATTCATAAGTATGAACATTAGATGTGTATAATCATACAAGTGATGTAATATTCTTAACTGTATTCAGAGATCATTGAGCTGGAGTAACCTACTCTAGGGCCTTGCCTTGCTTACATTCTGGACCGTTTCCCCCTTGTTTAAGATACACTCAAATTCCAGACATTCCGCCAAATCTCTGTTTATCATAGTCATCCCAGAATTGTTCCCAGAGACTTGATCTGATTTTAATAACGGGAAGACTGCTTTATCCATGTTTGTTGATCTCAGGCAGCAACCCCCTTTCCTCGGAAGATAGATTAGCTTTAATTAGCTTACAAATGTTAGATCCCAAGCATCTTTGTTCCAGCATCTTAACACAACACCATTGTATGCATTAAAGCATTAAAATAAACATATTAAATATTTTGTCTCTATTTATAAATTCTTATTCAAGTGCTATAAATATATACCTCTTACAGTTTCCCGATTATTATTCATTTAATCAATCAGAAGCATATTATTCAGCACTATGAATTATTCAGTATTGTCTCATTTCTAGACTAAACAGGAAAGAAATGTAGTTACTGAATATGAGCATTTTGAAAAATTCCAAAATTCAGCAGATGGAAAGGTTCAGTTGCTTTGCAGAGACAAAGACTCACTGTAGCCAAGACTCAAGTCTGACTCCCAGCTGGGCCATGAGTCACCTCCAAAGTAGGACTGGCCAACAATGTTTTCTTTTCCCTCATCACTGCTCAAATTGTTGTGTTATGTGGATCTCCAGAGAGCACAACAATAATAATAATTACAAATAGCCTTTGTAGTACATGTAGATTCAGGAATCTGATGACCACCAGCTCCAGGGAGATGCAGAGAAGCTGATTTAAAGGTTATATTCAATAAACAGCCATGACTGAAGTACCTAATTTTGCTGCATTCATCAAATGAGATTTCCAAGAAACCAGATAATAATGCGGATTGTGCTTTATTCAAATAAAAACGATGGTGGTCAAATTGTGGTCAATTGTGTTGCATTAGCCGTATCCTGAGGTAAACCAGTCTATCCATCCATTTTCTGTACTGCTTATCCTACACAGGGTCATGGGGAGGCGGGAGCCTATCCGTGGGGACTCAGGGTACACCCTGGACAGGGTGTTGATCAATCACAGGGCACAATCGCAAACACATTCACACACTACAGACAATTTAGAGATGCTAATCAGCATAAAACGCATGTCTTTGGACTGGAGGAAGAAACCGGAGTACCCAGAGGAAACCCTCAAAACATGGAGCAAGCACAGTGCATGCAGGGTGGAGGCAGAAATCAAAGCCCGAGCCCCTCCCATACATCAGTCATAAGGGTTAAACAAGGACCATTATCTAAAAAAAAAAGAGGTTAAATATGTAATTATATACACAGTGATTATTAAACAGAGTATATTAAACACAGAGCCCATACGTACATGACATTTATGCAGAAATAGATCTTGGGTCAGTTATTTTTTACATGTTTATTATAATCACAGCTTAAGTTATAACAATTTCCCCACTGACACAATTATAAGTAGTGCAATAATTGAAGCATACACATTACATTTCACACAATAGTGGAGAGCATATTGGGTTATTTACTAGATCATGCTAGTAAACATTTCACAAGGATCACTATACTGAGGGGGAAAACATAACATAGAACTAAAACATGACAGATGAAACCTTTTCAAGAAACATTAGACCACTCAAACACAAAGTTAAACATATTGACCACTAAGGAATGACTTTTTCATGGCTTTTGATCCATTCCTTTAACATCTTCAGACTGCTTTACAGACAAAACAAGTTTACGAAACATGTTAAGGCAGAGAAGACATTTCTTTTTACTGTTTTAGACATCAGCTTAATATTCTTTATGATTTTATCAAAGTGCACAAGTGTGAGGAAAATACTTCAGTATTTATATCCAAAGAATTGGGTATGTAGAATTATTAAAGCATATAGACAAGGATCTAAATGTGGTAACATAACATCCAACAATATTTAGAACAGGAAACAGGAATGGATGGAAAACTCCTCTGCATACTCCTTATATTCTGCATAACCTTTACTTTAAGGCCAAGCATAAAAAAGGTAGTCAATTACCAAGTCCCACTCTGTGAACAGACCAGATTAAGTTGTAAAAGATCCCTCGAAGCATGTACAGTTTCAACAAGACACCAAAACTCATGCCAGCTCGCATGGAAAACCCCTCCAACCTAAATTAAGTGGAGGAAGATACAACAGGAAGTTGGAGGTTGTAATCTTAAGCAAATGAGAGACAAATGTGTCACAGTGCAGTGCCCATGGCAAGGAGCAAGAGAAATAAGCAGCAAGTAAACTTAAACTTAAAGTGACTTTAAACGATAGACTCGAAAGCAGGGCCAAGTTAAGTTGAATCTGTCCTGGTGCTATGATCTTTAATACAAATCCATCTGTAAAAGGTTTGCTCAAAGTTCAAGCCGGAAGAAGGTGGATAAGAGCTTGAGAAAAGAGCTCTCCACTAATTCAGATCCGGTCCAGGGGTGTTTTGGAGATCAGTCAAGGCCTGCTAAAATACAAAACAGGTGGCCAGTAATCAAAGCTAGGCCAGATGCATTATATTGTGTGCGAGAACCAGACACGTAAGGGCTAAATTAGAGTCAGACCAAACCATGCACATATTCCATTTTGCCTCATTCACCTCCATGACTGACCTGACTCATTCTGACAAGAGTAGTGGGTTGATGGAACAGGCGAGTCAAGTTTCGCGGTGTTCCTATGGTGGGAGTTTCTCTGCGTTTTTAGAAAGACTCTGGAGCAACATCTTTTGAAAGTCATCATCAGACAGCTCTGGGATCAGGAACTCCAATAGCAAGTCCCACACACAGTAAACCAGGTGCCTGTACATAATGAGTCAGAGGTCAGAGGCACATCTGTGTACATGTTTCAAGCTCACCAAAAACACTTGCGCTCAATTTAAAGACATTCATATGCAGGTCACAGATTTATCCTGTTCTTCCTGCCCAGTATTTACTCTCCTGAACTATCCCAGAGCATGCAGTGTATAAGAACAAATAATTGATAGAAATGACATGCAGGTGCAGGTGTTAGCAGTATATTTACTACATGACTGTTATTAAAGAGTGAGTTTGTTTTCATTTAATGTTTGGTTTATATTAATAGCACTGTATTCAAATCTGTAAGGATGCAGACCACAAGACACGTCCTGAAATGTTGTGCTTTTGAAATGATAAATTAAATTCAGTCAATTCAAGCAAAATGTGTCTCCTTAAATTAACCAACTGGGTTAAATTTGTTAACACAGTCACTTTTTACGTACTTCCATGCAAAAAGGATTTGGGTAGCGTGACCAATGTTTTCAGTTACTGAAATCAATATACGCACCATTTGGCCAAAAGTATGTGGACACCCCTCCGAATTATGGAGTTCAGGTATTTCAGTGACACCCATTGCTAACAGGTGCATAAAACCAAGCACATAACCTGTATTAATAATCTCCACAGACATGGCACTGTCATATTTACCACAAGCCATTTTGTGAAATTTCTGCCCTGCTAGACCTGCCCTTGTCACAGCAGTGCTTTTATTGTAAATTATTGTGAAATAGAAATGGCTAAGAGCAACAACAGCTCAGCCATCAAGCGGTAGACCACACAAACTCTCAGAGTGGGAATGCCCAATGCCGAAACGCTTAGTATGTGGTCCTCTGTTGCATCACTCACTCATTCTTGTGCTGTGCACTGGGACCTTCGGGAAATGGGTTTCCAAGACAAAAGAGCTGCACGCAAGCCTAAGATGTGTTATGCGCTAAACCAAATGTTGGCTAAAGCGTTGGACTATGGAGAAGTGGAAACGTGTTCTCCGGAGTGATGAATCACGCTTCACTATCAGTCAGTCTGATGGATGAATCTGGGTTTGGTGAATGCCAGGAGAACCCTACCTGCTGGATTGCATAGTGCCAAGTTTGGCGGAGGAGAGATAATGGTCTAGGGTCTAGATAATGGTGTAGATAATGGTCTAGGGCTGTTTTTCAGGGTTTGGGCTAGGCCCCTTATTTATATATCACAGCATATGAAGACATTTTAGACAGCTGTGTGCTTTCAACAGTTTGAGGAGGGTCCTTCCCTTTTCAACATGACTGTACCCCAGTGCACAAAGCGAGGAGGCGACATGGTTTGACAAGTTTGGTGTGGAGGAATTCGAGTGGCCTGCACAGAGCCCTGACCTCAACCCTAATGAACAACTTTGGGATGAATCAGAACGTCAATTGCAAGCCAGGTCTTCTCGTCCATCATCAGTGCCTGATCTTACAAATCCTCTTTTGACTGAATGGGCACAAATTCCCAGACACACACTACAAATATCATAAGAAGCCTTATCAGAAGAGTGGTGGCTATTAAAGCTGGTTTACTCCATATTAATATCCATGGTTTTGGAATGGGATGTCCGACAAGCTCATATATATTAGGTATGATAGTCAGGTGTCCACATACTATTGTCCATAGAGTGTAAGACTTTCGGATGTCGGAAATTAGAGGAGGACACACTAGCTAACTTGGCTAATGTTAATGATGACCATATAGTTTTGATTGTTATGTTCTACTGATAAATAAACCTCAAAGAACATGTCAATTCCAAGTGAGATTCAGACAATGAAGCCCAACTTGTGCTGCTGTGAATACTGCAAGATAGCTCAGTAGCAGTAAGCCAGTTGGCTAGATAATTAGCTAAAATTAGTAATATTTGTGTTTTCAGAATGACAGCAGGGCATGGAGACATTTCCAAATTACATGCATATATTCATAGATCTGGGTATATTTTAGTAAGGGGAAAGATGTTCTTGTCTGCTAAATATTACTTCAATACTGGCCAACTATAACACTGAAATATACATACATCATAAATCATGTCTTAAAAGATACACTCCAAGCAAACGACAAATTATTGAAATGAATTTTTGTGAGCATTTTGAGCAATTTCACATCATTTTTCTGTGGATGTGTTGCGATTTCATAGCACTGGATGGATCCATTATATTCTTTTAACTATTTAAAAGTACCCAAAAATGGTAGATCAAATAAAAGCATGGTTTCACCAGTTTATTTTAATATATTATTAAACCGTATCTTTCCTCATCACTTGAGTGATCCCCTCAAAATCTATATTTTTCATCTAAAAACATAAATGAAAGCGTCTTCACACACACACACAAACAAAATATTTAAAGTACATAACTAGACCAATGTTAAACAGATAACACTACATGCTCACTCCTAGTAAGATACTAAAAGGCACAGAAGATGTAGCATTCAGGAAACAGCAAGGGAAGTTAAAGTTTAGTATACATTTTCTCAAAGGCATCACAATCACATTATGTTGCAACATATTCACAATATGCTATTTTTGTCTGTACTGTGCAGCCCTAGTACCTTGGGCTTTAAAACATATTCAGTTTCTAATTCTACCCTGATTGTTTTAATGGGTTTAAATGAAATGTCTCAGGGTAAAATTTAATTGGATTTTGTAAGAGTTTGTGCCTGTTGCATAATAACACTGCACTGCTTGTGTATACAATGCAGTATTAATTGTGTGCGCGTATGTCCGTGTACCCATAGACCGACCTGTTTATGGTAGAATCTTGGAGAGAGTCGAGAACGACCTGCCAGGAATGCTTGTACTTCTCTGAGCCCAGCATATCCGAAACAAGATCTGTAAACATACGGGATATCATGGTTACCCAGGCACAAAACACGCACACACACCAACACACACATCACAAATTAAGAAGAGTGAATAAAAAAAGCATTGAAGAAGAGCACTAAGGAAAGCAGACCGTTTTAATGACAAAAACATTTAACTGGAATTTTACTGTGACTTGTACAAAGAGGAAGTGGAGGCAGGAAAGAGACTCTACCAGGAAGCAAATTCATCAAACACTGCAGTGACTGCTGTTTGGTGTCATCTCTTTGCTGCTGGGTTCGCTGAGGTCGAGGATGAGCAGGCAGATTTCCCCCAGGCCACACAGCCTGCTGCAGCACCCGCAAATAAGTCACCCAGTACTGCATACACGTCAGATTAGCCACTCCGACCTCCAGCCACCTACATATACAGAAAGTCAAAACTTTATGTTAAACCAAACATTCTATTACAAACATCTGGAATAGTGCCTGAAGGTAAGGATCATGGTTTGACCTTGGTGTGGCTCTCTCATCGCAAATATAGGAAAGTAAAAACACAAAATCAGATACAGTGAGGGAAAGAAGTATTTGATCCCTTGCTGATTTTGTACGTTTGCCCACTGACAAAGAAATGATCAGTCTATAATTTTAATGGTAGATTTATTTGAACAGTGAGAGACAGATTAACAACAAAAAAATCCAGAAAAACGCATGTCAAAAATGTTATAAATTGATTTGCATGTTAATGAGGGAAATAAGTATGTCCCCCTTTCAATCAGAAAGATTTCTGGCTCCCAGGTGTCTTTTATACAGGTAACGAGCTGAGATTAGGAGCACACTCTTAAAGGGAGTGCTCATAATCTCAGTTTGTTACCTGTATAAAAGACACCTGTCCACAGAAGCAATCAATCAATCAGATTCCAAACTCTCCACCATGGCCAAGACCAAAGAGCTCTCCAAGGATGTCAGGGACAAGATTGTAGACCAACACAAGTCTGGAATGGGCTACAAGACCATGAGAATCTCCTTCCCTCAGCCAGGGCATTGAAAATGGGTCGAGGATGGGTATTCCAGCAAGACAATGACCCAAAACACACGGCCAAGGCAACAAAGGAGTGCCTCAAGAAGAAGCACGTTAAGGTCCTGGAGTGGCCTAGCCAGTCTCCAGACCTTAATCCCATAGAAAATCTGTGGAGGGAGTTGAAGGTTCGAGTTGCCAAAGGTCAGCCTCGAAACCTTAATGACTTGGAGAAGATCTGCAAAGAGGAGTGGGACAAAATCCCTCCTGAGATGTGTGCAAACCTGGTGGCCAACTACAAGAAACGTCTGACCTCTGTGATTGCCAACAAGGGTTTTGCCACCAAGTACTAAGTCATGTTTTGCAGTGGGGTCAAATACTTATTTCCCTCATTAAAATGCAAATCAATTTATAACATTTTTGACATGCGTTTTTCTCGATTTTCTTGTTATTCTGTCTCTCACTGTTCAAATAAATCTACCATTAAAATTATAGACTGATCATTTCTTTGTCAATGGACAAACGTACAAAATCAGCAGGGGATCAAATACTGTTTTCCCCCTCACTGTATCTGATTGGGAATACAGCATAGAAAGCCAAGCAAAGTGCATGCACACACGGGTGGTGCAATTAATTGCAACAGAAGAGGTTAAAGCTTTGAAGAAAGACTTGTGTGCAGCAGAGGTGTAGCAAGTGGGGGGGTCGGGCTTCTAAATGTTTATTCCTGGATGATTAACTGTGGAGGCGGGACGTGGTCAAGCGCCTGTTTGTGAATGGCGGGTGGAGTCGAGTGAGTGAGTGGTAAGGATGAAGCTGCACCTGTGGGTGAAGACGCACCAGAGAAAGAGAGAGAGAAATGAGCGGCACAAAATTGTACTGTGTGTGTGTTTGCAAGCACTGAAAAGCAATAGAAATAAAAAGAGTACAACACTTTTGAGTTGTCCCAAGCCTGCCTCCCATTTCCTCCTTTCCAGCTGAAAACAAGGGATGTCACACTGGTGACAAAACCCAGGAAAATTGAAGATGATGCATCTTCACTGAGTCCTCCCCACTTTCTGAGATCTGAGAAAAAAAAACTCGCCATCATCCAGCAGATGCAACATCAGGCCCTCCTCGAGATGCACACTGAGCAGTAGCAGCGCTTCCAGTCACTTCTCCCGGCCAAGACAGAGGATCGGCAGGTGCTGGTGCAGGAGTCGCCACAACCATGCCTCATATCATGCTCCGCTAAGATAGGACTGTAGGATGGCCCAAGAAGACATGAAGACACCAGCCCCCTGACTGATCTAACTAAAAAGGGAGTTTGACAATTTGACAACAAGTGTGTAACAATTGTTCAATCGAACAGGGCACACCAGGCAAATAAGAAATACCTATCAGTCACTTGCTGCAATATTTCTGATCACTTGGAAAAATGGCTGGGTTCAAACAAAAGCTCCCATGTTCAAAGTTGTTTAACACATCTCGGTGCAAATCTCAGAAAATGAAAAGTTGAAATTCTGATCCTGATCTTTTCTCAAATCCAAACATCTTCAATGTGAAGCAAAAACTAAAGAATTGGCCTTGCCGTTTCAATACTTTTGGAGGGGACTGTAAGAGAATTTGTTTAGAAGCGTGCATATTATTATAAAGAAGTCTAAGGTTGTGTGGTAGTTGGTGCAGTAGTTGATAGTTGGTGTACAGTGTCAAGTCTAACAAAATATCTAGTGTTGGAACAGAGACTAATAGTGATCAACAGTAGCACATTTTATTCCACTAACTGCATTAGTGCTGTTTATAAACTGCAGCTCATTTTGACTGGAACAATCTCAGAAAGGGGGACACAAGCCATTAGCAGGAAGCCCATTTCTCAAGAGCAGTGGAAAAAGTGCTCGTACGGGCAGAAATGAGCCAAAAAATGCCATTTCAAAGGTTAATGGCAGCCTTGATTCACTGTGACACTACAAAAACAAACATGTATATAAGTATATTCCATATGGACTGCCTAATTGGTATTTGGATTTCAACTGGAAATAATGATACTGTTGGAGTAGTCAAGTTGGTGGGTATTGGCAGTCGAATGAAGACGTAATTCAGAGCAGGAGAGACAGCAAATTCATTGTCTCGACACTGGAGACAGAGACAAATGCTACGCATTAACAGCAGAGCCCACACACCTCCAAATCATTCCTAATTAGTCAATTACTACATTTACGCGGCGTTACTGTATGCCACAATGCCATATCAAGAGAGGCAGTGCTGCTCATTCCTTTTCTCCCTTAGATTTTCTTTACAGAGACAGTAAGCTGTATTATTGTAAATAACAGTAATTGTTACAAGCATCATCTTATTTAGAAGCACTTTTCTGACATTCTCCAAATAAAGCTGCAATATAGGTTTGCAATGAAGCGCAAATGTAGTCAAACTATTCAACTTTATTGAGGTAATCATAGGACTCAGGGTGGCTGATGTGGCCAAATGTATCCCTAATAAAAAATTTTCAAAGTGAACATGATTTGAATTTGAGCATGATTCATATTGACCTATGAGATCACTCTTATTTATAATAGGTGGTAAGTTAGAGGATGCAGCATTTAATTATATACACTGTGACAAGAGAACACACAAATAATCTAGCACTGTTTATCAAGTTTATCAAAGCTAAAGAGAATTTTCAATCACATCAATAAATCCGTAATCTGACTAAAACTACTGCTGCATTTAAGGAATACGTTGAAAGATTTCCTATTTCACAGAAACAAAAGAGAAAGTTAGTTTTACAAAAATAGAAGATGCTTATTTTTCATAATGCACTAAAGTAGAGATACACCGATGTATAGGCCAATAAATGTTATTTTTCCCGCTATGGGCTATCGACCGAAAGTTTAAAAACATCTGGTGATCAGGGTCGATTATATCCTGTCAATCAAAAGAGGGCAGGAAAACACATCGATTTCTAACTGTGTGTAAAGAAGATGTCTCTTGTGGGGAATGACGACAAAACTGCACTTTGTAATCAGAAAATGTCTGAATAAAAAATGATGACAAGGCTCATGCAACAAACTAGCTATAGTTTTAGGTCAGCATTTTCTTTTCATGTAAAAATGCTTACCACTTGTTTTCTCTAATTTAAGCTATGCAACACAACTCGCTTTACTCAGATTTAATGCTGATATATTTACAAAACGAGAATGATTAATTTGGTGCTCTGGCTCTGTGAAGGAGTCTCCTGCAGGTGTTTTCACAAACTAATTACTCCTTGTCCAAATACACGGAATAACGTGACTGATTCAGTCTCGTCGTTCTTACCAAATGGAACATGGAGATCTGTCGGCGTAGCCAAGTCCTAATTCATCTTATGGAATAATCAACCTCTGAAAAGAGTCTGGGTTATGAGCGAGTCTTTAAATAAACCATTACATACTAGAGACTGTTGTAATACCCAGGGTAGTGTTGAAATAAACAAAGCATCTTTCCCAACTTCTGGTTTATCTCAAACACATTCATTTCCATCACCGGAGAATTTGCATAAATATTCCATTTCCAAGGCTGAGGGTAAGGCTTGGTCGAGGAGACATTGATACGGATGGCCTTGTTTGTGAAAAATGTGATCAGACATAAAATAAAAGACAAACAAGCCCTTATTTACAAACACTAACATGTACAGCAACATCTGTGTGCATGTGTCTCCAGATGGAACTAATATCAGTCCTCAGCAAAGATCGAAAATAAATCAATAAACCCCCCCAAACCAGGTTCAGTTTAACAGAAGATAGTACATGAGAGAATGTGTGGTATTGATGCTTATTACATCGCCTTAAGAAAGGATACAAAATTGACTCTTTTAATAGCAGAATTTCTAAACAGTTCATCAGGTTACATTACATAGATGTTTCAGATGTAACTTCAGTATTCTGACTGGCATGACAATGTGGGTTTCTGCACTTTATGATTATTTTCCATGCCATAAAGCAAAGGTTTTTAAAATGAGCAAACGCAGTTCATTATAACAATGCAGTTCAATGTTTAGATGTGTGATAACACAAATGTCCAGTTTTAAACTGCTTGAAAAGATGGGCAAGGTTATTCTCTTCCGGCATCTGCACTATATGGCCAAGATTTTGTGGACATCTGACCATCACACCCATATGTGGGCCTTTAAGCACACAATGGTATCTTCTTTCTGTAGCATTATTTGTGTAGCCCAAACATGACAATGCAAGGTTTATAATGACATGAGTGGCCTACACAGAGCCTTGACCCCCACTCCACTGAACATCTTCGGGATGAACGGGAATGCTGACTGATCCTCAGGCCTCCTTGTCCAACATCAGTGCCTGACCTCACTAATGCTCTTGTAGTTGAATGGGCAAATCCCCATAACGGCCAACTTCCCTTTCAGATTTACTTTAGAACAAAATCTGATACCTGGGAATGGTTTACTATGTGTTTTGATTCGTCTGACCCCACACCCACAGTGCTATGAAGCACCCTACTTTCATAATCAAAATATTCCCAGTTTACATCCCCAAATATCGGAACTTCTTGCTGCACATCTGTAAAGAATAAGACGGCCTCCAGAGCTCTACCATTCGCATCATTGGATGGCGTCTATATGACAGATGCTACTAATTAACTGCGTGCTTTTTCATGAAAGCGCCTTTAGGGTCAGGAGTGATCAAGCATGAAAACAGCACAGGCCAGTGAAAGTCTAACAAAGCCAAAAACCCAGGGTGGCAGATAACTGGGAGAAAGAGACAGCAGGAATCTGAGTACAATTGCCCAGATCCTTTTGGTTCCTGACCAGGCCGAAGGAGGCTTTCAATCAGCAGGCTTTTCCCAAGCTCTTGCCTGGGTCTACAGTAATTAAAGACTCAGTAGAGGCTAATACTTGGGCGGGGAGAAATAATTGCATGGCAGACTGAACAAGGTCCATTGTGGGTGGTAACTTTTCCTCAGCATGGGGTTAGGTCTTTAATATGTTAATATGAGACAGAGGAGAAGTATTATGAATTCCCTTTTAAAAGAGAATATTGCCATGGCTGTCCAATAACTAGACCCCAGGAGACTCTGACCTAGGGCAACCTGACCTATTATCAAATTAAGAGAGCACATAGAAAATCTATGTGAAGCATCAATAGTGAATATAAAGACACTTGATAAAATGGCAAGTTTTTGTGATGGAAAAAATTTAAACTAATATAAATCATGTCAGAACCCTCAATATGATTACAACGTATAAAAAATAGAGTGGGAAAAACAAATCAGAAACATTTTAGGGAGAAATACGAAACTCAGCACCACTCAGTCTTTTTTGGGTAAGAGTTTATCATATAAGAGACATCTTAACTGGGCAATATTTTTCGTCTCTTTCTTGCAAAAAGTGTGAAAAGTTCAGACATGGATTATCTTAGTTTAAATGTTTGCCATCACAAAAACAGACGAGTGTACTTTTTATATCTACTGCACCTATATATATTCTAAATCTAGCTCTACTGTTACAAAAGACTACATTCAAAAAAATGGAACCAACCGTCTCTCTCTCTCTCTCTCCTCTCTCTCTCATACATCTTTTATCACAGACATTAATCTATATTGGTAATATTTGCATCCACCATTATGCCACCCAAGTTCCACATGATGGAGATCTATTTTCAGAAAACTTTTAGACCTCTACATTTAAAAGCAACTAAGCAGGATGTTTAACTGGAAACAGTGGATATCTGTAGACAATCATTCCTCTGATCCAAAAAATTATGTTAATCCCACAGCTACCTTATCAGAACCATATTAGACTTGTAATGTTAAATATATCCACCAACAGGCAGTATTGAGACGTTCTGCTTTCAGAAGTACAAACTTCTTTCACAATTCAGACTTAAAATGGAACATCAGGAATTAGATATAAATTAATGTAACGGATTAAAAACATACATAGATTCAATCTCAGAATATGGCATGTCACCTGAAGTACACATTTCTTTATCTACATATTTATAGAACCTCACATGCGCTCTACTCTGGGTTGCTGTGTCTCCTCAGCATCTATCCTCCATAATAGAACAAGACAAACTAAACAACAAAAATAATCCTAGATCCGTATTTGTTAAAGTAGCAAATTTAACTAGTCATAAGACCATTGGAGACCACTGGACCAATACCAAAAGTATGTAGTTAATTACAGTTACATATACATACACACACACACACACACACACACACACACACAATAGTGCTTGTCTAGACACTCAAAGTGGTCTTAGAAGTGCTTTAAAGTAGAAACTAATATGTCCATGATAATTGAAGAAAAACAGAAAACTAGCTGTGTAGTGAACAATAATGATGATGATGATGATGATGATGAGTAGAATAATGAGCCTTGGGCGCCCATGACCCTGCCCCTGGTTCACTGACTGTCCTTCCTTTGACCACTTTTGGTAGGTACCAACCACTGCAACCAGGAACACCCCACGAGACCTGCTGTTTTGGAGACGCTCCGACCAATCGTCTAGCCATCACAATTTGTACCCTTGTAAAGTCGATTCCTTACGTTTGCCCATTCCTTACGTTTGCCCATTTTTCCTGCTTCCAACTAGGGATGTCACGATACCAAAAATCTAGTAGTCAGTACCGATACCACCAAAAGTACACGATACTCGAAACCAAAGTCGATACCACGGTGTGGTATAAAAATAAAAATGTTTAAAATAATTTTATTAAAAACTCTCCTGGAGGACATACTCCATTGGATACTGGCAAAAAGAGAGAGAGAGTGAGAGAGAGAGGTAGAGGGAGAGAGAGATATTTTAATTATCAAACACTGTCTGACCATGAGTGGAGGCTACAGTGGAGGTGCACTCCTGCGCACGCGCACACCCCTTATACTCTCAATGCAAGCATTAGTTTAAATTCACTGATATGGTGGCAGGCCAAAACAATATATTAAAAGCATGAACATTTGAATAATTATTAGTGACAATAGCTACATTTAGCTGACAGGACACGGGCTAAATGGCAATGCATGGTGGCCCATTTCGGAGGTAGTTTATAACATTGCAATGCATTAGCATCGTTAACAAATAACTAGTTATCGCTAATATTGAATGGAGCATAACGTTAGCTGGTCTCACGGCTACAATGCAGCTGCCTCAAACAGACATAATATAGGACCGTCTTTCAGGTGCTTCACCAAATTCCAGGTGTTTCCTCGCTTTGTTTGAAATGAACGATAGCATCGGCTGCACACTGGCTTCAGAGAATCAATTATATGTTTGTTGTCATCCGTCTCGAATGCAAAGTATTTACATATTTGACTCTTACCATCTTTCCTCTCAACGAGTCGGGGCGACGCTAAACTCGTCGCCATCTTCTGTAGTTTTTCCCGTGTGTTACTAATTGTTGTTGTTCTACTTCTTCACCACTTGTGGACCGTCTAAAATACTTGCGCATATTTGCTTCCCCAATCAGGTCCGGAAAAATTGCAATCTAGGTACCTCCTCTAGAATCTGTACCAATGCTAATCCAGAAAAAAATGAATTGTCACGTTTTAAGAATGTTGGTACGGAAGTATCAGTTCTCGTGACATCCCTACTTCCAACACAACTGACTGTTCACTTAATATATCCCACCCCTTGACAGAAGCCATTTTAATGAGATACTCAATGTTATTCACGTCACCTACCAGAGGTTTTAATGTTTTCGCTGGGGTGTATGTTATCGCAGACCTGTTGATGGACAACAAGTCATAAAAGTAGATCTCGTGTACAATGTTTCATCAGTGTAAATCAGTTGTTATGGATACAGTACATCAACGCTTTACCTGGTGTCCAAATCAACAGTGACAATTTTTCATGAGACCTCCTTTCCTACTAAATACAGTCAGTAATATGTCTGAATTCATCATAATCTTAATACTTATTTAGCTTTTTAAAGCTTCTCTTTAGGGAAAGACATGAAAAAAACATTAAAACCCAACTCAATCCAAAAGACCATATACTTTTTTATGATTAATAGTAAATTGGCAACATAACAGAAAAAGACACTCTCATCAAGAAATTCATTCAGTAAATATAAAATTAAGTCCACCCATGCCACAGTGTTGCATGGAACATAACTGCGCATAACATAAAATAGCATATGTGGGCAAATAGGACTTGCTGGTCACCAGGGATTTAAAAATAAAAACATTAAAAAGGTATTTTGAAAATGCAGCATTAAAATAATAATAAAATAGTGAACTAATGCTTATTTCAGAAATAGACACCAAGTATCCACTTCCAGTGATTTTTAAACTTGTGTTTGATTTCTGTACACTTATATAAACAATATAACGTGTTATATTGCATTAGTAATACTGAGATTACAGTGCCAGTCGATGGAGATAAAGTTTTTTTGGTGAGCTACGTTTTAGGACTTGTAACCCTTAATCACGCCTACAAGATACAACGCCTCAGGAAATTCTCTAGCCATTAACCACTCATTCCAAATTAACCAAACTTATTATTCAAATTGATGGCTGTACTTACATGCAAACCTAAGGATCTAAAAATGCTCAAGATTCCACCAAATCTGTTCTCCAATGCTATTGCACATTGCAGAAATCAAGGTCATTATCTTTGCCAACAGAGTCTGGACCAGGTATAAAAACAGCTGCTTATAATTCTGAAACCTCGATGGAAAGAAATTTAGGATTTAAAACATTGGTGATTATAGTCAAGCCCATTAATATATAATTAATAAAATATTTTCCACATACTGGAAAAACGACAATATATCTCACCAGTTACATGATCTTTTCAATAGTCAACAGTGCCGAAAGTTCTGAGCCTGCCAGTATTTAGTCTAGTGGAAATCTCATTATAAAGTAGTTAAAGTGATGGAAAATTACAAGTAACAAATGACATCTAGAAGACCTTGAATGTAAATACTTTTATGGCAGAAATCGGTTTTTCAATGACATTTCAGTCTTCGATTGTCCCTGCAATTGCCTGAATCGCATAAGGATATCTAACATGTCAATGAAAGCTTAATTCTTTATTGTATTGTTTCATAAAAGAAAATCTAGAAAAAAGACAACCTAAAAATTTTTATAATTTTTATTTTTTTTTTATTTTTAATTTTTTCAAAAAAAAAAAAAAAACAAAAAAAAAAAAAGACAACCTGAGTAAAGACAAAATACAGTTTTTAAATGAGAATGTTATTATTTGAAGCAAAAAAGTTTTCCAATAACAACTGGGCCTGTGTGAAAATGCATAGTTACTAATTCCCCAAATCTATGAAACTGCATTCATAAATGGGGTTCAGCTGGACTAGACACAGCCAGACCTGATTACTGCAAACCCTGTTCAATCACATCAACACTTAAATAGAACTTTTTCAACAGCATGAATTTGGTTAAAAAGTCTTACCCAGTAACACACTATGCCAAAGTTGAAAGAAATTCCAGAAATTATGAGGAAGAAGGTGTTTGAAATACATCAGACTGTGAAGGGTCACAAAGCTCTTTCAAAGGATCTGCGACAACACAAGAACCGCAGTGAGAGCCATTATCTCCAAATGGAAAACCTCAGCACAGTAGCAAACCTTCCCAGAAGTGTCCAACCTTCCAAAATTCCTCCAAGAGTACAGAAAGGGCTCATCCAAAAAGTCAAAAAAGAGGCAAGGACAACATCAAAGGAACTACAGGATTCCCTTGCATCAGTAAAGGTCACTTTTCATGACTCCACTATCAGAAAGACACTGGGGGGAAATGGCATCCACGGAAGAGCGGCGAGGTGAAAACCATTGCTAACCCAGAAGAACATAAAGGCTTATTACATTAAACAGAACAGAAAAACAGAAACGAGTAGGCAACCTTGAAGTACTGCATTGGACTGTAAAAGGGCAGGTTGCATTGTGTGGGAAAATGATCCTGCACAGAGCTTCGTAATACTGCACACACGATTATTGTGCTATTCCCAGATTCCAGTTATTCCAGGCCTCAATGCAGACCCTCAGCAAGGTCAAACACTTGCCCAAACTAATAAAATATGTTTTGGTTATCCTTTTGCCTACAGGACACCATCTTGGAAAATAATTTCCTCTGTTGAAACGGTTACAACAGTGGATATAAGCCTCTAACATTAACCAGCATCTCTGAAACATCTGAAAACCCAATACTGGGATAACAGTACATCTTGAATTAAAACAAGCCCAAATATTTGTGATGATAAATCTCTCCTAAGCTGGTGTACTTATATAAATGCAAAAAATACTGGCGAAATTACAAGTGTTTGGATTTGTAATCTGATGATGTTTTCCGCCAAGGACGTTTAGAGCATCAGACCAACTTTATTCAAGCAAAACTCAGGCGATTTCCAGTAATCTTCCAGGGCCCCTAGGAGGTGACCACATTGTCCATACGCCCTGTGTGATAAATGTAATAGCTTCTGGCAGGAATGAAGTAGCCGCTGTAAGAGCCAAGCGAAAGATCATTTACGGACAAATTTCCAACACAGACGTTTACGGTTTGTCACATTGCTGGCGCTCTAATGGACGGTTTTCATCTAATTAATTTCATGTCTAAATGCTACCAAAAAAAAAATGTGACTCTGGAATCGTCAAGGCAGCTCTCCATAAGATTTAGAACAGCACCATTTCTGAGATCAGCTCAATCCAAACACGCCAAATTGCTTTACGTGACAGATTAATGCATGCTCTGTCTGGAATGGGACAGTTTATCAGGGGCAATGTCAATGTGACATTCTTTCCACCTGTTCCGATATGATTTAAAAACGAAAAAGCACTCAACATCCATTACCTAATCACGTGCACTACAGCAGAGCATTATGTAAGAAAAACAGTGATCAAAGCTTTCCATGCTGATCAATGTCTTTACATTATCATTTCAATAGTAATAGCTAATTCACAGTTACTTATACAGTGGATGGTCCACATAACCTAAAGGCTAACTCACACTGGACATAATCGTGTGTAGCATCACATCACATCACAGGTCACCTCATTCAATTCTGTCACAGATGCGTCAAATCCTGTTTAAAACTTTGTGTAGGTTTTATTTTCACTTGTGCACGAGTGAAGCATAAACTCCAAAGAAATCTGCTGAAATTTCAAAGCCACACTTTCCTAAACACTGTGCACTTAAAAATTAAATCACAATTTTAATGTCACGCTTGTGCAACCTGTAGTTGTACAGCAAAGGGTTTGTACGGTGTGACACTTGTTTTGCTTCAAAATGAGACTCATGTCACCTTCCAGTAGATGAACAATGTACAATAATGCCATCGCTACAGACAAAATAGGCTTAGGAAAGAAGGCTCTGGCACAAACACGACCTAGCATTTTGAACTCTTCTTATTCGTCTTTTGGTTGTTGGGCGCTTGTATACATTCGGTTGTATTAGCACCGTCTTCATGACAGTTTGATTAAAAAAATGTTTCAGGAAGTATCACTGAGGGTTTAGTTATAAAACATAAATTCTCTCTCGCGCCCAAAAAATAAATGAATAAATAAATAAATTCAATTCCCATATTCAAACCTGGTTGAAATCCAAGTGTGCTTTTGCTCTTTCTCCTGCCAGTAGCTTGTACGGATATACAGCCGAGATACATCTGGTCTGGATTGACTGATGCTTACGTTACGTGTTCGTGTGAATTCGGGACAAGACTATAAATAATACTATAAATAATAATAAAAAAATGTAAGTGCTGTTGTTTAACAAAAAAAATGCACACTTGTTTATAATCATTAGAATTTACGTAAGAAGTCTCCAGAGTCAGTGTTTTGTAATGTCAGTAAGTTTTCCATCATGGGCAAGTCTTCAGAACAGAGGACTGGTTTCTTGGTAACATGACCAGCTGCGTTTTTTGCCAGTCATATTAATTTGGGGGGTATACAATTTAAAATGGATAAATTTTAAATGCTGTACTTTAATTAAAAAAAAAATCTGTTGGGAAATTGCTGTGGTAAGTGGATTAAACCACTCTGGGATGTGACGTAACAACACTACGCCCTGTCATGTCTTATTCAACACTCTTAGCCAACAAGAACAATTCTGATGAAGCAATGAGGCCTCATGTTCTTGTTAGACAGCCACTTCTAATCACAAAATATACAAAACAAGTCCTCTACGTAGAGCAGTTTTGTGTCACTGATGAGTAGTTGGACCAATATTATTTTGATTATTACACTGCAGCATACCAAAGAGATCACTAATATGACATGTTGAGAGAGACATTGTACATTGAGAGAGCGAGACATTGCACAGTAGCAGTATCCAGTAGTCTCTTCAACAGATTCAAAAGGTCTGTTAATGAAATATGGAAGAAGCTGAATTGAGCATTCACAGCATCCATGTTTAAAAAAAAATGACCCACTCAGTTCAGTGGAAAGAAAAACAAAAGCTTAAATTCAGCAAATTCAGGCTTACTGTGATTTAGTTTGAACAGAATAACTTTGGATCTTTCAATTGATCAAATGCTGTGCCTAGCTGTTACACAAACAGAACGGCACAAAGTTCTCAGATTTTCCACCCTGGTGGATTTAATCTATTAAGTAAATATAAATGTGGCAAGAAATCTGTCCAGGTGTTTTATACATGGCTACACAAATTACCAATTTGAAATGGCGGGTACATTGGTGGTTTAGTGGTTTTAAGGCTCTAGTTACTGATCTGAAGGTTGAGGGTTCAAGCCCCAGCACTGCCAAGATGCCACTGTTGGCCCTTGAGCAAGGCCCTTAACCCACTCTGCTCCAGGGGTGATGTATCATGGCTGACCCTGTGCTCTGACCCCAACTTCCTGACATGCTGGGGTATGTGAAGAAAAGAATTTCACTGTGATGTGATCATTAAAAGGGGGGTGGGTGTATGATGTGGTTTGATGAGACAAAAGGTAGAACTTTTTGGACATAATTCCAAAAAAATATATATGTTTGGCACAAAAACAAGACAGCTTATCACCTACAGAACACCATACCAACAGAAAGCATGGTGATGGCAGCATCATGATATGGAGTTGCATCTATTCAGCTGGGACTCTACAGGGCCATCACAGTCACCTGACTTGAACCCTATAGAAAATCTCTCGTTGGATTTGAAGAAGGCAGCTGCAGCACGCAAACCCTAGAATATTACTGAACTGGAGGCCATTGCTCATGAGGAATGGGCTAAGATTCCTCAGGAATGCTGCCAGATGTCTCATTTGCAGCAGGTCATAACAGCAAAAGAGTGCTCTACTAAGTACTAAAGATGCTTCCCATGAAGGGGTTGAATAATTTTGAAATTGGAGAAATCATTATAAGTTGCATTTTCAGTTGAATTTGGGGAAACCACTTGAAGCATTTGTTGTATTGAACTATTTCAATTGCTTTTGTTTGATTTGTTCATTGCAAACAGCTGAAAGTCTGTACATTTTTACAATAAACCTGATTTGCAATGGGGGTTAAATTATTTTGATTGCAACTGTATAAAAACAGATAAAGCTGCAATAAAATCTTGTACAAAATATGAATTATGCGCCAAAGACCAAGGAACACATTAATGCTTCAAATAATCAAAGATCAATTAAAATTTTTTTATGATCTTGTAGCACAGCCTAGCAGCTCCAGTAATAACCCACATAAGCTTAAATTATCTGATAACATGACTCATTTTGAGCAAATATTCATTGCAGTGTTACTGTTATTTGCATACCGCTCAATGAGGGTCCCAAATAGCAGTCTGATGCTCCTCTGGATATTTTCAGTGCACAGCCAACTCCATTGATCCTTCATCAGCAGATAGAGGACGTTCAGAGCGGTGTCAGCAAGTACAGTCTCCCCTGTTTGACAAATAACCCTTATTAGAAATGTACAAGATACAAACTACTTCTGGAAAATGTAGGTAAAGCATCATTAATCATCGCTAAAGATAACATTTCGTTTAACTAATTGCAACGGTGCTGAAAGGATGCCTTTGAATTCCTTCAGAAATATAGATGCATCGAGCTAATGATATGCATCCGTTGACACTTGGACTGGTGCATTCCTAGAAAACTGGAAGGAAAGCTTTGTTTAAAACATATATTTACAATTTGTTTTCAGATATGTAAGGCAAGTAAAATAAGGAAAACTATCTCCATATATTTTAAACACCACTTCTGATACAGAAATGCTCCACATGGGGATGTGCTGTCCTCTAGAGGCAAGATAAAGCTTTGTAACTTTTCTTCAAAGCTACTACAGCACTAGTACTTAACTAACCTAATAATTCCTCAACACCTACTTCCCTTAAGTATAATTTCAAAAATAATTAGTGTCACAAAATCTAGTCCACAAATGCTTCCTGCACCTTGCACTGAAAGAGTCAATCACACAAGTGTTAACATGACTAATAACAGGAAGTGCCCTGGAAAACACAAGACTCCTATTTCAAGTTGACCTCAATTTAATTACTTAAATGTATACAACGTGCAAGATGTAGACAAAGCCATTCGTTTGGCCATGTTTAATCAAGTTAATTATTTACGAAGGGTAGCTTCTTCTGTCTATTTAAAACATAATCCACAACCGATATATTAGGTATACCCTGCTTTGCACTCATTTCCGAACTAGACTCACTAGACATTGTATATGATACACTGGTCATTTTTATATTAATAGGTTTGTAAGTGTTCAGTTACAGTGCTTTTTCACCAGCTCAGCTCAGCACAGATCAGATCAGAAGCAAATCTGAACCCGGACGTATCTCTCAGGTCAGAATGCACATGTCTTTGTGTTTCTTTCACAGGGTGAACTACCGAGCAGGATATGTGGCTAGTTTCTTATAAAAGCAACATGAAACCCAAAAAGTCCTGCATGTGATACAAAAACTGCACATCTGTCACATTCAGGGATTCCCAGTATGCCACTACTAACCAGATATGAATTCTGTGGTGAACGATTCTCAGCACAGCAGTGACACTGACATGGCTGGTGTTAGAATGTTAGCACAGGTGCATGGCTCTGGTTCTTTGCTATAACTACTGAGCGCAGGGCAGCTGCCTGGATGTCTGTCACAAAACGTCAAGGATCAGTGTCTCCTGGCTGATGACCACAGCCAAACAAGTGCTGACGGATGTGCATGAAGGCACCCAGCCTGATGAGCAATACCCAGCAGGCAGCAACACCCATCTGTACACCACACTGGGTTTAAAATAATCCATAGCTAAAAATATCCACCTTTAAGCAGTACCGTTGTAAGGAACCGATACTGATGAAAGGATGCTGCAACTTATAGTTATGGCAGAACCCCACACGACCACGCCACTACTAATTTAGGGCAAAACAGTTGTGTGTAAATGGTCCTACAGTTGTCTCTTTCTTTTGATTGATGGACAGGGTAGAGGGGGCTTAGAAATTATGCATACATACCGACTTCAGTCAGTAATTGGCTATGTTTACATGGACAGCAGTAATCTAATTATTGACCTTATTCTGATTAAGACAATATTCTGATTATGGTGTTTACATGAGTTGCTTTTAGAATATTCCTTTCATGTTCCTGTGTTACATGTTATAGAACATAGACCGATTAACGTCACACGTCATTACGTCCCTACACCACGCCGTCCGACATTCATTCCAGAATTTCACGTATCAACGTACAGTTCGTCTTCGTTATGGTACCGAATCAGATTTGGGTGTTTCATTTTTCATTTTACAAAAGATTCAAGTGCAGTTAATTATTTGTCATGCTGTATGTGCAAATAGATGACTGCTTGAAGCCGTGGGCTGCGTCCCAAACCGCGTACTTACCTACTATATAGCTTATAGAGATACATGTATTTTACCTACTACATAGTAAGTACGCGGTTTCGGACACAGCCATGCTCTCGTTTGCCATCAAACGGTTGAGCGCTGCCGTGTGTGTACGTGTCTTGTCACAAAATGCAGTGAAAACTCCCACACGACGTTAATAGTGTGATTAAGGTGTGTATATGTCTGTAATGCACTTCCATAATGCGACCCCAAAACAGGAATACTCCAAATGTCTTAAATCGATTTGTGTTTACTTCGAGAATGTCTTTAGTCGGATTAGGGTAATCAGAAACCGCTGTTTACATGGTAGTTTCATAATCAGAGCATTGTCTTAATCGGGTTAATATCGGAATATTGATGTTTATGTAAATGTACGGACTGTGCATGATCACATAGCTAATCAGTGCAATCCTTAAAGGCATTACTGGTATCTAAAAATAATTTGAATTTTGCAGTTTTTTGATGATCCCATCTGTATCAGGTATCAGATGTTTTCTTTCTTTGGTAGCAGTTATCATGTGATGAACGTGAAGTGATTCTTACCCTGATTTTCAATGACATTTTGCAAGTTTCTTTTTGAACACGCGCAGGGCTCCGAAGCCCACTTGGCACCGTGGCTGACATCCCGCTCTCCATCGGTGTCTCGGAGCTGTGCTTTACTCACAAGATGCTCCCGCTCCAAGATGAAGCTCTCTAGACTGTTCATGGTGAGGCCATTGAAAACCTGAAAAAGGATTTTATACACAACACGGAGCCCTTGATGAACAGGTTCAGTCAAACAAACATGGCAAGAGCTACGTATTATTACTAATTACTGCTATTGTTAATGAGCTACATCTTCAGGTTTTCACCAGTGCAGCACCAACAGTAATTCAACAACATATAAAATATTCTTAAAATATAGCGCTATATAAAATGTATTATTATTATTATTATTATTATTATTAACACTCAGTTTACTTTACAAGGCAAAGCAGACCTCAAGTGTGACGTACAAACAAACGGCAATCAGTGAAGCCAGTTTCACTTACCGTGCTCCCTTCATCAAAGCAGTAAAGCACTTTGGGTTTCATGTCGGACACGTTAAGAGCATGAGCAATTTTACTGGAGAATCGCATCCTGGACCTGAATACAAAAGAAACAGAAACTGCTAAGAATGAGAGGCATAGAAATGAAGACAGGACCGAATGCTACATCGTTTACAGCTATCGACTTGCTTGCTAAAACTAATCCACATACTTGCCCTTCCTGTCTGAAGATAATTTCCCATCAGGATCAGCGTCCACTTCATCTGTGGGGCTTTGTGGCTCTGAACGAGGGAAGGCTGTCTTCAGCGTATCGACTATAGCATTCACCACAATCTGCCAATTTAGACATAACACACTGTTACTCAGGCTTGCACACATAAAATGTATTAAATGTTCAACCAAAAATGTTGTCTATGTGTGAAAACTAATCCCAAATAAAACCCAAGGGTAGTGATGGTATATTGACGTGTACATTGTGATAATTCTGTGCATGCTGAATATCAAGGTATAGATGTATTTATACGACAGGTAGTTCCGGTCCACTAATTTGACTGGACAAGCAGTGTAACCACACTGGGAGGTGTGTGTAATGTTTCATTCCACTTGTCTGTGTTCGCCACATATTAAAATCATAGCAAAAATAAACTAGTTATTTCGCCATATTGGGTCAGCAATGTCAGTTACTCGCTATTAATTGCTTATTTATAAAACTGTGAATCACGGTCGTGCTGATATTGGGTATAACTGCACTCTTGCTTGTGCGACATTGCTTAAATAACCAATTAGAATTTCTATGAAGTTGTTAGAACTGTAAATAAAATAATCTTTAAAAACATACCTTGTCTATTCGTGAGACGATGAACGGCTTCTTTACAAAAGCGATCCTTGCATCAGTGTTAAGGGCAAGAAACTCTTGCATTTCTTCACTGTTGGCAGTTTCAGGTACTGAGCAAAGTTGCTACAATCAAAAACGAAGAGCTTCTTTCAGCTAGCATGGAACCAGGCTGACAAGCACACACTTGATAATGAAAATGTATCTGTAGTTACCTGTGTAACTTGTGTAAAATAGAACCTGTTAATTACCAGGTTTCAAAAGTATACGCTGGAGCAGGGAATCACCAAACTGTACTGAACTCCGATTATTAAGTACAGAATGATATTTGTGTCACTAGTATTTGGATTAAAAAATGGTTTTATTTTACAAAATTTGTAATACTTTATTTTGAAAATATACACTGCAGGTCAAAAGTGGAGACATTCGACTGAAATGTTTCTCATGATCTTAAAAACTGTTTGATCTGAAGGTGTGTGATTAAATGTTTGAAATCAGTGTTACAAAAATATAATCGTGTCAACATATTCGTTTCTTTCATTAGATAACTAATATTTTATGCACAATTTTTTATTTTTTTATTTATTTTTTTTAAATGGATGATTTGGAGCGAAACATTCCGGAAAGCAGCCAATAAGTATGCAGCGTAGGTGTGAACTCCTTTAATACTTTAAAAAGCATCTATGGGAAATTCCTCAAGAAATCGGTTGAGAAAATGCCAAGAATACATTTCTGGAAATTATAGGCAAAAAGGGTGTCTACTTTAAAGATTTAATATTAAAATTATTTTTTATTTATTTTGGATTTTTAATCACAACATAATTCCCATAATTCCATTTGTTTTGATGACTTTATTATTATTCGAAAATGTGAAGAAAAAAAAAAAGGATGAGTGTGTCTAACCCTTTGATGGTGTATATCAAATTAAATGAAATAAAATAGATTTTTTCTCTATTTGTCCATCCATCCATCTTCTACCACTTACTCCTTTTCAGGGTCATGGGGAACCTGGAGCCAATCCCAGGAATCATCGAGCACAAGGCGGGGTACACCCTGGATAGGGTGCCAGTCCATCGCAGGGCATTCTCTATTTGTATGTATGGCTTTGTGTTGTTTTTTTTTTACGTTTTTAAGTATTTCATGGCACAAAGCAGTTCCGATTCAGTTCATCAAAAATTTTTGACACTAATTTATACATGGCGATATACAATCTATACAATTTGGAAGAAAAAAAAAACAAACAAAAAAAACACAAGCACAGAATCAGACATTGTCATTTCAGCCAATCAGAATTCAAGAAATTATGTCGAATTTGAATCTGTTGCACTGAATGTGAAATACTTTGTGCCACCGCAAATAAAAATCCCCAAAATTCTAATTCCCTGTGACACAAATATTCCATACTTCAGGACTGGAGAGTATATGCTTTATAATGTGTAATAAACATTAATGATGGCATTTATCCAGTTAGCAATGAGCACTTGAACATATTTTCTCTATCTTCCATTATAACAGAAGATTATGTACTGTGTAATCAGTGACCTCTCACCTTAAGGAACGTTTCCAATAGACCTTTTCTGGCTTCAACTCTGTCACTGTCCATGTTTCCAAAAGGGAGGTCAGGAAAGATTTTTTTAGGTCCTTTAACATCTACAATTAAAGCAATACAAGGAAAAGTCCACACATGTACAGTCATGGATGAAAGTATTGGCACCCCTAGAACTTTTCCAGAAAATGCACCATTTCTCCCAGAAAAGTGTTGCAATGACAAATGTTTATTACCTTTTAGTGCATTGGAACAGCACAAAAAAGCCGAAGAAAAAAGGCAAATTTGACATCATTTTACACAAAACTCCCAAAATGGACAAAATCATTGGCACCCTATTAAAACTGTGAGTAAATAATTTCATTTCAAGCATGTGATGTTCATTTAAACTCACCTGTGGCAAGTAACAGGTGCTGGCAATATAGAAATCAAACCTGAAGCCAGTTAGAGTGTATAAAAGTTGGCTCAACCTTTGTGTTGTGTGCCTGTGTGTGTCACACCAAGCATGGAGAAGAGAAAGAAGAGCCGAGAATTGTCTGAGGACTTAAGAAGCAAAATTGTGGAAAAATATCAACAATCTCAAAGTTACAAGTCAATCTCCAGAGATCTTAAAGTTCCTTTGTCCACTGTGCGCAATATAATCAAGAAGTTTATAACCCATGGAACTGTGGCAAATCACCCTGGACGTGTACGGAAGAGAAAAATTGATGAAAGAATGCAACTCAGGATATGGTGGATAAACAACCTCAGTCAACTTCCACGCAAATTCAGGCTGTCCTGCAGACTCAGGGTGCTTCAGTGTCAGCTCGAACCATACATCGTCATCTGAATGAGAAGAAGCGCTATGGCAGGAGACTGAGGAGAACCCCACTTCTGACACAGAGGCATAAAAAAGCCAGACTGCAGTTTGCAAAAATGTACCTGAGTAAGCCTCAGTCCTTCTGGGAGAACGTTTTGTGGACAGATGAGAGTAAGGTAGAGCTTTTTGGCAAAGCACGTCATTCTACTGTTTACAGAAAACAAAAAGAGGCCTACACAGTACCTACAGTCAAACATGGTGGAGGTTCAAGGATGTTTTGGGGTTGTTTTGCTGCCTCTGGCACTGGGTGCATTGACTGTGTGCAAGGAATCATGAAATCTGGAGACTATCAAAAGATTTTGGCCCAGAATGTAGGGCCTAGTGTCAGAAAGCTGGGTCTGCGTCAGAGGTAATGGGTGTTTCAGCAGGACAATGACCCGAAACATACCTCAAAAAGCACCCAGAAATGGTTGGAGACAAAGCGCTGGAGAATTCTGAAGTGGCCATCAATGAGTCCGGATATAAATTCCATAGAACACCTATGGAGAGATCTCAAAATTGCTGTTTCGAGAAGGCACCCTTCAAATCTGAGAGACCTGGAGCAGATTTCAAAAGAAGAGTGGTCCAAAATTCCAGTTGAGAGGTGTAGAAAGCTTGTTGATGGTTATAGGAAGCGATTGGTTTCCGTTATTTTCTCCAAAGGGTATGCAACCAAATATTAAGTTGAGGGTGCAAACAATTTTGTCCGACCTAATTTTTGAGTTTTGTGTAAAATGATGTCAAATTTGCCTTTTTTCTTCTGCTTTTTGTGCTGTTCCAATGCACTTAAAGGTAATAAACACGTGTATACCAAAACATTTGTCATGGCAACACTTTTCTGGGAGAAATGGTGCATTTTCTGGAAAAGTTCCAGGGGTGCCAATACTTTCGTCCATGACTGTACATTTAATAAAAGGAAACTTCAACAACCAGGGGTGGACAAATGATAAACCCATTAGCAAGCCCACCAGGCAAGTGAAAGCTGCAGTGTGCTGCCCAGTCCCAGATTTCGATTGCTTGGAAACATAACTGACTAGGACAAAAAGTGATAGATCACCGTTGGTTATTAAAGTGCACCTGTTATGGTTTTGAAACGTGCCTAATTTTGTTTTAAAGGTCTCATACAATAGATTTACATGCATCCAAGGTTTAAAAAACACTTTAATGTGCTTATAATTTAAACTGCAGCATTACCTTTTTCCCCCCGTGTCACAAACAGCTCAAAGTCAATATGTTCTAAAGGATTCATTCTAAAATCCTCCTTTCAGAGAACATACTCTGCTCTGATTGGTCAGACGTCCCAGTCTGTTGTCTGTTGTGATTGGTCTACGAGTAATTGTCAGCGAGCAGCCGATGAAGACGAGAGGCGTTGCTTTTTGCTTTTTGATACTAACCTACGTAGGTTTGTACAGGAAGTAAGTCTGGAATCATTAACGACTCCTTTCAGCTGTTCAGAATCGATTCCTTCTTTTGGGAGACAATAACTCTGTTTGTCGTGCACTTTGATTTTTGAAACATTGCAGACGGTTTTACATTCACGGAGAGCTCTAAAACACACTACATGAAAGGTAAAATTTGAAAAACAATAGGTGCATTTTAAGCGCATTAATACAAACAAGTATACGACTTCCTAAAGTATAAAACTCCCCGTGTTTCTACATACTTGTGAATTCCTAATACAGAAATCGTCAATCGTCTGCTTTTCTTTTCCTACTTGTGTGGTGGGCAACTACAAATTCAAAAACAAATAGTCTGGCCATGAAATCATCTTGTCCCAGGCACTCGGGCTAGTGATTTGCCCACCCCTGAAAATTGTATTACCAAATCGGAACTCACGTTTGAGAATTTTGCGTAATTCAGGCTTCTCCTCTAACCGGGTCTGCAGGTTCAGAAATTCACTATAGCGCCGATTGACCATGTGATAAGCCACTGGCTGCAACGTGCCTGGATTCTCCGAGTCCACAGCTGTTTCGTACTGCAAAGTATCGGCAAAGAATACTATTTATATTACAAAAGATGTGACAATACAAGACATGCAAGTGCATTGTGCTAATAAAAAAGCTCAGCTTCTCTCTCTCTCTCTGGCAGAGGTGGCGCAAAGGTTAAGGCTATGAGTTACTGATCAGAAGGTCGCAAGTTCAAGCTCCAGCAATACCAAGATGCCACTGTTGCGCCCTTGAGCAAGTCTTTAAACCCTCTCTGCTCCAGGGACGCCGTATCATGGCTGACCCTGCACTCAGACCCCAGCTTCCTCACAAGCCAGGATATGCGGGGAATAAAAAATAATAATACTTTCACTGTGCTGTAATGTGACAAATAAAGGCTTCTTCTTGTTTTCTCTTCAGCCCTGTCAAGCTATTCAGAACCCCAGTCATGACTGAACTAGAAATCCAACATTAACACCTGCACCTTTGTTTGAACATTACACATCGACTACTGTTTATTGTAAACTGTATAGTTTGTACATGGGCACTACACTGTATTTTAGTAAGCTTTTGTAACAGGGTTAACATCACTACACCCTGTAGTGTGTGTGTGAGAGATAAACTGCACTGCATGTGCAAATTACACAGACGAGACCGTTTCTTATTCAGGCATAAAAACGTTAAACAAACAGATTTTAAACATTTACACAGTACTGAAGTGAGCACAGCATTAACAGTCTCCAAATGGAGTTGGAAGTAAAATACTTACGGAAAATTCCGATACATTTCTGACATCATCTGTTGTTTAGTGTTTAGATTCGTTTTAGAAACCAAATTTGATATAGATATCCATCTCCATCCATCCATATACAGTATCTCACAAAAGTGGGTACACCCCTCACATTTTTGTAAATATTTGATTATATCTTTTCATGTGACAACACTGAATAAATGACACTTTGCTACAATGTAAAGTAGTGAGTGTACAGCTTGTGTAACAGTGTAAATTTGCTGTCCCCTCAAAATAACAACACACAGCCATTAATGTCTAACACACAGCCATTTGATATCTATATCAAATTTGTTTTCTAAACACTAAACAACAGATGATGTCAGAAATGTATCGTAATTTTCTGTAAGTATTTTGTGTGTGTGTATATATTATATATATATATATATATACACACATACACATATACACACACACATGCACAGTGAGGGAAAAAGTATTTGATCCCCTGCTGATTTTGTATGTTTTCCCACTGACAAAGAAATGATCAGTCTATAATTTGAATTGTAGATTTATTTGAACAGTGAGAGACAGAATAACAATAAACAAAATCCAGAAAAACGCGTCAAAAATATTATAAATTGATTTGCATTTTAATGAGGGAATATGTATTTGACCCCTCTGCAAAACATGACTTAGTACTTGGTGGCAAAACCCTTGTTGGCAATCACAGAGGTCAGACGTTTCTTGTAGTTGGCCACCAGGTTTGCACACATCTCAGGAGGGATTTTGTCCCACTCCTCTTTGCAGATCTTCTCCAAGTCATTAAGGTTTCGAGGCTGAAGTTTGGCAACTCGAACCTTCAGCTCCCTCCACAGATTTTCTATGGGATTAAGGTCTGGGCACTGGCTAGGCCACTCCAGGACCTTAATGTGCTTCTTCTTGAGGCACTCCTCTGTTGCCTTGGCCGTGTGTTTTGGGTCATTGTCATGCTGGAATACCCATCCACGACCCATTTGCTCTGTCTGAGGGAAGGAGGTTCTCACCCAAGATTTGACGGTACATGGCCCCGTCCATCGTCCCTTTGATGCGGTGAAGTTGTCCTGTCCCCTTAGCTGAAAAACACGCCCAAAGCATAATGTTTCCACCTCCATGTTTGATGGTGGGGATGGTGTTCTTGGGGTCATAGGCAGCATTCCTCCTCTTCCAAACACGGCGAGTTGAGTTGATGCCAAAGAGCTCTATTTTGGTCTCATCTGATCACAAAACTTTCACCCAGTTGTCCTCTGAATCATTCAGATGTTCATTGGCAAACTTCAGACGGGCATGTATATGTGCTTTCTTGAGCAGGGGGACCTTGCGGGTGCTGCAGGATTTCAGTCCTTCACGGCGTAGTGTGTTACCAATTTTTTTCTTGGTGACTATGGTCCCAGCTGCCTTGAGATCATTGACAAGATCCTCCCGTGTAGTTCTGGGCTGATTCCTCACTGTTCTCATGATCACTGCAACTCCACGAGGTGAGATCTTGCATGGAGCCCCAGGGCGAAGGAGATTGACAGTTCTTTTGTGTTTCTTCCATTTGCGAATAATCGCACCAACTGTTGTCACCTTCTCACCAAGCTGCTTGGCAATGGTCTTGTAGCCCATTCCAGACTTGTGTAGGTCTACAATCTTGTCCCTGACATCCTTGGAGAGCTCTTTGGTCTTGTCCATGGTGGAGAGTTTGTAATCTGATTGATTGATTGCTTCTGTGGACAGGTGTCTTTTATACAGGTAACAAACTGAGATTAGGAGCACTCCCTTTCTGATTGAGTGAGGGTCAAATACTTATGTCCCTCATTAAAATGCAAATCAATTTATAATATTTTTGACATGCATTTTTCTGGATTTTTTTGTTGTTATTCTGTCTCTCACTGTTCAAATAAATCTACCATTAAAATTATAGACGGATCATTTCTTTGTCAGTGGGCAAACGTACAAAATCAGCAGGGGATCAAATACTTCTTTCCCTCACTATATATATATATATATATATATATATATATATATATACACACACACACACACACACACACACACACATTATATATATATGTGTATATATATGTGTATATATACACATACACACACACACACACTCACACACTCACATACAATCATTATATTATATATACACATACATAAACACACACATCCTACATATGACCCCAATTCCAAAAAAGTTGGGACATTGTGAAAACTGTAAATAAAAACAGTACACAATGATTTGCAAATCACAAAAACCCATATGTTATTGCCAACAGAACATAGAAAAAACATAAAATATTTAAATTGAGTAAATGTACCATTTTAAGAAAACAAATAATTTACTTTTGAATTTGATAGCTGGAGCATGTCTCAAAAAAGTTGGGACAGATGCAACAAAAGTCTGGAAAAGTAAGTTTCCTAAGTAAGAGTCCTAAAAAGAAACAGCTGGAGGTTAATTGGCAACAGGTCAGTAAAATGACTGGGTATAAAAAGAGTATCTTAGAGAGGCAGAGTCTTTCAGAAGTAAAGATGGTTCACCAATCTGTGAAAAAAACTGCATATACAATTTGTGGAACAATTTCAGAATAATGTTCCTCAACGTAAAATTGCAAAGACTATGAATCTCTCATCATCTACAGTATATAATAAGTATATAATATTATCAAAAGATTCAGAGAATATAGGGAAATCTCTGTGTGTAAGGGACGAGGGTGAAAATCAATATTGCATGCCCGTGATCTTCGGGCTCTCAAGCAGCACTGCATTAAAAACAGGCTTGATTCAGTAACAGAAATCACTGCATGGGATCAGAAACACCCCCAGAACTCATTGTCTGTGAACACAGTTTGCAGTGCCATCAACAGATGCTGGTTAAAGCTGTATCACGCAAAGCAGTATCCATATATCAACATGAGCCAGAAACCCCACAGTCTTCTCTGGGCCAAAGCTCATTTAAAATGGACTGAGGCTAAATTAAAAAAAAAACTGTTCTGTGGTCAGACAAATCAAAATTCAAAATTCTTGATGCTATATCTGATTATTTTACTTTGTCACGGGGTACGCGCCAAGGATGTCCTCTGTCACCGTTAATTTTTGCCATAGCAATTGAGCCTCTCTCGATGATGCTTAGAATTCTTCCTGTATTTCAGGGTTAAATTCGCAATGGAATTGAACATAAACTAGCACTGCTGACGACTTACTACTTTATGTTACAGATCCAATTGCATCTATTCCGGAGATAATACGCATATTACGTGACTTTTGGAAATTCTCAGGGTATAAACTGAACCTACCAAAGAGTGAATGTTTACCTATAAACCAAATCTGGCCCAAAAATAAAACAGACTGAAATATCTTTTCATTTGGAACATTCAAAATTCAAATATCACCCGTTCCATTTCTGCATTAATGGCAGCGAATTTTACACCCTTAATCTCATACATGAAGTCAGCCTTTCAAAGATGGGCAGCTCTGCCATTATCCCCTCTTGGCAGAATAAACACAGTGAAAATGAACATTCTCCCAAAATTCCTCTACCTCTTTCAGTCCATCCCTTTGTTTTTACCCAAATCTTTCTTTAAGGATATAGACAAATTAATCTCGTCTTTCATATGGGCAGGAAAAACTTCCAGGGTTTCCAAATTTTCACTTCAGCGGAGTCGACTGAGTGGTGGCCTCGCATTGCCAAATTTCAAGTATTATTATTGGGCGGCTAATACTCAGAAACTGGTGCTGTGGGTGCAGGCCCCCTCTCTTCCATGGTGTCAATTAGAAGCACAGTCTTGCATTTCAACCTCCCTCCCTGCTCTGGTGTTCTCCTCCCTTCCCATAGCCATTTCACAATACACAGATAATCCAATAGTATGTACCTCTCTAAAGATTTTCTATCAGTTTCGTTGTCATTTAAATCTATCTCGGCCTCAACCATGGCACCTATATGTAATAACCATCTCTTTCCCCCCTCCTTTATGGATTCCACATTCTCTCTTTGGGAAAAGAAGGGTCTGAAATGCTTTGAGGATCTTTTCATTAATAATGTGTTTTATCCTCATCATTCAGCCTGCCTCCATCTCACCTTTTCCGTTTCTTTCAAATTAGGCATTGTGTCTCCTCCCTATTCGCTGGTTTTCCCTCCTTAACTACAAAGTCTGCATGGGAAGAGGTGTTCAAGCTGAATCCTCATAAAAGGGGCATTATTTCACAGACATATGCAACGATCTGGTCACAGGACGAGTCTTACAATATCAAAACTATAAGAGCTTGGGAAGAGGAATTGGGCCTGGAGCTTGAGGATGATTACTGGGGCAGAGTGTTAAATAATATACGGACCACCACGTCCTGTGCTAGACTTAGTTTTATACAATTTAAAGTGGTCCATAGAGCTCCCCTCTTTAGGAGTAGATTGTCTAAAATAGATCCCAATGTTCCTGACGTGTGAGAAACCCTGTAACCTCAGTCATATGTTTGCACTCTGTCACAAACTACAGACCTTTTGGAACTCTTTTTTCGGGACTATGTCCGACATTCTTAAAATCGAATTGGATCTGTGCTTTAATTGCCATCTTTGGTGTTTCATCTCAGTGACAGCCTCTGAACCATAAACAAGCTAGTGTTGTGGCCTTTGCATCGTTGCTTGTTCGGCGCAGAATATTGTTGTCTTGGACCTCTCCGCAACCCCCCTCTATATCAGTCTGGCTTTGGCTGTGGATGTTTTGTAGGGGTTGTTGGGTGAGGTGTTCTGTGTTATGATGTTAAAAATGCAAATTTCCAATAAAAATTCTATGATTTTTTAAAAAAAAATTTTATTCAAAATTCTTTTTGGAAACCATGGACGCCGCATCCTCTAAACTAAAGAGGACAGGGACCATCTGGCTTTTTATCAGCACTCAGTTCAAAAGCCTACGTCTCTGATGGAATGGGTTGAATTAGTGCCTATGGAAAGGGCAGCCTGTACATCTGGAAAGGCACCATCAATGCTGAAAGGTTTTAGAACAACATATTTTTCCATCCAGATTCCATCCCATCTTTACTTCTGAGACTCTGCCTCTCTAAGATACTCTTTTTATACCCAATCATGTTACTGACCTGTTGTTAATTAACCTAATTAATTGCACAATGTTTCTCCAGCTGTTTCTTATTAGTAACACTTACTTTTCCAGCCTTTCATTGCCCCGAAACGTGTTGCTGCCATCAAATTCAAAACGACCTTATTTTTTCCTTAAAATGGTACATTTAAACAGTTTATGTTTCAACATTTGATGTTTTCTGTGTTCTGTTATAACATATGGGTTTATGAGATTTGCAAATCATTGCGTTCTGTTTTTAATTTACATTTTACACAGTGTCCCAACTTTTTTGGAATTGGGGTCGTATAGTTTTTAAACCACAGCTGTATTTGTAAAATGTGAATTTGAGGTAAATCGTTAAAATACACTGAAGTGAGGTATATATATATATATATAAAATATATATAATGTTCACAGCTGAAATTAATAAGAGCATTACTTACAGCTCCAGCATGACCTATATATATGGCCAAAAGTATGTGGACGCCCATCCATCACATCCATATGTGGTTCTTCCCCCAAACTGTTGCCACAAAGTTGGAAGCACGCATATGTGTCTTTTATATGCTGTAGCAGTACATTTTTTCGTCACTGGAACCAAGAGTCCCAAACCCGTTCCAGACGTGGTTTGCCAAGGTTGGAGTGGAAGAACTCGAGTGTCCTGCACAGAACCCTGACCTCAACCCCATTGAACACCTTTGGCTTGGAACTGGAACGCTAATTTCACTCCAGGACTCTTGTGGCTGAATGGACACAAATACCCACAGCTACACTCCAAAATCTAGTGAAAAGCCTTCTCAGACGAGTAGAGGTTATTATAAGAGCAAATGAGGGGAAAACTATTAATATTAATGCCCATAGTTTTGGGATGGGATGTTCAAAACTCGGGTGTCCACATACTTTTGGCCACATCGTGTACTTTGGTAGTCTCCTGTCTTGGCTATTTGACACACTAAAGACACATGACAAACTGCAGTCACTTCAATGTGGATGTGACATGAAATTTCTCTTGTTTTCTTGGTTATATTATTATGTTATATGTTATAATATTAAAATGCATATATTTATTATACTTACATATAATACATATACATACATATACATATATATATATATATATATATATATATATATATATATATATACATACATATATATATATATATATATACATACATACACACATACACACACATTATATATATATATATATATATATATGAATATATATAAGAAAATACATTTTACATAATGGAATCAAACAGACACGCACCTTCACAGTGTAGAGTGTGTATGGATGAGAGCCCGTGCCTCGGTGCTCCTTAGCAGTGATGGTGCCTGTGATACGAAGGTTCTGTATAATGACGGGGCCTTCAGGACTACTGAGGGGTTCGAAAGAGAACGGAGAGAGCGGCATGGAGCCGGCTAAAGGTGAGGAGGCTTGAAGAGGTTCGGACAGAGTCAGCCCGTTGACGTTCACCATAACCGACGTCTCCACACTGGTCACTTCTGCTTTCGTGGTACCCTTTTCAAGTTCCTGAAGAGTACAAAAGCCCAAAGACGGTTCGCCTGTCCCATCAGTGGTGTCAGAGGGTTGTTCTTGCATCTGCGAGACCACGAGTCTTGGTGCGTTCGAATAGACATGGAACTCGTCTTTGGGGTCCAGTACTCCATCGGCAAGCGTGGGACATTCGGTAACAGGCTCTGACATTTCTTCTTCAGTGCCTATCAGAACCAGCGACTCCAAGGAGCTCCTTTTAAAATCGTTCAGAGGAGACTCCAAATCAGAGTCTGTTTCTTGATAGAAGGGATTCGATTTCCCGAGGCGCAAATAATCCTTTGTATTGAAACCTGGATGCTCTGAAGAAAATAACTGCCTTGGTCCTTCGTCTTCTTGGTTCTGTGGACAGTAAAGATCTGCAGAGTCAAGAACATCCAAATTTGCCAATTCGGGTGTTGGCGTGTCAGTCACACTGGGAGTGTCAGGCTTGAGCTTCAAGGTTAGAGAAGATGGAACTTCTACATCCTGTGAATTGTCTTTATTTAAAAGCATCGTTGGAGGAGATGACGTGTTCTCCGATTCAGATGGTTTGGTTTCTGGATTTTTTGACCTTGTAAACACGTCCACAATCAACATGTTTAACCAGTCGGGATCAGACAGTTTTGCAATTAAAGGCAAAAGAACATTGCACATGATGAGTTCGCACACTACAAATCTCCCTGTCCTGGTTTCAAGATGTGGTGGCGGGACAAGAACGTGCAAAAGCAAATCCACTACTGCACGTGCGTAATTCACTTCTACAGCGGAGCTTTGAAGAGCTGGATGAGGTACACAACACGTGCCATATGCCTGCCAGACACCCTCATTAGCACTCACACTTTGGTCCTCGCGTGCTTTTCCAGCCATGATTTCTTTAGCTTTGACGTAGCACTGAAGATGGCATCCGCAAAGATCTAATATCCTCAGAGTTAAAGCTTTCCTGTTCACTTTCTTGGCCCGAAGCTTAAGCTGCATTGCCATCGAGATCATGGCGTCATGGATTTCATCCTCAAACTCAGGCTCTGTGGAAACGGTGTTATACCACGAAGAGACGAAGTCTCGGATGACCTTAGAAACCGTGCTCTGGATCTCGTCGTCTAGCTGCATCTCGACATCCGGGGAAGATCGGATCTCGTCCAGCGTGATGAAACGCTCAAGGTGGACGACACTTTCAGACTCGAGGAGAGCCTGTGAGCCAAGCCACCCACCTATAACTACTAAAAGGCTGGTGAACACACAGAGGAGCCAAACATTGACCAGTAAATGGAAGAGCACAACCCAAGCCAGGAGCACGCCAAATCCAAGAAGTTTTCTTTGCATGATGAATTCAGGCAAAGCCATCATAGACGGGCTGAGGCTCTCGGGCTGAGTCATGGCAAACGCAGGCCCCTGTAAAACATTTATAAAAAGCTATATAGATATTATATTTTAAAAAGATAAAAGATGTACAAGTGGGATGTATTAAACAGAGAAGTCCACATGTGACAACAACAAACTGCCTGGATGTTCTAGCTGGGCCTGGTCTCCAAACACAAGCAGCCAAAACATACACGTCAAACGGTTCCAAGTGTCCAAAAGAAGTTCTCTCATACTGTTTTGGTCAACAATAATAATAATAATAATAATAATAATAAAAATGCAAGCACGATTGCTGCATAATTGCTGCAATTAATGTCCAGCGCTAACTCTGAGCTAACAAGCAAGCTAGCGCCATGACTACAGCTGTGATAATAGTGAAACCACCATCCATTACCATGCTCAATTAACATTACTCTTATTCTAGAGTGGTTGTAAGTTATTCATATTATTATTATTATCATTGTTATTATTAGGAGTGTTTATAAAAACAATAATAATAATGATAAAGTAAAATACCCCTGCGGGTTTGTTTATCATCTGTTGTCATTAGCGAGTTCCGTTAGCTTGCAGGGTAATTAGCTTCCACGTTATACAAACATATATTTATATATAAATATATGAGTGTGAATGTGAATAGAGAAATTATAAACCGTTACCTGGACGGATAAACAAGGAGAAACAGTTTAAGAGAGTAAATTCATGTTTTACACAGCACTACCGCCATCAATATTTTGATTCGGTAGCGATGAGTGATTCTTCTGATTCGTTCCAAAGAATCAGAAGAATCGATTCGGAAGGACAAACGAATCAAATTCAGTTGGCTCGAGTGTTTGTTTTTTTGTGACTTATGGAAATCACAACCCTGAATCCATTATGATCAAAGTTACTGTACTTATTGCTGACTTCTAATAGTGTATTTCACTGGACACTTGAATTGATTGAAAACGAACAGGTCTATAAGTAATCAACTCAATATAAAGCTAATGATAGTTGTGATAAAATGTGTTCTATGGGTTCCATGCCCAGGAATATAAAGCACCATTTATCCATCCATTTTCTGTATCGGTTATCCTACACAGGGTCATGGGGTCAGGGTCATCTCAGGGAACTCGGGGCAGAGGACACCCTGGATGGGGTGCAAACCCGTCACAAGGGACGATCACATGCACAAACCGGTTCACACAATATGGAAAATTTAGAGATGCTAATCAGCCTACAACGCATGTCTTTGGATTAGGGGAGGAAACCAGAGTACCCAGAGGAAACCCCAAAGCATGATCAAGAGGCAGGAATCAAACAAACATGGCAAACATTCTAACCACTAAGCCATTGTGCCCCTTTAAAAAGGGTATAATGATGGGGACACTATACTGTAAAAACAGCACCATCTTTCGTATGAGACCTTAAACTGAGGTCCTGACTCTCTGTAGTCATTAATAACCTCAGGACCCTTGACGTAAATGAGTAGGGGTATAACCCCGGTGTCCTGGTGAAATTCCCCCATTGGCCCTTCTCTATTATGGCCCCCTAAACAGCTGGTGTGTTAACAATGCTATGTAAAGCGCTATGTAAATGTAATTAACTTTAAAAAGCTCTGTGGATCCAGTAAACATTACACCACACATATAGTTAATGAGAGTATTATTTTAATAATTTGAGAATATTCTGATGGACTGCTTTACAGTGAAAGAGCCCTGACCAACACCGTAAAAGAAAACCTGTATGCTCAAAGTTACTTTCCGCCTTTTGTTCAAGCTGTGTCTAAACATTTGCCTCCAATGTTTGATAGTGGACTTACTTAAACCCTTTCTAACTAAAATGGAGGAGTAATATTTCAGGGCCATTTTGTGTTAAAAACTACAATACAGTGTCAATTGTAATACATCTTTGTACACTCACAGAGCACTATAATAATACTGGGGTAAGGCCTCCCTTTGCTCTCAAAACAGCCTCAATTCTTCATGGCATGGCTTCCACAAGATGTTGGAAACATTCCTTTAAGATTCTGGTCCGCGTTGACATGATTGCATCACACAATCCCTGCAGATTTTTCATGCTGCGAATATCCTGTTCTACCACATCCCAAAGGTTTTCTGTTGAATTCAGATTCAGTGACTCGGAAGGCCACTGAAGAACACTGAACTCGTTATGTTCATGAAACCAGTTTTAGACGACTTTGTGACATGGTGCATTATCATGTTGGAAGTACAGTCATGGACGAAATTATTGGCACCCCTGGAACTTTTCCAGAAAATGCACCATTTCTCGCAGAAAAGTGTTGCAAAGACAAATGTTTTGGTATACACATGTTTATTACCTTTAAGTACATTGGAACAGCACAAAAAAGCCGAAGAAAAAAGGCAAATTTGACATTTTACACAAAGCTCCCAAAATGGACTGGACCAAATCATTGGCACCCTATTAAAACTGTGGGTAAATAATTTCATTTCAAGCATGTGATGTTCATTTAAACTCACCTGTGGCAAGTAACAGGTGCTGGCAATATAGAAATCAAAACTGAAGCCAGCTAGAGTGTATAAAAATTGGTTCAACCTTTGTGTTGTGTGCCTGTGTGTGTCACACCAAGCATGGAGAAGAGAAGGAAGAGCCAAGAATTGTCTGAGGACTTAAGAAGCAAAATTGTGGAAAAATATCAACAATCTGAAGGTTACAAGTCAATCTCCAGAGATCTTGAAGTTCCTTTGTCCACTGTGCGCAATATAATCAAGAAGTTTATAACCCATGGAACTATGGCAAATCACCCTGGACGTGGACAGAAGAGAAAAATTGATGAAAGAATGCAACGCAGGAGTTTCGAATGGTGGATAAACAACCTCAGTCAACTTCCACGCAAATTCAGGCTGTCCTGCAGACTCAGGGTGCATCAGTGTCAGCTCGAACCATACGTCGTCATCTGAATGAGAAGAAGCGCTATGGCAGGAGACCGAGGAGAACCCCACTTCTAACACAGAGGCATAAAAAAGCCAGACTGCAGTTTGCAAAAATGTACCTGAGTAAGCCTCAATCCTCAGAAAGATGAGGCTGCAATGGGCACACGGTCACCAAAATTGAACAGCTAAAGAATGGAAAACTGTAACCTAATCTGAGGAGTCTGAATTTGTGCTGAGGCAAACAGATGGTAGGGTCAGAATTTGGCACCAATAGCATGAATTCATGGATCCAGACTGCCTTGTGTCAACAGTCCAGGCTGGTGGAGGTAGTGTAATGGTGTGGGGAATCTTTTCTTGTTACGGTCAAAATCACATTTCTTTTTTTTTATTCTGATAGTTTATATGAACATTACCCAAAACTGCTGGCCTGTATCTACATGATTTTATGCATTGTGCTGCTGCCAGATGAATGGCTGGTTAGATAATTGCACAAATGAGTAAGTGTACAGGTGTTCACAATACAGTGCTCAGTGAGTGTACAGTACAGAATATGAAATTGCAGTTATTCATTTAAATAATTTTATTAAATATCAGCGACCTTTCCAGGGCGTATTCCCACCTCACGGTAAGTGCTCCCAGGTTAGGCTCCGAATCCACCTTTATCCTGACCAGGATGAAGCTGTTACTGAAAGTAAGAGAGAGATTATTATTTGGTAAACAAAATCAAGCAAAAAACTGCAAGGTCAAAATGTTTAACTACACTATAGGACTAAAAGTACAGTATGTGGACTCCTGACCATCACACCCATATGGGGTTCTTTCCAAAACTGTGACCACAAAGTTGAAAGCACACAAACATACAAGATGTCTTTGTATGCTGTAGCACTAAGCATTCCCCTTTACTGGAACTAAGGTGCCAAGCCCAAATGTGTTCATTTGGGATGAATTGGGAGCACTGACTGTCCCCAGGCCTCCGCGCCCAACAGCACTGCTCAAACTTATTAACGTGCTTGTGGCTGAACTGTGGCACAAATCAAATAGAAAGCCTTCCCAGAAGAGTGGAGGTTAAAGGAGGACTGAATCTAGAATGGCTTGTTCAACAAGAACATATGGGTGCGATTGGTCACGTCTCCACAAACTTATTTTCATCCAGTGATGCATATTTTTCATATGGATTAAGAGTGATTTTCTTTCACGCAGAGTGATAATACACATGAGCAAGTTTCAGGAAAACATCTATCGGTCATGGTCAAAGCACTTATACAATACAGAAAATGCTTTGAAACAGGATTTCTATTTTCCACAACATTCTAAAAATAGCAACATATACTTACATTTCTCAAACGTTAGATCCAGCTATTTAGTTTGCTTAATCCATGTTCCAAGATAGCATTGAATCATTTTCATTTAAATACAAAGTAGCTACAGAACGAACAACTCAAGTAAGATTTATAATTGTTAGTGACTAAACGTTCACTCAAAGAATGGCCTCGGATCAAAACATTAATGATTATTAAAATATTTGTATAAAAGTTTTGTTAGAAAAACAAATTTTGCAAAAGTGAAAGAATTTTAGGCCACTCATTCTTTGCTAGCAAACTGCCCCCCCTCCTGTAGGTCAAAAATTGGGGCACACGTAAGGTGGGACCACCACCTTTGAATAAGTAACACAATGTAAGGTATTGATAAAGAATCCACTGTGAATTATTATGGAGAATGGGATGACCTTTGTGAACAGTTTAATACAGGGATTCCCAAACTAGGGGTCACGACTCCCCGTGGAGTCACTTGAGTTACAGAGATGGTCAACTGATTTAATTAAAACGGCGATCTTTGTGGTATGGATTTTGGTGCCAGACAGGCTGGTTCGAATATCTCAGAAACGGATCTCGTAGGATTTTCACACACACCAATAGAGTTTACACAGAATCATGTGGAAAAAACAAACAAAAAACATGCAATTATGTAAAGAGTGGTTATTTGAATTAATGTAGATTTCATGCCAGCATCAAACCAGTCTGGCTGGCATTCTTCAAGACATTTCCACCCACAGGATGGTTTTGCACCATTCAGTGAAAACCTCTGACACCAACAAAATGCCAAGGTCATTCACTGAAATCACAATTCTGATGTTTGACGAACATTAATAGAAGCTGTTGACTTGTAGGATCTGCGTGATTATATGCACTGCCGCGATATGATTGGCTGATTAGTTAAGTGCATGAATGTAGAGATTTACAAGTGTTCCTATTAAAGAAAACAGTGAGCGTATGTACTTTCTTGTGGTTCGCTAGGTCAGTACCATTTATATTTGCGACTGTATGTGCAAAGTTGAATTCATCTCCCCAGTTGCAAGATACGAACCACAACAAAAACATAACAGCATCACACTGACACTTCTTTTCCACGCTGACTTCTGGAGTCACACCAAAGAGACATGAGGCCTATGAACATGCTGAAAATGTGTGACCCAAAAGTAACCCACCATTTAAATGGTCATACAATTGATTGGTAAGAATATTAAGTATCTTTGGCCTTTTTAGCGATGTATCAAATGTTCAACCCCGCAAAGACTGTGTGCAGTATGAATTATTTGAACTGTTGCAAGCACAAATATACAAAAATAATCCAACCCCGCATACTTCATGTTCACACAAGAAAAGTGACTTGGCGCAATTTAAAAAAAAATGCAAGGGGGTGGGGGGGTGGAATCAGGTTAAAAGATCCAGTGAATATGTATCGTGGGTTGTTTTTTTTGGCCACATGTAACACAAAAAAAGATTTAAAAGTCAAATGTCTTTGTTTTTTATTGAGGCTTTTGTGTAATGACCCATCATCTAAATATCACCGTGGGACGTACACGCAGTTTAAAGAGAATAAGACCTTACGCCAGCTTATCGATCCCTGCTTGATGGAATCCCTACAAATTAATTTCTCCCTTCATTTCAATAAACGAGTCATTCTGGCTTCCCAAGCAATACTGTAAAAACACAAAGTCGTCCACATGGAAGCAATTCCTCAACGGCACTTGATCATCTTGCACGGAGCACCTGGTCACCTAGTCTGCACACTGAGCAAACTGTGCCAGACGTTTGATTATTGTTTGTGTGTTTCATATTCCTTTGATGGTACAATCATGTATTAAAAAAAAAAAGAACATAATTCCACCAAAAGAAGGCCCAAGACTCAATCCATCTGATGTGACACGAGGCATCTGAGAACAACGTGGGCTGAGGCTTCTCGAGCTTAGTGAAGTACACATGCTCATCAGATCAGTGAAGGACAGACTAGGTTCTGTGATGGTGGAGAATTTCTGTGTTTTTTTTCCTCTTCCCCTTAGTATTCATATAAAAGAAACAGAGCAAATCGTAGTAAATCTCTAGGTCATAGGTTACAGGTCATAGGTTCATGCGTAGATGCTCCGGCCGTTTTGCCATAACAGGGTATGCTTGCTGTTTGAACGCGCCCATGGCCGAGCCGCTGGGTTGTCTGATGGGTAGTGGAGCGGTGACTTCGGTGCTGGCCGAGATCTCCATTTGATCCGCAGTAGACACTTCCATAGCATGCTCAGATGGGGACTGAAGAGTGGAAGAGCCAGGCATGCCGGGACATCGAGGCCAGCAGTCGCCAGGAAACTTCACTGGACTGGAAGACAAGAAAACAATACAATAAGAAAACACATAAAACAGCACTGTTGAATACTCAAGTCTGATTGGCCAGAAGGTGATTGGTAGCAGCAGCAGCATGGACAGTAATGCCAGTTGCGAGGCAAATCCCAAGCTTTTCTATTAATAAGAGGTCAACTGATGGTGGATTAGTTGGGCAGTATCTGCCAATAACCAATTAATCAACCGATTGATTAGTTTTTAGATCTGGTACTCAATGAAAACAACATTTAAAGTAAAATATTGCTGAACTTTACTGCAACAATAAACAGTACTAACCACACCTTGAAAATGTACTGTACTTTTTAAAATACATATTAAAGAAAATATTTGATTAAATATAAAGATATACATCCAAGCTGAACCGAACAGTAACACTCCAAAATACAAATAAAAATAGAGACATCCAAAATGAAATAAAAAAAAAAAAAAAAAAAAAAAAAAAAAAAAAATACAAATAACACAACAAAAGTGGTCAGAGTTTTTATTTTGCCTCTCAGCCGCTCAACGTTACGGACGCAACCAGGACAAAAATAATGTGTGGATTTTCGCTGATAATTGAGTTTCAGCAATCGGTGCCGATTAATCGGCAAAACCGATCAATCTGTTGACATCTAGCATTTATGTACCTGTTCTACGATGTTATTGTTTCTATGGTCAGCATTTTGGAACAGTCAGTTTTTAGTTTTCTGCCATGGGGGAGTCTTCAGGACAGAGGACTTTGCAGTTCCTCAGTACCACGACACATTAATTTCACAAGAGAGAAGAAAGAGAGGCTGGTGAAGCAACTGTTTATAGCTGATATAATGCAAGTGATAACAGGAACTAACTTCCACAACATACAACACATTGTAAAAAGAAAGAAAAAAAAAAAAAAAAAGTTATCATCGGCTGATGATGGTACAAGAGGTATAAAATATAAAAAATATAAAAATATAAAATATAAAAAAGAATCAACATTGTGCTGCTAACAGTAACTATGCATCGGGCCGTATCTCACCACCCAGTGATTAACCGTTTCACTTCTCCAGCATGTCCAGTCGTGTTTTATTCCTTGCATATTTCATGTGTAGGCACTTGTGCAGCCAAACATGAACACAGTCATGCTGCCAGCAAACCTCATATACAGTGGATATGAAAAGTCTACACACCCCTGTTAAAATGGCAAGATTCTGTGATGTACAGTTGCAATCAAAATTATTCAACCCACATTGCAAATCAGGTTTACTGTCAAAATGTACAGACTTTCAGCTGTTTGCAACGAACAAATCAAACAAAAGCAATTGAAATAGTACAACACAATGAAAGCTTCAAGTGGTTTCCCCAAATTCAACTGAAAATGCAACTTATAATTATGCGATAATTCCAAAAGGCATTTTTGTGCAAAAACAAGCAAACAAAAGCACATCAACAGTAAACCATATCCACGGTGAAACATGGTGGTTTCAGCATCATGCTTTAGGGCTGCTTTACTTCAGCCAGAACTGGGCCTTTTATCAAGGTGGAGGGAATCATTAATAGCTACAAAATACCAGTCTGTTAGTAAGCTAACGATGAAAAGGAATTTCATGCATAACAATATCCAAAAGTATACATCCAAATCAACAAAGGAATGACTTCACTAAAAGATGATTCATATTTTTGAATGGCCTAGCCAGAGTTCAGACCTGAATCAAATAAAAATCTCTTGGTTTCATTTTGGGGTTTTTTTTTACATCACAAAAACCTGCCATTTTAACAGGGGTGTGTAGCCTTTATAATATCCACTGTACATAAATCTGCCTTGATAAAAACCAACCCAAATATTATAACTTAAATGTGTCACTGTTTAATTAATCAACATGATAATCTCTTCCTGGGTAATACATAATACAACACACATCAACAATGCAAACCTACATGCAGCTATTAAACTCATTACCTCACTGGCGTTCTTGGGCTCCCTAAAAAGCGACGAGGTGATCGGATTTTTGGCTCAAATGAGAATTTCTCCTTCACGTTTTCCAACACGGATGGAGCTACATACGTAAAGCCCTAAAGAATTGAAAATACGAACATGTCCGGGAGGTTAAAGAAGGCAGTTTCTTATTACATTTACACGAACCAAAAATAAACTAAATAAATAAATAAGTAAGTAATAAAATGCAGCTTTACCAGGAAGACTTGATTTGCACTTTCACTGAGTGTGGAGTCATCAGGACTATCTACAGGAGTCTGGCTGGTGAACTTCGAATCAAATTGGCTCACATCCTCAGCAGATTGCTATGAAAGCAAAAGCAGAGTTCGCATAGATGTATTTAACCCCTACTGTGCCAGGGCAAAGAAACAAGTGAAGGAAAAAGACCAGGCGAGAACTCACCAGGAAAGGCTTGAATGGTGGTTCTACTTTCCGTGCAAGAAGGTCTTCCCAGTTAATGTGACGGAAGAACGGATGGGACTAAGAAAATCAAAAAGCCAACAAAATTTATTTCAACAGACAAAATGAACAGAACAAACTTCATTAACATGAAAGAAGCGTTTACCAACCTGCACCTCTGTTGCATCTCCGGGTCCAGCTCCAAGACGAGATGAGGCCGTCCTTTTCAGCAGCTGGACATGTTTACAATGGGGGGGTATTATTAATAATTTTATAGTGTGTTTGTGTAAAATAAATAAATATATATACATATATAAATTATATATATATATATATAATATATATATATATATATATATATATATTAATTATACACACACGGCTATGTAACAGGAGTTCCAGAGAAGAAAAAATTATTAAAATATCAGTGTGTTGTGTCCTACCTTTTTAAGCAAGTCTCTGGCTTCTTGTGTGAGGTAGGGCGGGAGATTCAGCTTGCATTTAAGAATTTTGTCGATGGTTTTTTTCCGGTTTTCCCCAGTAAATGGTGGCTATAAAGGCAAAAGAGTATCAGCCTCCACACACCAAAAAAATAATAAAAATAATAATAATAATTCAAATCAACAAACTAAAGTACTACATGATGGCTAGCAACCTAGATTTCTGTAAACCTGACTAAATGAAAGTTCTTCACAGTTGACCCCCAGTGATTTAGACTAACGGGACCACATATCTAGGTTGGTCCATTGAAATAAAAATTGTGTTATCAATTGCCACATGAGAAACAGGCACCCTGCTGTAGAGCCACACCCACTGCACCACAATATGTCCTCAAAATTAAGGGTCACCCACAAACAGTATATGATCTGCAGTGATGTGAACATTTATTTGGGTAAATGTTAATAGGTTTTGGCACAGCTGGATACGACTAAAGTGTAGAGTGTTTATGATGTGCCTAATATAAATGTTGGGTATTCATTCACCTGAATGCTTTTAGGTATCGGGCCCCAAAATATGTACTGTTGTTGCCAAGGTATATGTGAACCAGTAAGAATAAAAGAGTAAAATAAATCTCATTGGCTGACAGCCAGTTTGACTCTTTATAAAATGACATGCTTTTCTTGTTTTTGTGGCATTTTGCCTGTGCTTTCTGCTCACAGAATTAACGATGACAAATAATTTAACTCCATATGTTTCATGGCGTCTTTTATTTAAACACACTGATGACGAATGTGCAATATGGAAGATATTTGTATCTGTAGAGATTTCTAGAAATTACATAATACATGAAACATGTCCATTTCTTACTGGTGGATCAACTGGTTAAAACAAGTTCACTTGCATTAGAGTACATATATAGTATTGTGAAAAAGTATTTGCTCCATCCTGATTTCTTCTGTTTTTGTGTATCTCATTAAATTCTCACAGAATTTAAAACAAAACCTATAATAAAACAAAGGAAACCCGAGTAAACACAAAATACAGTTACAAATGATTGATTCAATAATTTATTGAAGCAAAAAAAAGTTATCCAATACTGGGCCTGTGTGAAAATGTATTTGCTCCCATAGTGACCAATTCCCCCAAATGTATGAAACTGCATTCATAATGGGGTTCAGCTGGACTAGACACGACCAGACCTGATTACTGCAAACCCTGTTCAACCAAATCAACACTTAAATAGAACTTTTATAAAGTTAAAAGTCATAAAGTTAAAAGTCTTACCCAGCAATACAATATACCAAGAAATTCCAGAAATGATGAGAAAGGTGATGATTGAAATCCATCAGTCTGGGAAGCGTTATAAAGCTATTTCAAAGGCTCTGGAACTCCAAAGGACAGAGAGAGCCATTATCTCCAAATGAAAAAACTCAGACACTTTTGGGAAGGTTCACTATTGTGCCGACCTTCCAAAATTCCTCCAAGAGCACAGCAACAGCTCATCCAGGAAGTCACAAAAGAGCCAAGGACAACATCAAAGGACCTAGAGGCCTCTCTTGCATCAAGAAAGGTAAAAGCAAAAATGGCCTCCATGGAAGAGTGGCTGACTAACCCAGAAGAACATTAAGGCTCATCTGAATTTTGCCGAAACACACCTTGATGATCCTCAAACCTTTTGGGAGAACGTTCTGTGGTCTGAGGAGTCGAAAGTGGAACTGCATAGAAGACAGGGGTCCCGTTACATCTGGCGTAAACCAAACACCGAATTCCACAAAAAGAACATCATACCATCATAAGTGTGATGGTGTGGGGATGCTTTGCTGCTTCAGGACCTGGACAACTTACAGTAATTGAAGGAAACATGATTTCTGCTCTCCAGCCAGAAAATCCTGTGATTCAACTCATAGAGGAGTAAATCCTAGTCCTAGACATAAGTGAAAGACTGATCTCCAGTTATCGGAAGCGTTTGGTTGCAGTTATTGCTGCTAAAGGTGACACAACCTGATTTTAAGTGTAAGGGGACAATTAGTTTTTCACATGAATGATAGGTGTTGGAACTTTTTTTGTTTCAATAAAAAAATTTATGAAAACTTTAGTGCGTGTTTAATCAGGTTGCCTTTGTTTTATGTTGAATTTCGTTTGAAGATCTAAAACTATATTCAGTATGAGATACACACAAAAAAACAGAAGAAACCAGCACTGTATGGAACACATCAAAAGGTGACACCTATTTAACGAAACATGTGAAAATGACAGAAACTGCACTCACTGCCCCAGTTAACATGTCGTACGTCAGGGCTCCGAGACTCCACCAGTCGACAGCGCGATTGTGTCCATTTCTCGTCAGGATCTCTGGAGCCCTAATACAAAAGACAAAAATATTCAATCGCACTTTCCATTATAACTCACAATCAGCTTGTGCTATATAACAAATGTTATCTTTCCTATGCAATATTAAACCGCCACAATGTCCACTAATGTATAGTCCAATTATATTACCAATTGAACATAGTATGAGCCATCACACAAATACACACCTATAGAGCAGTATTTTCCTCCCCAATAAAACTGAAAATGAGCCATATAATAACCTGGATTTTATCGGATCAGGAGTTTCGAACTCTTCAACATTAACAGATAGTACATGCAAGCCCCGCCCCCTTTATCTCATGCTCTCAAATTACACAGCACACTCTGTCAAGGTAAATGGAGACTCGATCAACTGCTGCGTTTACATGCACGTCAAAAACTCCGTTTAAGGTCTATACTCAGGTTGCAATCATATACTGAATACGATGTTTATATGTGTACAGGCATCAGAATACTCCTGTATAAAAGGCGTGTTGTAAGTTTGTCAAAGTTGCCATTCCTAAACACCTAGCCTACAGTTAAGCATCTGTTAGCACCCACGATTCCTTACAGACTGAGCGTGCATGCATATATATCCGTTCAGTGGATTTCCTGAATAAGGTGTTTACATGTAACAAAGTTCAGATCATTTTGGCCAACCAAGAGAGCTCATCTGAGCTTTCTATGTCTGAAAATGAAGATCTTATATATTCCACGGGTGGGAATCAGAAGATTGGCTTCATCTGAATCGGGCAATCGGATTGCAGCGTTTACGTGACTCAATACTAAATAGACTATTGCCAAATTTTGATTAACATCAGAATATTAACGTGCATGTAAAGGAAGTCAATGTAGCTAACGTTAGACAAGTACTGTATACTGTACATCAGTTAACTAGATTTATTATAGATGCCACTGAAAGAGGAAAAAAAAAAAAAAAAGGAAAGAACATATTGACCCAAAAGGGTTTAATTGTCAAATCCAACACTTCACAAATTATGTTAATGGTGATGATAATTAAAGTGATTAAATACACCGGTGGGTTTTTGACTGATGCTCTCCCTCGCCACTCACAGCATTGATAATACAGACTCGCCTAAAATTCCACCATCCTTACCTCCCATACACTCCTTTAAACTGAAATGCTCATTTTCCATTTTTTTTTTTTTTTTTTAAAAAGGACATCGGGTCTGGACAATGAAATCTTTATCATAATATTTTGCAAGGTGGAATATATATTATATATATATATATATATATATATATATATATATATATATATATATATTTTAATCAACATCACACAAGCCTAAACGAAACATGGAAGCATAAAAGGAGGTGCAGAGATGCTTCATAAGGGATGGAACCGTTAACAGGTTCACTAACGTGAAGCTCACACGTGTAACAAATGACTTACATGTACTCGATAGTGCCGCAGAACGTGTGCGTGACTGTCCCGTCATGAATGGATTCCTTACACAGTCCAAAGTCAGTCAATTTCACGTGGCCTTTCCAAGACAAAGACAAACGCACACTTAATAAACTGCGAGTACAAAAAAAATACAATGCAATAAAACTCCAAACTCTTCAAGTGATTTTTCAGTAGCGTAACATGAAACATGTCTAAAGCTAAACTCGGAGCCAATCCTGGCTCTGTTTCACATCTTGGCCTTACACATCACACATGAAACATAGCTACAGTAATCTTCTTAGAATTTATGATGACATGCATCAGTTTTACCTTGGCTATTGAGCATGATGTTTTCAGGTTTAAGGTCTCTGTAGATGATGCCCTTTTGATGCAGGTGGCCGAGGGCCATCGAAATTTCTGCCAAGTAAAAGCTGCAAGTAAAAAGCCTCCAGGATCATTCTGGTGATTTTATTTCATTTTGGCCAATCAAGAGAGCTCATCTGAGCTTTCTATGTCTGAAAGTGAAGATCTTATATAATATCATAACAGTATATCATAACAAAGAGTACAACAATATTGTGAAGTCACTGATTAGTCGAAACGTTATTTAACTCTTCTTCCATTGACTACTATATAGGGAAAGTCCTAAAATTAGGCAAATTTGCTGAAAAGGTGATACTCGGGGACCAAACATAAGCTTAATCCTTACCAGGCAGTGTCTTCCATGAAAATGCCCTCCCTTTCTAGCTGCATGAAAAGTTCCCCACCTAGAAATGACAACAGTTGCTGATGTTAAAGACCCATGAATCAAAATTGAATTAAATGTTTTATTTCAGTTTTCGGTATGAATATGTCAGCCTTAAGGTTATCTATAAGCTAGGGTGCTACAAAACAATGAGAAAATTCGCATTTAGAAGATATAAATGGTAAATCATCTGCACATATATAGCGCTTTTTAATCTTTGTGGTTATACGAAGAGCTTTACATGGTTTCTCATTCTCACACACACACACACACCAATGGCAGCAGAGCTACGTGAAGACATGTGGGCCAGGAATCAAATCACCAACCCTACGATTCTTGGACAACCAGCTATACCACCTGAGCCACAGCTGCCCCAATATATATTTACAGTCTCCCTCTACCATTGATACGGATCAGGGATTTCGATGACATCATTCTGCACTTCAGCTTCTCAGTCCAATCAAATGCTCTCTAGAAGCGTCCCACCCCCAACGGTTATAAATTTCAGTAGTAAGTCTCAGTGGAAATTACGTCAAGACATCAAATAGCGCATCGCGTTCCAAGGTTCCAGTCCATATCAAATACACAAGAAGGACACAAGGACAAAATCCCCAAAAGCTAATTTGTTTCAGAGGCCAATCAGAAGTGCAGAAATAAATTAGATCATTGTGTGCTAGTGGCCAGTATGAAGGTTGGTCCAAATTGTTATTCTTCTTTAGGTATAAATTTCATGTGTGCAGTCACACTTACTTTTCACCATTTAGTCATTTTGTCAGATTTCTGTGAGCTTAGCCTTTTACAGACTTTCGATGACATCACTACATGCGAAATCCCCTGTGCTGTTAATAAGTCAGTCCCCCTGGGATCAACCGAATGCCACGATATTCTAAAAGAGCTTGCAATTTTTCAAAATTACAAGTCATGTGACATCACCACAACACACGCTAAGCCAAAGACAGCTTCGATTGGCGTGCGTCAAACGAGTACTGCTAAAACTCTCGCTAACCAACAAACATCACAGTGAAAGACAATTTCGTGCAATTGCAATTTCACAAAGTTCAAAAGATGCATCACTTATTATTATTTTTTTTAAATAAAAGACGCAACAAAACTAAGCATTTTTGGCCACAACAATCACAAAAGAAACTCTGCGAGATCCTGTATGGGCTGTTGGAAATATATAGGTGATTAACCAACATACACACATTAGTAAATCAGAGTTTCCAAAACATTTTTTTGTTCGGTTTGGCCTTTAAAAACTTTACTAAATGATCAATAAATAAACTTTTGTATCGTCACGTCCTGGACTCAGACGGCGAGTGCGTCATGCTGAGGCCATAGTACGTCAAATCAATAAACGAATTCGATATCTGGCATACCCAAAATATCTGTAAAACCGCCCAATTATTCGCTGAGGCTGGTGACGAGACGCAGTAGAAAATTTTCAATATCCATCGTAATCAAAATCCGTGTAATACTGTGAACACCCACTACTACCCCTGTGCTGTGACCTGTGCTGCATGAACACAAGCGATGTAAACGCTCCAGCTCGCAATGAAAAGCTGGCATTCACAGACGGAGCTCCATCGCTCGCAGAAGACGCAGGACAGACATAGACGTGGACATATCTGTAAACAACCGACACAACCGAAGAGTAAAGTGTTTCTTATAATGCCGATGTAGCTTGATTTGACTGACCACTCAGGTATTCGAGGATGAGATAAAGCTTGCCGCCGGTCTGAAAGGCATATATGAGGTCGACGATAAAAGGATGCTTCACTTCCTCCAAGATGTTGCGCTCAGCTTTGGTGTGGGCCGTGTCCTTGGCGTTGCGGACGATCATGGCCTGGAAAGTCACAAGGGGGACAAAAAAATTATTCTAATAATTATAATGTCAATGACATTTTTTCCCCAAAGAAAAGACATTGCTTCATAGTAATTTGTAGTGATGCGGCCTGTAGAGACGTTTAATGTGAAGCAAACCTTTTTCAAGACTTTCATAGCAAATATTTTTCCTGACCCAGCACCAGCTACCTTCCGGACCTGGAATACCTGTAACAAAATTAAGGCGTGTTTAAGTTCGATTCGAAGATTGTTTAATTATTTACTTTTTTTAATAGACAATCCTTATCGATGCGTACCTTTCCGTAGCCGCCTTTCCCCAAAACCCGCAGCAGCTCAAAGCATTCAGGACGTATGCTCTCAGTGCCTTGATTCACACTGTCCTCAGAGATCTCGATCTTCTCGCAGTCATCCATGTTACTGTCATGAGGTAAAGCCATTTTATAGCATTTTTACTTTTGGTGTCATGTCTTAGTATTTAACCAGTAAGTATTGTGATTTAAACATCATGTCATGACGTGCCCAGATAGAGTTAAAGATCTGACAGTCTGACCAAGCAAACAGAACAGAGAAATTAGAGGAGCGATTTGCTTTAAAAGAAATTTCATTTATAAAAAAAATAAAAAAATAAAAGAAACAATACTCACAATTCAAAGCCGCTGCGCTGATCCATGAGGTCGTTAATCTGCACCTTCAGGAAGAACACAGTAAATGAGCTTCATTGCTGCACTAGAAATAACACGTGCATTCCGGCGAGGTCCGTTAGACACCACAGTACTGTGTACACTCAGGGACAGTCGACTTAAGGCTCGTTTTATATGTGAGTAAAATAGATGATGTTATAATCACCTCCAAATCACATAAAACCATTATTGCACATTAATGCAAACATCTGTAGTTCTCTCTGGACTATTAGTTATTCGCATAAAATAAAATGAATAAATAAAATTAAATTGTGCCAGACTCCACTTAGCTTTTTTTTTTTTTTTTTTTTAACTTTTAACTCTTAAAAACTAGTAGGTTGGTGGAGCAGGTTATGTTTTTTGTTTTTTTTTACACTTCTTTGCATGTTTTCTAATTTCTTTTTGTCTTTAGCATTACATATTTTAGTCCTGAATGTTAAAAATGATGGACATTGGAAGATTTACTTTATTATTATTTACAAGCACACTGTTCAAGCCATTGTATGGACCATACTTTTACTTTTTAATATTTGATATTTAGACAGAATCAAAATTCATATAGCACACAATTTTAAGTAAAAAAAAAAAAGAGTGCGACAAAGACAGAGCGCGAGATGATGACAGACACAGACAAAAAATGGCAGACAACAGAGAGACAACCAGACAGCGACAGAGAGAGAGTTAGAGACACACAGAGAGAGTCAGAGAGACACACAGAGAGAGTCAGAGAGATGAGAAACACAGAGAGACAGAGAGAGAGAGAGAGGCACAGAGAGACAGAGACAGAGGCACAGAGAGACAGAGAGAGAGAGAGTCAGAGAGAGAGAGTCAGAGAGAGACACAGAAAGAGAGAGAGTCAGAGAGACACACAGAGAGACAGTAAAGTAAAGAATCTGGACATGACTAATGTAGAGGTTTCTAGAAGAAAGGGTTCTAATGAAGACACTAGCAGTGATCTGCACCATGAAGTTGGCGGCTGTGTCTGATTTACATGAACTTTGTAGAAGTCTCTTTATATGCAGAATAATGGAGATCTATTTATATACCTTGTTCACTCAATCCTAAATACAGCTCCATTTCCTTTACATGTGCACTACATACAGCAGGAAATACAGGCTCCTGCGCCCTCCGTAGTGTACATGTCCATAACTGGGGACTGATCAAACGGGCCGCTATACAGGTGGCAGTTAGGTGGCTACGCTACGCTACTGTAGCAGCCCTCTCAGCACGGCACACCTATAATTAGCATGATGTACTTAACATGTCTCTGACAGGAGCGGCGAGGTACACGAAATTATTTATTCGTCGGTAATTATACATAATTACATCTATAAAACATGATTCTTTATAGTCGAGACGTTACTAGCTAAGAATTTACGCTACACGTTAGCACATAGCATCTCAGCTGTTTTCGCCCAGGCTTTGCGGTTAAGCGTTTCTTTTTATTACCACCCGTATTCCAGCCATAGCCTCGCCCACTGTGCTGTGATTGGCCGACGGAGATCAAACTCAGCGGGATTCCAGGGTCGACGCGGAAGTAGTGGCCAATCACAACACAGCCATCCTCGCGCAAAACGGGTACTGAGTTGCACCGACAAAACCCAGCTGAGGCCTAACATCTCTGCCTCTCGGCATGCAAGGAAAGCAGGCCTACATTAGCGAGCATGCTAACCGCCCAGCTGGCAGGGCTGGAACAAGCGTGCAAAATGAGGAGGAAAGGGGGTTACCTCCTCGAGCTCGTCGTCGGAGACATTTTCCTCGGGCTGATCCAGATCAATATCGAAGACACCGGCCATGGTTTATTTCAGCGCGTTTAATCCGCTTCCAGCGTGAGAGAAGAGGTTGTGCTTCCCGCCTCATGGACGCGAACGCACCGTCGCCATGACCAGCTAGGATTTGCACATGCGCAGTGCGGCGCACTACGGCGCATAAAGCACGCCTCCACATGGCCGAGTGGAGAACGCGCGCGCCCTTTTAGGAGCCAGATCATGTCTACAGTATACTGTACCTTCAGTAAAAATAGACACAGACGCATACTGTGTGGCCCAGACTATCGTTATATTCAGGGCCGCAACTAAGTAAAATGCATGGAATGCATTGTAAAAAGAATGAGAATGATAATGAGCCTTTATCATTTTATCACATATACATTACAGCACAGTGATATCTTTGCATACCCCAGCATGCTAGGAAGCTAGGGTCAGAGCACAGGGTCAGCCATGATGCAGTGCCCCTGGAGCAGAGGGTTACAGGCCTTCCTCAAGGGCCCAGCAGTGGCAGCTTGAACCCCCGACCTTCCAATCAGTAACCCAGAGCCTTAACCGTCAAGCCCCCACTGAGGCAGGATAAAACCCCCAACCCCGGTGGGTGCGAGGCAAACATGCTCGTAGAACCATATAATAACAAATGAAACTACCATAAATTTGCTTATACTTTGAACATCTCTGAAAAATAATTTCCACTTCACCAAACACCCGAACGATTATGGTTGACGATTCAGAGCATGGTATGAAAGTGATGTGGTATGAAGCATTGCAGTCTACAAAGCATTATGCCTTTTTATCATGTTTGTATTCTTAGCTATCTGTGAATCATGTTTTCTCACTAAACGACAGGAATCAAATAAATTATACGGGTATAGAGGCTAGAGTATAGAGGCTAGGCTAGAACAGTGCTTATCTTATAAATGGTGTCTAATATAATTAACTCAATTAAACTGACTTAACATAGTTTAGTTAACTTGAATGAACCCTCAACCCTGTGAAAGCTAGGAATTTTGCCTTACCATTTGTTTTCTGGGAACACAAGTGCCAGTGCTTTCTCTGAGATATTACATTACATTGGAAGGCACTATGTGATTGCCAGAGTATAAAAAGGGTGTTTAGTACAAAAAAAAAAAAAAAAAAAAAAAAAAAAAAGATAAATTATTAATAAATAATTTATAAAAAAAAAAAAAAAAAAAAAAAAAAAAAAAAAAAAAAAAAGGAAAAAAAAAAAAAAAAAAAAAAAAAAATTTTAAAAAAAAAAAAAAAATATTAAATAAAACAAAAACAATTTGTTTGGGGGGGAAAGAGGAAGAGGGGGGGGGGGGAGGGGTAAAATCTTACCGAAAAAAAGCCCCATGTTCCAGCATGATAATGCCCCTGTGCATGACACAGGGTTTATTATGAAATACTTCACCAAGGTTGGAGTGGAAGAACTCGAGTGGCATGCAGAGAGTCCTGACTTCAGTCCCACTGAACACCTTTGGGATGAGCCCCAGACCTCCTCACCTGACGTCATTAATGCTGTTGTGGCTGAATGGGCAAATCCTAGCTAAACAGCAAAAAGGGCCTAAATCTGGATGGGGGAAATTCAACAGGCACATGAGTGTGATAGTCACGTGTCCACACACTTTTGGTCATATAGTGTATGTATTTTATTAATGTCCTGAAGTGGATGGAAAGACAGACAGTCAATTTTTACAGAGACTTGAAGCAAGCAGAGAATCAGTCTATCTATCGAGAGAGAGAGAGAGAGAGAGAGAGAGAGAGAGAGAGAGAGAGAGAGATGATCAGAGCTGCTGAAACCACACTTCACAAACTAACACTGGGCTATTTTAAGGAAGTAGAGTGATTGCATACAGGTGAATTTGGGATAGGTGCCTGACTGGAGGTCATGTGACCAGATCGCTAGCTGAATCTCATGGGATATGTAGTCTGCACCTTCCGGAGTTGAAAATTAATCTTAAAAATTTGATCATTTGGCTACACTGTTTTCCAGTATTGCTCCGTTCACTCGCGAATAAATTCACGAGCATTGTGTCAAGCGGTCAATTACACAGCAGATAGCGTAAGCTTAGCTTAGCTAACTTACTACATAAGGGAAGTGTTGTACCTGTTGCTAGTAGTGACGGGACTCCGGATCCTTGCAGTGAGTCGGCTCATTTGGCTCGGCTCACCAATAAGAGGAATGATACAGGAATGGTAGATGAATGAATTCACGTTCACATAGTCGACACACAGGAGTCGACTCAAGGAGCCGGATCATTCGCGGCGACACATGACTAGCTGCTAGCAAGCAAGCCGCGTGTGCTGTTTAACGGCATGGCCGGGTTAAGTGTGGCTCCTGTGGTAGTTTCCAGGCAGTAAGCAGTACGGAATAGCTAGTTCGCTCTAGTAAGTGGAGGTTATCTAGCTCCTAACATGTCGGTTGTGACAGTGCAGTTAGGTCAATGCGGTAATCAGATTGGACCAGAGGTGTTTAGCACTGTGTATGAAGACTCCAATAGAGCAAATGCAAAACTATACAAACAGTGCAGTGATGAGAGACTCTTCAGGGAGAATTCGGACGGAGGTAAGTCTCAGTAGTCATATGCATACTTCAGAAGGTAAACTCTTTTGAATGTAGTTACACTATATGACCAAATGTTTATGGACACCTGACCATCACACCCATATGTTGCCTTTCCCCATAACGTTGGAATCACACCATTGTCTATAATGTCTTTGGATGCTGTACTTTCCCTTCAGTGGAACTAAGGGGCTCAAACCTGTTCCAGCATGGCAATGCCCCAGTGCATAAAGCGAGCTCCGTGAAGACCTCATGGTTAGCACATTTGCCTTGCACCTCTGTGGTTGGGGGTTCGAATCCCGCGTCCCCCTGTGGGTCATGAGTGTGCATGTTCTCCCTGAGTCCAAAGAGTTGTAGGCTGATTGACGTTTTCAAATTGCCCACAGTGTGTCCTGTGATGGAGTTCCTGGAGATAGGCTCCACAACCCTGTGTAGGATAAGGAAAATAGATGGATGTAGACATGGTTTGCCAAGGTTGGAGTGGAAGAACTTGACACAGAGTCCTGATCTCAACCTCACAGAACACCTTTCAGCTGAATCGGGACACCCCAGGCCTCTTCACCCAACTTCAGTGCCTGAGGTCACTTTTGAATGTGTAAATCCCCACAGCCACGCTCCAAAATCTAGTGGAAATCCTTCCCAGGAGAGCGGAGGTTATTCTAACAGTAAAGGGGGAATAAATCTGGAATGGGATGTTCAACAAGCACGTTATGAGCGTTATGGTCAGCTGTTCACAAACCGTTGGGTGTATAGTGAATGTGTATGTCACGTTTCTTGTGTAGGGCTGGTTGCACGTGCTGTTCTTATTGACATGGAGACCAAAGTAATTACTCAAGCCATAGCAAAGGCATCAAGCTCAGGAAAATGGCGATATGGGGAAAAATCCCACTTCTGCCAGAAGCAAGGCTCTGGAAACAACTGGGCAAACGGGTAAGAACACTTTTTGTATATTTGTGCTGTTATAGTCCTTTTCATACATTTTATTTCACTTTCTATGTATGTCCTAATTAGTGTATTTTATTGTACGATATCTTTTAGTTTTAGCTGTAAGTTGTTTGATCTCTCACTGCAGCATTTAGCTGCATTGTTTTGTGTTTTTCATTAATACATCTGCATTTGAGCTAGAATGCAGTATGACGTCCGTGTCATTACTTTCCTGTAGTTACTGTGTTCACGGCCCTCAGCACAAGGAGGCAGTAGAAGATCTGGTGAGGCAGGAGGTAGAACACTGCGATAGCCTTGCAGGAATATTTGCCACAATGAGTGTGGCAGGGGGTACGGGTTCTGGAGTGGGCACCTATGTCACCCAGTGTCTGCGAGACACTTATCCGCATTCATTTATTCTCAATCACCTGACATGGCCCTATGGAACAGGAGAGGTAAACTTGGTCACAGTGTTCCTTTCAAAGGAGTGTATTATAGGCTTCAGCAAAGTGTTGTTGTTAAATTGTATGGCAAAGTGATCTGGTTTGTTTTCTCTCTGCAGGTTATCGTGCAAAACTACAATTCGGTTCTCACACTGTCTCGTCTCTACACACTGTCTGACGCACTCGTGGTGCATGAGAACGACACGGTTCACAAAATCTGCAGCCAGCTGATGAACATCAAGCACATCTCTATCTCTGACCTTAACAAGGTGATCGCTCATCAACTGGGCAGCGTGCTACAGCCTGCATACACAGCAGACTCGCCTGTTCACTACAGCAGAAACCCCATAGGTATTATAGCTTTACTGATGTATGCTGGTTGGGTTTTGGCATCACATACAGTGGTGTGAAAAAGTGTTTGCCCCCTTCCTCATTTCCTGTTCCTTTGCATGTTTGTCACACTTAAGTGTTTCGGAACATCAAACCAATTTAAACAATAGTCAAGGACAACACAAGTAAACACAAAATGCAATTTGTAAATGAAGGTGTTTATTATTAAAGGTGAAAAAAAATCCAAACCATCATGGCCCTGTGTGAAAAAGTGATTGTCCCCCTTGTTAAAACATACTATAACTGTGGTTGTCCACACCTGAGTTCAATTTCTCTAGCCACACCCAGGCCTGATTATTGCCACACCTGTTCACAATCAAGGCATCACTTAAATAGGAGCTGCTTGACACAGTAAGGTCCACCAGAAGATCCTTAAAAGCTACACATCATGCCGAGACCCAAAGAAATTCCGGAACAATTGAGAAAGAAAGTAATTGAGATCTATCAGTCTGGAAAGGGTTATAAAGCCATTTCCAAAGCTTTGGGAGTCCAGGGAACCACAGTGAGAGCCATTATCCACAAATGGCGAAGACATGGAACAGTGGTGAACCTTCCCAGGAGTGGCCGGCCGCCCCAAAAATTACCCCAAGAGCGCGGCGACTCATCCAAGAGGTCACAAAAGACCCCACAACAATGTCCAAAGAACTGCAGGCCTCACTTGCCTCAGTTAAGGTCAGCGTTCATGCCTCCACCATCAGGAAAAGACTGGGCAAAAAGTGCCTGCATGGCAGAGTTCCAAGGAGAGAAACCACTGCTGAGCAAAAAGAACATCAAAGCTCGTCTCAATTTCTCCACAACACATCTTGATGATCCCCAAGACTTTTGGGACAACATTCTGTGGACCGATGAGACAAAAGTGGAACTCTTTGGAAGGTGTGTGTCCAAGTATATCTGGCATAGAAGGAACACTGCATTTCATAAAAAGAACATTATACCAACAGTAAAATATGGTGGTGGTAGTGTGATGGTCTGGGGCTGTTTTGCTGCTTCAGGACCTGGAAGACTTGCCGTGATAAAAGGAACTATGAATTCTGCTGTCTACCAAGAGATCCTGAAGGAGAATGTCCCGACCATCTGTTCGTGTACTCAAGCTGAAACGAACTTGGGTTCTGCAGCAGGACAATGATCCTAAACACACCAGCAAGTCCACCACCGAATGGCTGAAGAAAAACAAAATGAAGACTTTGGAGTGGGCTAGCCAAAGTCCTGACCTGAATCCTATTGAGATGTTGTGGTATGACCTTAAAAAAGGCGGTTCATTCTCAAAAAACCCTCTAATGTAACTGAATTAGGACAATTCCGCAAAAACCGAGTGGGCCAAAATTCCTCCAGGACGCTGTAAAAGCCTCATTGCACGTTATCGCAAACGCTTGGTTGCAGTTGTTGCTGCTAAGGGTGGCCCAACCAGTTATTAGGTTTAGGGGGCAATCACTTTTTCACACAGGGCCATGATGGTTTGGATTTTTTTTTCACCTTTAATAATAAACACCTTCATTTACAAATTGCATTTTGTGTTTACTTGTGTTGTCCTTGACTATTGTTTAAATTGGTTTGATGTTCTGAAACACTTAAGTGTGACAAACATGCAAAGGAACAGGAAATGAGGAAGGGGGCAAACACTTTTTCACACCACTGTAGGTGAATACACATAGACAGACACTAAGACACCTCCAGGTAGAGGTGTGTGCTGAACTGTTTTTAAATTACACTCCTGCCCACTCCTCATGTTCATTTTTATTAGGGTCCTGTGGGATTTCAGTCCTGATGCACACCTCTACCTCCAGGTTCACCATACAGAGCATGCAGAATTTCTTATTGCTTGCATGGGTCTGTGTCGCTGCCTTCAAACTATCAAATGACAGAAAATCCACATTTTGTAGTCATTTTCACAATTTACATAAAAAAAAACACAGATCAGTGACATGGAAAAAGTAAGTATACCCCATACATTTATCAAGCCTTTAAATCCATAAAATTAGAATCAGGTGTTCGGGATTGAGTGCTAGTGATTAGAACCTGCTTAGGGAGTGCAGGTGGAACCGGTCTTATTTATACCCCTCTCAAATCTAGTGTCTGGTGTTCCCTTTGCTATTGAGGTGTGTGGTGTCATCATGCCAAGATTTAAAGAGTTCTATAAGGCCTTCAGAAAAAAAGGTTGTGGATGCCTATAAGTCTGGCAAGGGATTAAAAAAAATCTCCAAATTATTTAATATATTGAATATTAAAAAATTGGACACAGTAACAGCAGACATATTTGGTACAGACCAAAGACAGCTTTTTAGGAGAAGCACCTCATACCAACTGTGAAGCACAGTGGTAGCAATGTTATGGTTTGGGGTTGTTTCGCTGCCTCAGGGACTGGACAGCTTGTCTTTATTAATTCAACTATGAATTCTCCAAAATCTCCAAGAGTGCTTAAAGATAATGTGAGGCCACCTGTCTGAAAGTTGAAGTTGAACCGAAAATGGACCCATCAACAGAATAATGATCCTCAGCACACTAACAAATCCACCAAGAAACAGCTCAAGGAGAAGAAACTGAGGGTTATGGAATGGCCTAATCAAAGCCCGGATTTGAATCCTATTTAAATGTTGTGGGGGATTTGAACCGGGCATTACATGCAAGAAAACCCTCAAACATCTTGCAACTGAAAGAATATCGAATGGAACAGTGCTCAAAAATTCCAGCAAGCCGATGTCAGAGGCTGGTGAACAGTTAAACAAAACACCTACAAGAAGTTATTTCTGCTAAAGGGGGCAATACTAGCTTATGAGGCCAAGGGTGTAGTCACTTTCTCCACATAAGAATATCACATCTATTGATCTTTCTATTGAATTAATGATTGAAAGCTAATTTTCCTTGAGGCTTTGTTTAAGTACATCAACTTCCTTAATAGGCAAAGGTCAGAGATGATCAAATATTTGCCTGTCCAAATGTCAAAAAAGCCAACAATTTCCATATATGTATAGATAAAACACATGGATACGAACCCCTGTTAAAATGTAAAAAAAAAAATAATTAGACTAAAATAAATCGTCAGAACTTTTTGTCCACCCTTGATGTGAAATTACAACTAAATCACCCCAAACCATGTGATGAAATGTGTTGTGGTCTGATGAGACCAACTCCAAAAGGTATGTTTGGTGCAATAAAACAAACAAAAAAAGCACATCAACAAAAGAACATCATATCCACTGGATCAAGGATGTTTTCGCTAGAAAGAAAGAGAAAATATTGCCAAGTAAAGATGTACCACGATGATAGACTCTTACTCAAAAAGACAGAGTGGTGTAATAAAATCAAAAGCTGTATTAGTTTAGGGGTGTGCATACTTGTACAACTAGGTTAATGGACATTTTTTATTTTTATTACTTTCCCTTAAAAGTTTCTGATTGTTTTTCACTTTATTTGCATACTTTGCAATTGGGTGAGAAAAGCTGAGGAAAGGTCTGACATTATTCACCTTAGTTTCAGTCTTTTACTTAACAAAAACCTGCCATTTTAACAGGGGTGTGAAGACTTTATAATTCCACTGTACATGCATACAGTGAGGTCCAAAAGTCTGAGACCAAACTGAAAATTTGGGAATTTATTTTTCCCCATTTAAAATAGTAAATAACCAGAAGTTTTTTGAATTTCGTAATATTTTAAACAAAGAAATTAAATGTTTTATATATCTTGAATATTTAATATTGAAGAGTCTGCACTATTTCTGGGTTCCTATTTAAATGTAAGCAAATGTGTGATCTTGACCATGTTAACTGCTTTGTACAAAAGCTCAGATTTTCCTCATGTCTAATCTCTTCCATAGAAGCATGTGTTCAGACAACACTCCGATGGGACTTGATCTGACATGAATCATAAGGTTTTACACAAAGGTCTGGAGTCCATGCCGGCTTGAGTACACATGGTCGTTAAAGTAAAAAGGGGACGTACTAAACACTAAAATTCTGAAATTCAAGTCAGTTTAAAAGATTCTACTTTTCACTCAAGTTGTTAATGAAAATTGTTTTATTGAAATAGAAAACAATGCCAAATAGAAGAAGCATTTTCACTAGTGCTCTCAGACCTTTGGACCCCACTGTGTGGTGGTGTGGAGTTTAGACACCATTATGTGACTAAAGATGTATTTTTTTAAATGATATTGAATTGATTTATAAATTTGAAATTTATTTATATTATATAGGCACCCTTGGTAAATTTGAGCCAATAAATATAACCTTTTGATCTTTTGTTCAAAGAATTAACAAAAAATACTCTCATAAACAATGGTTAAATATAGGTGTTCAACAATTATTGGCATGAGTTCATATAAGAAAAATATATTTAAAGTATATTACCATTGAAATTGTATATTTCTTTTAGTACACCTGGGTGACTAGGAACAGGAAATTGTTCAACCTTGACTTCTTGTTTTACAGGGGTGTGTGTGTGTGTGTGTGTGTGTGTGTGTGTATATATATATATATATGGAGATATATATGTATAGATATATATGTATAGATATATATATTTTTTTATATAAATAAAATGTTATTTTTATATATATATATATATATATATATATATATATATATATCTATCTATCTCTTCATATCTATGTATATAACTTATTTATATATCTATCTATCTTAGTCAGTATGTTGTACTTTTTTTTTTTTACACAAAGTACAAACTTTGTGTAATGAAGGTTGCTGGGTTTCGCTGCAGAAATAAGAAGCGAGTGTGACAGTCAAAGTTTTCAGAAGAATGGTGTCTGGTTCTGCAAGATGCTCAATAATACTTACAGCTCATTTCCTTCTAAAACTGCACGAATTCTACTAGAGACTACTATTTATTAATTAATTTTTTTAAACAAGGGGTCCTCACACCAAATATTGCCTTTTTCATTTATTACTGTTTACTGCACTTTATAGTTTTATTTTAATGGAGAAACGTTTAATTTAGTTTTTTTTCGAAGGCATGTTTGCTCTACAGCATTTTCTTTTGTATGTGCTTAAGACATTTGCACAGTAATGTTTTATTTATTTATTTATATATATATATGAGAGAATGAGATAGTAATAAAGATAATATAAAGAAGTCAATTTAAATGTATAAATCAATTCAATATAATTAATATATATATATAAAATAATATTATTACAGATTTAAAAAAAAAATTAATTTGGATATCTTGGGAGAATTTCAATTTCCATCTTCTCTAAGTTTTTCTGCCATTAATATAAACAAAACCCCCAACACATGATGCACTATATATAAACAAAAGTTTGTGGCCGCATGAATAAAACACCTGGGCTTGTTGAACATTTATATTCTGTTTGCTGTTATAATATCCTCCACTCTTCTGGGCAAGTTTTCCACTAGATTTTGAAGCATGGCTGTGGGGATTTGTGCTCATTCAGCCACAGGAGTGTTCGTGAGGTCAGACTGATGTTGGGCGAGGAGGTCTGTTTCTCAGTCTGTGTTCCAGTTCATCCCAAAATTGTTCAGTGGGGTTGAGGCCAGGGATCTGTACAGTCCACTTGATTTCTGCTTCTCCAAATCCTTCAGCTATATATTCCAAGTTATTAAAAGTAACAATAATTTAAAAAAAAAACACAGACAAAAAGGTTTAGTAATTTAATGTATTTCTTGCATTATAATACATCATTGCAGCATAATACAGATTTTTTTTATCTCAAATTTCATGAACACAGTACACTAAATAAAAATCTAGGCTTGAATCAATCCAGTTACAAAAATACTTTCCTCAGTTTGTAATTTTTAACTTTAGATCAAGTGTACATATTTAGCATGTTTATTCTAACTTTAGAACCAATTTCAGTTATCTTGCATATTATAAGTTTATTTTTATTACATGTTCATATGCATTCTGTTGTAGATTTTTTTTTGCCATGCTGCTTCTTGGGCTTTAATCACTGAGGTTTTACTCATTTATACTACACTTATTTAAAAAAATATATATTTGGATTCATAAGTATTTGATTACTAGAAGCAAGTAGCAAATTTCCTTAACACGTTCATGTAAAATTATAATCCTATTTAGAAAAATAAAACACTTTCCTTGTTTTCCCAGTTATTTCAAAACAAAAAGCACATGAACGCAAAGTACACAGACCTCACAGCAAATCACGTATAGACATTCAAATAGTTTCAGCAGAAAGAGTTTCTTGAGCAACAGGATATTTTCTACGGAAGTCCTGGGCCGGTTGTCCAAAACTGCTTTGTTACAACTCCTCACAGCTAACGAAAGACGCAAATGTCCTGTTTCTCAAGAAACTCTTTACAAATGCACAATTTTTACATCCTTGACATCTTCCTAGTAATCACCTAGTGAAAATGCCCTTGTGACATGCACAAAGGCAGTATGCAAAAAGAAATAAGTGGTAAAAGCATCAACATAGAACAAAACAGAATAAATAAATGAATAAGTATAGAAGATGGATTGCAGCTTGTTGAAATTGCATGCATCAGAATTGCAGTGTATAGTGTCGTGGGTGATTTATTCCTCTTGTTCATCTGCTTGGTCCAGGTGAATTGCTGAGCTCCCTGGTGTGTCATCCTGAGTACAAACTGCTCAACGTGCTGAACATTCCTCACATGTCTCAGACATCTCTGGCTTACAGTGCCTACACCTGGCCTGGACTGCTCAAGCATTTAAGACAAATGCTTATTGCTAATGCCAGAATGGAGGAAGGTGAATACTCTTAATTTACACACACGCATATACAGGGTCACTGGAAAAGGTTTTCTACCCATGAACAGCTAAAATTACGTTGTTACGTTTTTAGGTATCGATTGGAAAGTGTGTGTGCCGTCGACTAGATCAGAGAGCGCAACAAACACCCAAATGGGTTTTAACCGATCCCTCTCGAATCTTCTAATACTGCGGGGTAAAAATGGTTCCTCTGCTGATGTAGGCAAGTATACTAGTTGTTAATGGTTATTGTCTACACTGAACTATTCCTGTGCTATTAATTATTGGAAACATTGGTTTAGAGGCATGAAGAAATGTGTTTGGATCAACAGAGGCTTTTAAGGAGCCTGGACTCTACGTTCCATGGATTCCAGCAGATGGCACTTTCCATACATGGCACTGCCCTGTGCCCTTTAGTGGCTATGAGAAGTCGGCCACTTTAATCAGCAACAGCCAGTCCCTTTTGCATCCTCTGGATCATATTGTTAAGAAGGCCTGGGACATGTTTGCATCAAGGTACAAAGAATCCAAACTAACTGTACATAGTGTTTCAGTATGCCTTTTCACTTTTCTTTGGCCACTGGATATTTATTTATTTATGGTTCTTAACAGGGCTTATATTCATCAATATACCAAATTTGGAATTTCAGAAGAAGATTTTCTCGAAAGCTTTACCACGTTGGAACAGATTATCTCCAGCTACACACACCTCTGAACCTACCTCATTCATTTAAAATGACTCTGAATTTTTTTTTTTAACTTATCTAAAGAGAAACAATGTGTGAATGTTTGTCCTTTCTGTGTTTTCTACAAGTTGTGTATAGTATAAAATTATTACATTTTCAACTCTACTCATCCAGACTCATTTTTTGAAGAAAAAATATTTTATTAGTTGCAAAAAAAAAGTCAGGAAACAATTTACAAGCATATAACACCAATACATTTATTCACCACTTCTACCCAACTGTCTTTCAGTCACTAAGATTGAAGAAATATTTGTCTCCACTGGTCCACTGTTTTAAGTTTGTCGGGTTCTTGAGTTTTTGTACCAAAGCCACATGTGCTAAGTAATTTGCTTCCCTCCCCCCCAAAGTAAAACATGCAAATCACTTTATTTTAAATATATGCAAAGACAATTACTCATTTGTTTAGACATCAATTCATGCTACATTGACCACAATTGTGTAGTTCAAATTGTAACTACATGTAGAAAGACATCAAGTCTGATATTTATCAATCAATCTAAAAAAAAAAAAAAACCTTTTTATACAATGGTACGGCCTGATCATATTTCAGAGCAGAAATCTCACAGTGGAAGAACTTCAGGTTCCTGTTTAAGCATTTTTAAGGATCCAGACTTGGCCCAACCGTCAAGTTCTTTTTTTTTTTTGGTGAACAGAAGTGGTTATTGCAAAACTGAAGCACTTTCATTTCCTCTGAGGTGATAAACCCAAAATTTCAGTCAGCCTACAGACTGTTGTCGCCTTACAACTTCAGAGCCAACACCAGTCTGATAAGCTATCTGACACGATGGGACTGTGAGAACATGGTGCTCCTGATAAAATTAAAAAAAAAGAACCCCAACGGTGAATTATGCAAAACCTTTATACTTCCCAACAACCCTGCTGGCAAAATCAAACCTGTTTCATGTCATTTTTTTAAATCATTCATATATATAATTAAAAAAACCTCCTCTGTTACAGATCATCACTGTAATGACTTAACAGTAGACAATATAGTAAATTACATAGTAGCAATGTACAATGTACAACAAAACCCAAAAAACACTTCATTCCTAGATTGTCAAACACTAAGAATAATCAGGAACTTGCATTTTTATAAACTGCACTTACCTCTGGAGGGGGACATCTTCAGGGAAAAAAACCCAGGCAGGCAGCAGCATAAAGGACTTAAAATCCTTGAGTAAAAGCTAGAACATGATGAAGTGTAACCAAATGATGCATTACTTGATTTTAATGTCAGAACAGAATTAAACCAAGGTCTAAGAAAGACCTACAAGTTATAGCTTCACATAAAACATATGAAGACAGAAAGAAAACCATAAATTGGGGCAGTTTATAAAGTTAAATGTCTAATATGCATGGTACATGAGGCTAGGCTAATTCTTAACCAGATTTAAAGAACATCAGTTTTGTCACATTATGGCAGAAAGTCTGTTCAGACTTCCATAAACTATGTTAAAACACAAATTATTTACATAATGTGCAGGCAATTAAGAAGCCATACAGATTTCTTTTTTTGTTTGTTTGTTTTGATATTGCTGTCCCTGTGTAAGAAAAAGAAAATCAGACCATGTTTAAAAAAAAAAAAGAGAGACCTGCCCCTGAAAAACACTCACTGCCTCACCAGTCTCACAAAAGTAATCCTGCCCATTCATACTGTTAACACAGAAATTAAATAAATTATTCTACATGATCAAACTGTATTCAGTTCAATGGAAGCATGACCCTGCAATGTTGCATAAGGCTTTTGCAACAAGTATTACCATCTACAGTCTCTATTAATCTCCTGTACGTCTCCTGTAGAGGTAAAAACCACAAAGTTCTAACATCTGATTTTAATAGGTAAGTGCTACAGACAAATTGGGATGGGATGGGGTGGGGGGATACAACATAATAGTACACAAAGAAGCACGTGTTAAATTAATGCCCATTCCGTCTTTTCAGGGGTTAAATACTCCTTCGTTTCCAAAATGGGAGCCTGAGATGATTTCCTGTGAGTCTATCACTTGGTTTTCTCTTCGCAGTGCTTCTTCTGCTGCTGCCGCTTGGCATAGCTCTGTGCCATGGAATTTATGATGGACAAAATGAAATAGCAGACCATGACAAGCACCACTTTCTCAAAGACCCAGGAGAGCCAGTTCTCACCCTGCACACAAGAAGCAAACACACGTTACACTAATGAGTCCCAAGCTGATCGATACCAGGCTGTGAAGTAACATTAAGCTCGGTTAAACTTGCACTTCCTTTCAGTGTCTCTCGAGTCGAATGTTTTCGATTTAAAATTGCAGCTGTATTTATTAATTATTATTTTTTTTTTTTTTACACAAATCCATATCACAAGATTAAAATAATAATAATAAATCAGACTAAAGATCTGAGATTAAAATGGACACTGCTAAACACTAAAGCAGGTTTCCCTTTGAACACTACTTAAATATCAAAGCTGTATCAAAGAACTAGAGAGTGTTGAAACCTGCATTAAAAAAAATTAATTACTTCCTGAACCAACAAAAGAGAAACACGTGTGGTTCATACCGCAGGTGTTCCATCCCCAGCTGGGTGATGAAGCTTAGCTCGCTGCGCTTCCAGATATTCACGGAAAGGCTTCTGTAAGGAAACTCCAACCCCGGGTATGGCCCTGCGAATAACACCCAAACACACATTAGGCCGATCTGGACTTACCCATTACAGGATTCTGACGAGGATCCACTACTGTAGAAAGTCCACTAAACATCTCAGATGTTCTCTGTGCTCTCCGAATGAGGTGGCACAGCACACTGAAGAGAGAGCTCTCCGAGCACTTGCTTATATTACCGAGGTTCCTGTTAGAACTGGTCTGGAGCTATTAATCAGGAAGTGAGTCGACATTGTGTCATCAGTGACATGTAGGAAGAACCGCCCATGTTTGAAAAGGAGTGACGGTCAGTGACACGTATCTAATACACTACACAGCCTATACCCTCGAAAAAGATGATCATAATGACTCAAACTGAAGTATTAAATGTATGTTAATGTTTAGGTTTTAGGATATGATTATATATATATATAACACTGAAATCTATCATGAAGCAACAGTTTAAATTGAAATTAAATGTAAAAAGTCAAGTTTTCTACGTACAGCCAGTTGAAAGATGCACGGTTGTGAATGATAGAATTACACAGGATGTCTCTGAGTCATGAGAAGTGCGAAATGCCTAACGGACATTCTAATTTTGACTCGTTGTGGTTAAATGATGCGACCTACTTCTTGCGTTCTTGCTTATTCTTCTCCATAAATTGCACTTCAGTCTCAGAATCAGACTGTTTCGCATTAACTCAGCAGAGTAACTGTTCTACAGGAACGTTGTACGCCCGGGCAGGTGATGATTCAGACTACAGCTCAGAATGTAACCAAAACCATGAGAGAAGTGAACTGCATGCAAAAAAAAACCCTCCAAAGAAACAAAAAACCTTCTGCACGGAAGAAAGCCGTGAAACATTCGAGTTCAGTGAACTCCCTTTGTGCTCTCCCAATGAATTGCGAAGTGTAAAGCCCAATTATTAGAATGACTACCTCGAACAAATGAGCCACTCTTTAATCATCATGAGAACCAGCCTCCCGTAGGGTAGAGATTAAACAAAATTGTGTTAAATCAACAAATGATACGACAGTGATCTAAGATACTGAGCATTTCCACATTGCATACTTTATGTAGAGGAGCATCTCATAGAAAAGTTCAAGTGAAGAGAGTGACTGGTTGCAGTCACTAAATATTACTTCTGTGTGTGTTTGCAGTTTTGTGTAAGTTGTGTGTAGCACACGTGTAGACTGTATTTCTGTTCAAGTCAGTCTTTTTAAGCTTGTACTGGTGTCTCATTCATGCTTTGGCTGACTTCTAATAACTTGAATGCAAGAACACTAGTCACGGAGCCCTGGTGATTATGGGGCTTTGTTCTTTGTTCAGTTGCTTCTGGTCAACTGGGAGAAAGCAACTGTGCTGATGATTAGTCAGACATGTTTCCAAATCAACACAGAAGCAACATTTTGTAATGATCAGTTCAGTCACGGGATTTGAGCTCTGAATCTGAATTAAAGAGGGAAGTCCACATGCACAAACCAAAAAAAGGGGGGGGGGGCTCTTAGTTTTAGATGCAGTGGGGTAATATGGGACAATCTTATTTAGTTGATCTCTTTATGGCTTTTAATCAAGAGAAACAGAATTTATCCAGAAATGGTCGTTATATTTTTACATAAATTTCCATACTAGACAATTGAAGGAAAATGGAATGGGGAAAAATATATACATTTTCAATAGTTTGCCTATTGAAAAACAAGTTGTTGGGTTTTTTTTTTTGGTTTTTTTAAATCAATCAATCAGTCTTCTCTGTGGCATCCTGAGGACTTTTTCCTGCACTGAAATTAGGCTCAAGAACCGAGAAGGATCTTGCTGTAGAAATTAGACGTGGAATCTGGAAGGACATTTGAGACAATGTGAAGAACACAACGTGTAATCATGCAAAAGCAAATATAATGTAGGGTACTTATGGTACTAAAGTGTTTAAAACTAGCGCCTTAAATTTAGGACAATTGTTTTTGTCCTAAACGTAAACGCTGGGACACTGGGAGTCTCACTTGTTGTTTCTAATCATGCTTCAAGTTCCAGAGATACTGGGAATTTCCAGAGATCTTGTATGAATTGAAGAAAATATAGTTTGACCCACGTTTTCTGGTTTCTCAAGTCAACACACTGCTCACACACACACACACACACACACAGACAGACACAGACACACACATTATAATGTCCTACCCTTCTGCACCACAGGGGAACAAAACTCCTTAGATGGATTTCAGAAAACATTCATTTCAAGATGGCATTAAATAATCTGTCTGTATTTTAGTTTTTTTTTTTTTTTTTTTTACAATCAAAAATGAATACTTCTAATAAGATATGGAAAGTCTTTCATTTACACAAAGGAGACACTGAGCCGACCAAAGCACAGCTGAAATGTAAGACTTTACAGAAGTGACCTGACTTTTTTTTTTTTTTTATTGATGTATTTGATTGAAGTAGAACATTTTATGGCTGGGTCCAGTCAAATGTTTGCTGAAAAAAAAAGATATTTGTTTTTCAAGAGTTTAAAATGTTCTGCATTGAGGAGTGCACCCAAGTTTCTTCATCCTCTTCCGACAGCACAGGAAGAGACTCGATCCTAATTTAGAATTTTTGCTCATTTTTATGATAATTCTGGAGGACACTGTATTAAATAATACAATTATACAGCAGTATTGTAGACTATTGTACACACCACTAGTTTAATTATAGTGTTTAAACACAAGTTTATCTTCATTAAATGATTCAGTCAAAAACTATTTGAAAGTGTTTTTGTGACATTATTTTTGTTCTTGTATTTTTAAAAAACATCTCCTTAATTTTGGGAATTCCAGCATGATTCAACCTCATGGATTCCCATGATTTCACCATTTATTTATTTTTTTTCTCCAAGAGAAACATGAATGCGTTATTACTCACCCGATCAGAGAGACCATCTGCTCCACTATGTGCTTGCTGAACGTTATGATTACAAAGAGTTTCTATGGAGAGAGACGAGATGTACAGGGCATTTCAGACAGTGAATCAAGAGCATGAGTGATATGATTCGGGTCAAAGTAACATGAGGAGGGAAGGAAATGCTTCAGGCTCTGTCTTTGTCTTCAGGAGATGCTGAAACACGCTCCCAGAAGGAGCAGTGAGATCACCGCCTGACACAAGCTTATTGCTGCTTTGATGACTCGCACAGCACCTCCATTTTCTCGCCACTTTTCAAAAGACTCAACATTTTAACTCCAGGGTTTTCAGTGATTAAGCACAAATCTGTCATTCTGCTTTGACAGCCACACTTGAGTCAGAAAATGGAAATTAGGAAGTGTATCAGTCCACTCTTATGGCCAATTGTGACCTCTGTGTAGTTATTAAAGGTTAAATGAATGCTGTTGTTCCAAGAACAATGAGCGGACTACATGTAGTCATATCCATGATTTAGCAATCTAACCAAAACCTAGGCTGGGGGGGAGAAAAAAATAAATAAAATCACTCATTGTACCTGAATGTGCATCTTGATGACTGCTTTTCCGATTAGTGTTGCTCCAAAGAAGGTCCAAAACGGGATCAGGAAATGGCCGCATGTAATACCAGCTAGGTCAAACAGAGGATTTGGGATCTGAGGGTGGAAAAAGTGAAAAGAACTACATTTAGAGATGGTACTAATAAGTTATCCACGATCAGTATTGGGACAATACCAGGACAAAATGGTGGATCAGATACCAGAAAGGGGGATGGGTTGGGAAGAGAGCATAATCATGTAATAAATTGGAATTAGGTTTGGAAAATATTATTATTTTTTTCATTGTAATTGTAAATGTTTACATATAAATATTATATTTACATATTAACATGGCCATCCTTTATAGTATTTCCACTTTATTATATTTGCAATGTAAGTGATTTTTGTATGGAAGCTGCATTTTGTGTAAGTCATGTTTTTAGCCATTTTTTCCCCCTTGTTCTGAGTTCAGTTTAAAAACATTTTTTTATTATTTTTTTAAAATTTCTTTAATCATGATTTTAAAGCTTAGTAGTTTTAAAGAAAAAAATACATTGAATGGGTATTGACATCAGCTAATATTCAAGCTTCCAGTATCAGAATCAGTTTTGGAAATTAAAAAGTGGTGTGGTGCCATCTGTAATAAGATTATAAATGAAGCATTTAAAAAATAAATAATTACAGGCAGGAGTGTTTAAAAAATCTTTAGTAAATGACAATGAAAACTAAATATAAAATAAAATCAACCAAAAGGTACTACAAGACGACACACAGTATTTATAGGCAGCAAAGGACAGGCAGTCCTTTCCCTTGATTAGCTTTAAATGATTTACAAACTCCACGGTCTGCTGTTCAACCTTAAAGGATCAGTATATTCCAAATTTTTTGATTAATATAGAATTCAAGCAAAAGCATTTTCATAAAATTTTCACAATATGTTGGACAAAAAGTGATCACAATTTAGGAGCTAAACAGTTTTACTGTATCAAATTCAAATGCACCAAGTGACAAATCTAATCTAAATTGTACACATAAAAACAGTATAAATAAATTATATATATATATATATATATATATATATATATATATATATATATATATATATATATATATATATATATATATAATTTATTTATTTATTAAATGTTTTTCTTTGCGCAGTTTTTTTTGTGTTTTTTTATATAGAATTAATAACTATTATTGCCACAGACTAAATAAAATAATAAGGAATAGCTATTAAATAAAGAAACCAAAATTTTTCAGAACGAAATCAGTGCTTCATTAAATACAGTCACCCATTTAGAGTAAACTGGTTAAACCTATAGATAATACACTAATAGACTCCGCAAACATTAACCACAAAACAAACACATGGTAATCTACACGTGTTTAATTCAACAGAGAAATTATTTTGATCTTTTCTGATTAAATTAGATCTAGAAAGCACCAATGAAATCACATCATTTCTAACATTTATTTCTCAATTCAGCAAACAATAGATAATAAGCATTTTTCGATTCCCTTACCCTTCCTTGGTAAGATTTTCTAATTTAAGAGTATTTAAAATAAACAAATATAATATTACGTGTTCAAAAACATTTGACTGGCAGTGTAGAAATACGTTAGTAAAATATGGAATTAAACACACAGTTTAAACACAGGGACGGGGAAAAGCAGCTCAAGCCTAGCTCACCGATATCGTCCTCGACGAGGTTTAACTGCAGAAGTCTCAATAAAGCTCAATAATTACAATCATTAAAAATATGATGATTAAAACACCACTACAGGCATTGAGTTTAACCATTTTGTTCCATGCCAACAAATAACGTGTGTGTATATGTGTGTGTGTGTGTGTGTGTGTGTGTGTGTGTGTGTGTGTGTGTGTGTGTGTGTGTGTAAAAGACACTTTTCCTCTAGTGTTTTGTTTCTCTCTCTTTTTTATGACCAAATACACAGATTGCATCTTCCTAAATCCTCTTTGAAAATGATTTAAACAATTATTATCATCATCATCATCATCATAAAATAATATTGAATCTACAGTTTAAAAGGAAACAGGTCCCATTTTTTATTGTTATTAAACAGCTAAATTTTTTAAATCCTGTTAACAATTTCATCCTATAAGAAAAGATATATTTTCTACAGTATTTTTTAAACACAGCTGCTGTTTCTTAGGAAATGATTTTCTGTTCCTGTAGTGTGAAATACTAGTTTTTAAATGAGATCAGGAGATTCTCATATAAAAACCAGATTGTGTCCAAACTCTGATAATGTTTTCTTTTTAAGCCTTCTTTACACAGAAATCTTATCTCCACTGTAGCGTGCAAACCGTCTTTGCATTAAGGTTTCGTTTCTGACATCACATTAAGGAGCTATATTGGTGCCTATGGAAACGGAAAAACGCTATGTGATGCATTGTGGGATTTAGAGTAAAACCACTGCATTAAGCTAAATACTGCTCTAATGAGAACGGCAGTTGTGTACTACAGGAAACTGGCTTTTCTTTTCTTTTTGCCATGTTGGCGCAAGATAAAATGATGCAGCTGTTTTGTCTCATACGTTATTTCTAGAACATCTTACATATAGCAAAGATATTAGATGTAGCACAAAATAAAGAAATGAAGCTTAGTACACAATGTTCCAGAGAATCAAGACTTTTCTGAGAAATCAGTGATTCAAGGAAGTACTTTGCTTGCACAGCTGAGGAAGGACATTCATTCAGAACATCCTGTTTCTGTGGAAACTGTGTGTACATACACAGTACATGCTCACTGGCCAGTTTAATAGGAACACCCATATCCCTGCTCATTCATGCACTCAGCCACGAGCTTCAATCGCCTGACATTTTCTCAATCTTCACCTGTCTAGTTTTGGCGGGTCTTTACCCACTGTAACCTCTGTTCTTGGTTGACAAGAAGTGGAACTCGATGTGGTTTCCTGCAGTTGTAGCACATCTGCCTCAAGGTATGACATTCTGAAATGCCTTTTTGCTCACCACGGTTGTAAAGAGTGGTTATTTGAGTTTCCTGTCAACTCATATCAGTCTTATCATTCTTATCTGAGCTCTCTCATGAAAAAGATGTTTCTGCTTGCAGAACTGCTGCTCAATGGATGGGTTTTTTTTCAACATTCTGTGAAACTAAGGTTTCATATCTGAACATTGATGTGAACATTAACTGAAGCACTTGAACTGTATGTTTGGATGCATTGCGCTGATTGGTTAGTTCAATAACCCTAGGAATCAGTTCCTAATAAAGTGGTCAGTAAGCATGCATACATTATATATATATATATATATATATATATATATATACACACACACACACATGTAAATGATGCGACAATTTATGTAATGTAAAAAAAAATGCCCCCCCCCCCCATTTTAGAATAATAATAGTCATCACAACTCTGGAGTAACACAACTGGAGCTATGGGAATTTTAAACACAAAAAAAAAATCAAAATAATGTAATACTTTCAGAAATTTTCAGAAATGTATTCTTGGCATTTTCTCAACCGATTCCCTGAGATGATTTTTAAACAGTATTAAAGGAGTTCACACCTACGCTGCACACTTATCGGCTGCTTTTCAGAATATTTTGCTCCAAAATCATCCATTTAAAAAAATTTTTTTTGTAAATAAAACGTTAGTTTTCCAATGAGAGAAAAAGGTTAAAAGGTTGGCACAATTATATTTTTGTCTACAACACAGATTTCAAACATTTAAACAATCAAAATAATTTTTAAGATCATGAGAAATGTGTGTATGTTATATATATATATATACACACACACACACACACACACACACACACACACATATACATACATACATACATTTCAGAGACCCCTCTGAAAGTATTGGAATGGCAATTGTGTTTCTGCTACACAAAGCCATTTGGATTGTAATATCAAAAGTTGTATGAGATGACGGATCAAATTTTAGCTAGAATCTAGAAATCTAAAATCTAGAAAATTGTGGAAAAGTACAAAAAAATTTTTTTAATTTTTAATTCAAAAGGTGGAACTTTCATATATTCTAGATTCATTACACAAAGTGAAATATTTCAAGCCTTTTCAATCTTTATGATCACGACTCTCAGCTCATAGAAATCAAAAATCCAGTATCTCAAAATATTAGAATAAAGAATTTTTTACACAGAAATGTCGACCTGAGAAGAGCATTAATCAGCGAATTAACTCAAAACACTTGTAAAGGTTTCCTGAGCCGTTAATCTCTCAGTCTGGTTCAGTACACAAGCACAATCATGGTGAAGATGAACGTAAATGTTGCATTTCATTTGGAAATCAAGGTCCCAGAGTCTGGAAGAAGAGTGTAGAGGCACAGAATCCAATTTTCAACCACTCCATGCTTCCATCTGCTGATAAGCTTTATGGAGATGCTGTATCAAGTATCAAAGTATTGAGTGCAGAAATTAACATACTTTTCAGAAGGTTGACATTTATGTATTATAAATTCTTCATTCTAATATTTTGAGATACTGGATCTTTGATTTCCATGAGCTGTAAGCCATAATCATCAAGATGTAACCCCTCCCCCCCCAAAAAAACAGAAATATTTCACTTTATGTATAATGAATCTAGTACATATGAAAGTTCCACTTTTTATATTAAATTACGAAAAAAAAATTACTTTTCAAATTTTTTCAGATGCACCTGTATTTCTCTTGGCGTCTTCTTCGAACTGATACTTTTTTTATTTGTGATAGCTTCACCCCTGCCCTGTGGAGGTTGTTGGTGATGTCACCGACTGTTTTTGGCATCACTGCTTTCACACAGCATTTTTTTTTTGGTTTGTTTTTGTCATCAACTGCTGTTGTTTTCCTTGGCCGACCTGTTCCATGCCTGGCTGTTAGTACACCAGTGGTTTCTTTCTTTTCCAGGACGTTTGAAATTGTAATCTCATTCATCCTTTGATCTCAAACCCAAAATGTCGTCAGTGTATAGCAAAAACAAAAGAGGGGACTGTACTGTATAAATCCACACCATTTAATAACAGAAAGAGGAAGCACTTACTGAGGCACAGGCCAGGATTCCCAAGAATCCTACTTTCTGAACCATGTTTTGGACAGCAAGTTTCGCTCTTGTTGCAAAGTCCTGCAATGAACAAAGACCATTTATATAATATAAAACCACAGAGTTTTTATTCTTACAGTATACTAAATAACTGAGATCCAATGTCCTCTTAGGGTTATGAGAATAAAATTTGGCTTGCTAAAATGCATATTCAGTAGCCATTTGGAGTTGACAACATTTGTGATGGATTTTATCATTAGCTGAGATCTTGGGACGATTAATCACTAAAATAATTTCTCTGGAAAAGTAAAAAAGTACAAGATTTTCTAAGAGAAATTACGATGCCAGAATGTTGAGCAATGAAGTCACTTTAGGCAAGACTGCAAAAAAAGAAACCCTGCTTTCAGAGTACAGTGTGTTGAAACAGATGACTGAATCAAACTGTTTATTTTAGACTCTCATAGCAGGCTGCCGAAAGAGCGAAAGATTTTTGCTGAAGCAGCATCTGCTGAAAAGGTACCACACCGAATCCTGCTTTAAGCATTTAACCAATTAAAAATACTGCCGGGGAAAGAAACAGTCCACGTGAGGTCCACTCAGACACTAACGGCACATAATTAAAAGGAAGCTCTCATTATGAGTCACCGGCTGCTCGAAGGGTTTACTGGAAGTTAAGGGAGGGGTTTTCAAAGAAGTGGTCACATGACCAGGAGCAGTAAACCACAACACTGAGGTAGTCACCGAGATCTATAAGAAAGCTGACAGGATCCAATAACCTGGTGTCTAGAGGGGGGATTAGCACCTTTATTTCCCGGGGGCAGACGACAACACACAGGGTGCTGTGGAATGCCCTACAAAGTACTTCATTCTAAGGTGCAAGGTGGGCAAGGTGTTCCTGAGTTCACTGCCATTGCTAAATGCTTCGTTGTGCATTGCACCACGATCAACATCCTGTGACTCATATAGAGACTTATTTGATGATGCAAAAAGAAGATAGCTTAACAACTGCTTTAAGAAAGAAAGAAAGAAATAAATAGCTCATTACCAACAAGGTTATCACACGACACATGCTACTGTGCAATGCGCATGTGTCATGCTGAATACATGCCTCACCTGTGCGCTCTCTGCTTGTTCCAGCATCTCTTCAAATTCCTCATAGTCCTCATCATCCGGTTCAGATCCGGAAAGTCGGGCTGCTCGTGCCATGAAATATGGAGGGAGTTCTCCAATAGCAGTACCAGCTCCCTGCACAATACATATTTACAAAAAAAAAATTTTTATTTTTTTTTGGTTCATGCCCTAACTAGTGATTCATTCTAAACAAATCTAAAAATGCCTAATAAATATAAACTCACAAACGAATGCTGACGTGAATATGCCCTCATTCACTGTTAAGTTATTTAGTACAGGGATGGGCAATATTACAAAAATACCATTACACAATATTTGAATCCATTTCTACAGCACACTAAATGTATCGCAATATTTAGGTTGGCGAATAAACTGCCAGAAAATCACATTTGTAATATCACGTTTGAAAAAATAAACATTTGTTTGATGCTACTTTTATTTCAAGAAATACAGGCAAAAAAAACAACCTATAATAATTTGAACAGTTTACAAATTTAAAGATTCAACACCAACTCATTTTTATTTTCCAGACCGTGTGTAATTATTAAAATAAAAAATTTAATTTTAAAATATTTAAATAGTATACAGATCTCATCCACAATACCCATGCTACCTGAGAAACATAAGCAGATTATGATCATTTATCACAATATTAATATCAGATCATTAAATTGATGTTTAATCTATTGCTTTAATCTGGAGCCCCTGTCAAATAATTCACTCACACACACACAAATAAATAAAATAAAATAAAAATGTTTAGCATTTTTGACTCAAAATTTGACAGGCACGTGAACTCAGTTGCCAAGCAAAAGTTTCTGTTGTTATTCATGCTCAGGTCTCGTTTTGATATCTGAAATTCCCTTTAATTGAATTGAATGCCTTTGTCATTGCACACTGGCTGTACAACATTTGTTGTGCAACTCCATAAAGAAATGATGCATTTAAACAATCCACACATACGATCATACAAAAAATAAATATGTACAATTTAAGAATAAAAGAGTGCATGTCTAAAAATGAAAAAAGATGTTAAAATAATAAACAAATAAATAAATGTATGTTTTTATTTTATTATTATTTTTTCAAATTTTTTTTTTTTTTTTTTTTACATGAGTTAACTGTGTCCTGACTTCTCACCTCCTGACTGGCACTAAAATGAGAAAAAGCATCTCTCCTGTCCTGGCCTCCCTCCACTACCTATCAATCAAATACAGGATTGAATTCAAGGTTTTATTATTTGTTTGTATTTAAGTCTCTACACAGCATGGCACCGAGCTACACTGCTGACCTCCTCTGAGCCCCTTTCTTCTTCTCTGAGACCTTCTGCATGATCCAGCTGCTTTGAACTATTCAGTGGTTCTGAGGTTTAAAGATGACCAGTCCTTTTCCGTTGCAGATTATGGGTCAGCTTATGCGTTTTCATAAAGGAAATTGCGATAGACATGGTTAAATCCAATTTAAGAATGCATTTACTTTCTGCAATATTCATCTTCCATTTTGTCTGTTTAGCGGTTCATTCATTTATTTATTCATTTTATTCCATCACTATGATATGCAAATAACTGATTTTAATGTCTTCATTTATAATGTTTATTTTTTATAGTGTTTTGCCACTTTTCAGTCTTTTCACGTCATGTCTGAAAGCTTTAATGACTGTAGAGTAAATGTGAAAGATGGAAAATGATTCAATGCATTTGATGACGCACTCACCCACATGCAGGCCTCTAGCCGGACCTTAGACATAATGGTCCAGAGGGACACGCTGTCCGGCACCCCCTCCTCCTCTGGACACACAATCTGAGTCGGGTATGGTGGCTCGGGGAAGTTCACAGAGCCACACTCATATGCGGCCAGTGTGACAGAGGCGATGTGTGGGCCCTGAAGAGATAAAGATCATGCCTGTAAGCCTTTTCCTGTTCTTTCCTCTTTAAAAAAAATAAATAAAAAAAATGTGCACATCAACCGAGATGAAAGCAACAGACTGTCTTCAGATGTGAAGATAGTGGGGGGGGTTCTGAGGTACAAAATCACTAGCGCATTAATCAGGGTAGATCACCAATTATAACAACTGGCTTTTATGATACATCACCACCACTGTAACTCCTCGAAGACAACACTTCCCATACTGCCTTTTATTAAACTCAGAGTCACGCAATGTACTTGGCATGGCCTTGGCACTTGTAGACAGGGGAAGTAAAAGGTAATGTATTGCTCACAAAAGTATCTAACCAGTAGACTAAACATAATCAACCAAAACAAAAAAAAAAAAAAAGAAAAGTGTGTGGGAATCTTGGTGGGGGAGCGTTTCATATACAAAGCACCACAGCTCAAACACATTGCAAACTCCTGACACACTGGACAGACTGATCCGACCCCACCGAGAGGGGACCACCCCAAGCTGGGGGCCCAGTATCCGTTTAATAAGCTCAAGGCAACATTTTAAACCATATCCTTGAAAAAATTCAAAAAAGGTTTCATCATCCCATCTGGGTTTCTGTGTAGACCATTCTTTCCATTCTTTCCATGTTTATTTAATGACCTAAATATTAGTAACCAAGTCTACTTTAACAGTTACTTTGTTAAGTCTTATTTATGACCTGGAAAAGTTCATACAGGCTCGAACACTCAAATAGTTTGCCGTGAGTACTTAAGTGTCGATGGGATAAAAAAAATAAAAAAACGAAACAAAAAAACGTTTTTTTGTTTAAAAAAAAAAAAAAAAAAAAAACGGTTGGTAAAACCTTTCTACAGACATTCCACAGAGCTAGAGAAGGGAATAGAAAGTGATTTGAGGAACCATGACCAACCATTAAGAAAATCCATTATTCAGAAATGGAGGAAAGACCAAAAAAAAATCGAACAAACAAAACGAGACATGAAATAATCCTTAAAAGCAAGGGGCATAAAACTCCATATTTCAGGCTGGATTAAGAGTAGCCTGGGAGCCAGGAACAAGCACATTGTCCAGGTTATTCGTGTGCTTTTTTTAATTAATAGTTTATAGTAATTCTGACACGTAGATTTAACAACCAGAAAACAGAACCATACTCCTTATTGACTTTCACAAAACAACATTTTTTTATTTGGTGTGTATGTGTGAATACACTTCAATGCTGCAACTATAGCATACACTACTCGCTCCAAATCTCATGAGGAATAAGCCTGTCGTACAATACGTGGATGTGTGACCTCGATCATATTTGCTGATCTCAATATCGCTCATTGTGTTTACATGAGTGTGTGTTTACATAACAATGAACGTCATCTACATTTTAGCCGATTGCACTGCTTCTGTCGTCTCATTTGCTCAAGGGCTGTCCAATTAAAATTCGTATATTCGTCGAATTTAAGATAAAAAAAAAGCACATTTTAAGCAAAAACTATGTGGATTCAAATTTAAGATGTGTACCAAGCACTAGCATGGATTTTAATTAAAACATACTGTTGAAAAAAATGACACGCAGGATATTAACAGTGCGCTAAGAATGTTTTCTGAAGAAGAAAAATCTAAAAAGAATAGTTGTAGTATTTCAAGTAATCCAGTCAGAGTCAGTTATGTCGAAGGAACAGCGGTAAACTGAAGTGCTTCACTAGCAGGTTAATTAACTCACCCAAACACATCCTATACACCTACGAGATTAATCAGACAATTACACACAACATAAACCTGATACTATAACTCTCTCCTGCACAAAATGAGGTGACGAATGCATACATGAACTTGAACTTCTGTAAGGAGCCAGTTAGAACGGGCAAGTCACGTCGTGAATACGCTCTTTCCGTAACAACGCACTAATACACGGACAATCACTCACTAATGTATAAAGAATTCACAATACTGTATTATAGTAGTGTCTCATTGTCATGTTATTATTTCAGGAGACCTCGTTTTCACAAGAAGGCCAGTTTGCACATGATTTTAGGCATGTTCAAGTTAATATAGAAAATGTGTGAATATTTGGTTTAATTTTGGCATTTTTCTCGTCAACTAAAAATGCCGTTAACTAATTATTCGACTCCATTTTAGTTTGCTGTAAAACTGACTAAAATGAATAAACACGACATGACGAAATATTGACTAAATTTAAAGTGCATTTTCATCCGGAGACAAAAAACTTATTGGACTTTCCAGTTCCAATGTCTGAATATATATTCTTAAGAATTAAAAGTTCTTCACTCTTTTAAAGTATGTACTTGCATTATTATGCTATTATATTATCATTATATAAGTGGTATAAAACGGTCTTAAAATGACTATCATCGTTTTTTTTTATTTCTGAGACAATCTATCGTCCAACAAAAGTAGTTATCGTGGCAGGCCTAGCAAGGAAAGATCTGGCTGATGGTAGAATGTTGTTTTACTAAATGCATCAACTAGCCTGTATGGATGGATGGCAGACAATCTTTACAGAATCAGTAATATACAGAAATTAGGAAAATCTTTTAAGAGGAAAAATCAAGTTTAGTGCAAGGCAGTCATATAGCACTTTCCCTCTCTTGCAAAGGAAAACATGTCTCCTTGTGCTCGACACAAAAAGATCAAAGCACGACTCATATCTTTTAGACAGAACTCGACATCTCAGTCTCAAAACTGATTTTTGATCAAGGGCGCAAATATTTTTGCTAGAAGAGGATCATGATTATAAACCCATTGGTGTTCTGTATTAATACAAACTAGCTTGCAAAATGTTATTACATTACATTGGCTTAATATCTAGTCAGGTCAAGTAAAGTCAAATGACCTTTTATTTCTGAATTATTCTGCATTTCTTATTCTGCATTTGTTCGCCCGATATTTATAACCACATTTCAAATTCACATTTTTAGCATACACCTTCCACGAAGTCAGATCCGTAAAAGTTCTTTAATATTGAAGAAAGAAAAAAACCTGCGACATGCGATAACTTGTATATAAATAATGCGATGCGTGCGATATGATTATGCTATAAGTGTGTAAAATCAATATAAATTCTATTTATATATTTAAACGCTGAAAATGTTCTAAATGTTCTTTCTCTGCTATCCATGTCGCCTAAAAACTTTGACTTTTCGCAACCTTTTGAAGTATTAAAATCGTTTGGTTATGGCAACAAGTTCTGTACATTCGAGATATTTCGATCGTTTCAACATACTGTGCGGCCCTAGTGTCTTACACCTACTGGAGCTATTAAAGCACGAGGTGTCTGATCTTATCTGAAAAGAATGGGCGTGGGGGCAGATTTTCATTCCAAGCCTTTGATTAGTCATTCTTGGTCTGTGTCTTATCAGGTGTGGCTCCTGCTTGGTTGGAATGAAATGCTATGGGGGTTGTAATATATGAGTTGGACTCCCCCATATTAGAGGGAGTGGATACCATTAGGACAAGCTAAACCCTTTCAATGAAACTGGCAATGGAAAGGAAGTCAGCGGTAGTGAACATTGTTGTAACAGGATAAGCTCCTCAGGCATGCTGCCGTTCCTCGAGACATTTGCCTTCGATGCCTGCTAAGCCGAGGAATGCCTGCAGTCAGCATGGCTGCGGCTGTCGAGTCAGGAGAGCCTCAGATCAAGTCACAAGTTAAAGATGATCTCACCATAGTGTCATGACGTGGAAGAGCCTGATCAAGTGACACCAGCTCACTCAGGAGAGTTAAAATAACCTGCTTTCCCAGACAAAGATGCATTAGGTCACCTCACTCGTTTAAGCGGACGTGCTCGATTCCCAATAAAATGCAAACGCTCTTACACCCTCAGCTGAAATATCACACCTCTGATTATCGGTTGTTGGGTTTTTTTTTTTAAAGACTTGCTGCGTCACGTTTACACGGCAACACGCTCATCCGGTATTGTGAAAGAGCCAACATTACCAGCTCCTAGTAACTAGGCCTGCAGCCCAAACCGATTGTGTCAAACACCGTTAATTCAGAGGAAAGGAAAACACGGTGTTTCGTGTCTGAAACGCCACACTCGCTGGAAACACACAGCACGCTGGCAGTTTCACGTCCCCGTTTTTGTCAGAAAGCTCAGCATGAACACTCGCCACATGCGAGTCATTACTGTGTCGTGATGACTTCATCAAAGCTGACCAGAAATCCATGGCTATGACCACCGTCTGATGAGTCTGAGTCAGTGCTGATGAGTACGTCATTCCATCATACAGACAAACCGTGAGAAGCACAGCTTCAGAGACAAATACTGAAACAGTGCTTTGAATCATTTTGTCTCTTGTGAAGGATTTGATGGAAAAAAAAACACCAAAAAGTGTGTTTGTTCGTGTATCAATAGTACGGGTAAAACAAGAAAGGAAGGTAAAGTCACTACATGCCGTTAAAAAAAAAACAGTACTAAACTATTATGGAGCAACATTTTAGCTCTATTTTTGGAAGAGCTGACAGTTGATATGGGGAAGTTCCATATTTGACTGTAACGCATCAGTTAGTTTGCCCTCTGGCCAAAATTAATCCAAAGATCCTAACTCAGTTTTGTCAATATATCTGAAGCGGAACAAACACACACATAAAATAAAACCTCACACGATTTATTTATTTATTTATTTTACATATATTCATATCTGTATTTTATTGGTATTACTGCTTTCTTACCAGGTAAAGAAGGAAAGTGTGAAGGCCTGTACCAAGGCCTACTGAAGACAAAATCCCCAAGCCTACCCAGTAGGCACACCACAGGATCTTCTTCTCCATGTACTGTACATACTGCAGGGGGAAAAAAAATTATTTAATCATTTCACATCCCTCTTTCAGCAAGCAAATGCCAAGGACAATAAGCAAACTATATAGCACAGTGCTGTGTGGTACATGGGTGTCACGAAATAAATAAATAAATAAACAAATAAGGTTAGGATATTAATAGTGTGAGGAAAATCTAAACAAAGCAGTATTTGAGTGTAGAGGTGGCTGATACGTAAGGAACGTGTCATAAAAAAAAAAAAAAAATTATCCTTCCACTACAACGATGAATATTTTCCTAGAACAGAATGTCCTGAATGAAGCCTTTTATTAATAGTTGTTTTTTTTTTACAGTAATTTGTACAGTAATCTGAGTTACAGAATAACACTTTTTATACGTTTATCTTTCCATTTAATGTTCCACGAAACAAGTTCATTCCTGTTGGCAGTTATACACAGTCTTTCCCTCAGCAGCCACTCTTTTTCCCTCCATTTTAAAGTTAATTTAAAAAAATTATCATTTTATTTTATTTTTTTATGCAGCTTGTCATTTTAGCGAGAAACTGCAGAGGCAGTCCTGGACTTTACACTGGAGACCCCTTCCAAAAACGCCTCGTCCCCGAACAAACATCACCATATCAATGATTAGAACAAGTAAAGCTTGTTCAATCCGTTCGGGTGAAATATAAATGAGTTGCTGCCAGTGGTGAGTAATTCATACGTCCTTCAAGTATCTGTATTTTCTTAAAAAGTATTCCCCCCTTTTTTTCAGATTTTATGGAGTTACAAGCACTTCTCACTTGAATGTTTGTGCCTGTTGTTGGAATTTACAATATATAAACAACCAGATGTAGATATTGGTTAGCCATGATGAGCTGGAGTGTGGAGTGGGGTGGGGGGGTTGATTGCACTCTTTAATTTTGATTTTCTTTTCTACACTATGTATGTATAACAAAATAAGAGCATGGTATTGTTTCTATGTGACAGGAAGTTTGTTGCCTTTCGCAATAAAAAATATTTTTGGAAAAAATAAATAAAGTATTTCCTTTTTTTTGTTTTACTTTTACACAACAAAATTTCAAAGCAAAATATCCTACTTTTTCCTCCATTACTCTCTCTCAGTAAGTCGTTAATGATCAGAATCAGGATCATTTAATTTGCCTAATTCGTTTACATGTATTAGGAACTGTTCTGGGTGTTTGGACACAATTACCATCCTAATACCCAAATACTGCACCTTAAGCGGACATCTGGTAGACTCAGTTGTAATTTATACTACAGTACAGTGGAGGTAGCAATAGCAGCTGTTTGCAGTTCAGAGTGCATTAAACGCTAAAGTAGGAGAAAAATCTCTTAATTCCTGCTCAAATGTGCTTAAATTAGAAATAAATCAATCGATAAATAAAAACCACAGTATTCTTCTATAAATACAGAGTCAAATATATACAAAATGCATATAGTTGACAAGTCTTTTCTTTCTCCAGTGAAGGTTGCAGCTAATTTTCATCTCTATATTTATGCATGAATACTGTTTTTCTTTTAAATACCACATTTCAGTAGGAATACATATCATTAGATGCCGCTATAAAATTATAGATATTTTTTAAAAACAAATAAGGAATATTTTAACTTCACGTGTCAGTCATAGCTCACAAAAGTATTTGAACTCACAAAAGCATTTCAGATCTAAAAGTTTGCAAGAGTAGCCTACTTGAATAAGAAGATAAAATCATTACTATAAATAATTTATAACTGACAGGTTCATTCACGTCCTGCATTGCAGTCTGACACGCTGAGGCACTGGTGGAGCAAAGGGAGATATTCCTGCCATGCGCAAACTGTCGTTTTACTTTTGACACTTATATACAATAAAAAGTTGGTACTATTTTTCTTGAACTGTTCTTAAAGAACAATGTGAAAAAGAAGATGACTTGCATGTTTGCAAAGGTATCGCTAATTTCACTCAAGTTTTTTTTACTTTCTTTACCCCTTGTTACTATAGAAACAATAGCGTATAAGACCGAGTGCATTAACATTAAATTGTGATTCGAATGAAAGCCGAGACTACTGTCAAAGCTGTGCTATAAGGAACAAATATCATATCATGAGGCATTTTCATGACACATAGGATTGCTAACAATCCAGCGAAACTGTAGAGCAACATTTAAAACACCAAACCAAGTTTACTGATAAAAACTGAAAAAGGAGAGAAAATGTAACTTTTTGGTACAAAACATGTACAGATACTTGTTTCTGGAGTAACGGAGTCCATCGGTGGAATAAAAGTACAGCCGAAACACACAAGACGTCCAAAAACATGCACTCGTTGATAAGAATATGAACATCTCACCGTTTGATGTGCTCCTTCTATTGAGTAGGCCGTTGTGAAGACTGAAAAAAGCACTAGGATGAAAAACACAGAAAATCTTCTGTACCAGAGCCTGTGGAGTGAGAGACAAAAATAGTCTCATAACTTTATACAGTTAATACAGTGTACATACATTTTGATTCAATATGACATTAACCCACAAGTTTCATTCATGAACCCCACTTCCCAGTTTATGGGGAATTCATGCACCCCCTCAACTTCTTTTACACTGTACCCCAAGTGTATAAAAATAAATAAATAACGAGTCAAATTAATGCTTATTATTAACCAGACAGTAAAACTGAATAACATTTTCAATACAATTCTTCTACAAATCGCTTGTCTAATCTCCCAGATCGTTCTGACCATCGCAGGAGACAAAAGCAAACAAACAGCAATTTAAAAATCACAGCAAAAGTATATAATTACTATCAAAGTCAGTCCATCTCAAGTGGTACAATAATTGCAAAGTTGGTTGCTTGACCATTTTTAATTTTCCTAATTTTATTTTCACTGACTACCTATATGTATTGGCATTTCAAACCACCAGTTATTTATTTATATATGTATATATGTGTGTGTGTGTGTATATATATATATATATATATATATATATATATATATATATATATATATAATACACACACACACATACATACATACATACATACACACATACACACACACAGCTCAAAAAATAAATAAATGGAACACTTAAACAGCACAATGTAACTCCAAGTGTTCCCTTTATTTTTTTGAGCAGTATATATAAAATAAATTATAATATAATATGGCACACAATTATTATACAGCTGTTTACAGAAAACTCAATATCTCAGCTAGGAGTCTAGCTTCTTGGAACAAAAAGAAAATCTCCAGAGCACATTACCAGGTACATAAACATATAAACCTTTTGCACTTTCTTGATCCTTAAACTTAGAACTTAAGTGCATGTCTTTTTTTATTTAGGGGGGTAACAAGAGTATATAGTATGCATGCAGAACATTTCAGGTTTGCGAATTGCCCCATTTTTTTTTTAATGGGGGTGAGAAAGTGCTTCTTCTTTTTTTTAACTCCCCCTCACTTTCAGGTTGAATATCTCTGGTGGGGGAAATATGGCCGTCATAGTTAAACCAGGTTTATAAAAAAAAAAAAAGAAGAAAAAAAAAGGGTTTTGCAATGCCAATACAAAGAGGTAATCACTCTAAACATAAATAAAGAAATAAAAAATTTTTAACTGGAGTAACCTGCATTGTACCACTTATGATGGAATGACATTATTGGTTGAACGTTACGTACTACACTTGACCTTTATTTATTTTATTTTTTTACACTTTTTACATTTGACACTGTTGTGAGCGTAATTAATGGGGTTTTGTTTCCCTAGTCAAAGGGAAAAAAGGCTGAAATATGAGAAGATATTTTGCATGCCTAAGAAATGTAGTTAACTGATGTTATAACCATTATTAAATAAGCACAAACCGGACACACATTGATGGACTTTATTTCTTATTAATATGACAGAAAAGAGCACCACATTAGCACGTCTTTCAAGCAAAGACCTTAAAACACTGGCACAACTGTCAATCATCCCAGATACATATGTCGATTAGGTCGTCTGCCATTTTATTAGAAAGCCAATAAGTCTGTGGTATATTTTGCCACATTTTTGCGTGCCGATGTTAAAATGCGAAACTCCTACGGAAACTGCGTCCGGGTGGCCAGGTGTAAAACGGTCATTTAAAGATTGGGGTTTTTGGGTATTTTCCATTTCACCCACGCCCTCAGTCTGAATACCCCTTGCACAGCCTGGTGAACCCACTGAAATAAAAGCTATGGAGCTATAATTTATCATTACATACTGTATACTTCATTTCCAGGATCCGATTGGGCAGAAGGAAATGATTAATTTTCTATAACAGTAACTTTGATAGTAATGCCAACTGCAAGACAAATCACAGCTTTATATTAACGCGCTCGTTCTAATACAGTATTGGTTACAGACCCAAGCGCCACATAAACTAAGTCTAATAATAAACAAACAAAAAAGCTTAAAATTAATAACAAAAAATCTGAACTTGATGTCTCCACCACAATCAACACGAGTCCTTATTATTACTCATTTATGTGCCTCAAATATCCTTAAAATTGACTTCAAACAGGTAGGAAGCTACTGAAAAACTGTTGAAAACCTATTCCAGACATTTGACCTTGCGGTGACCTTGACCCTGTTTGGATCAATTCCAAAGTCAGTTCATCTGCTGGTTACTCTGATCATTTTATATAAATCCTACAAGCATTCAAGTACTCGTTACATACTTATATTTACACACATACACGTGCATATATATATATAACATAATGTGTTAACAAGAATCTCAGATGGACGAGAACATAATGCATCCACTAACTAATGGAGGAGGTATAAAAATGTATAATACTGGATATGATATTTTCTCTCTATTCATGATGTCTCCTGTATCGGCGTATTTGTTAGTCAGAGATAAAGCTGGTCTCTTATGTTCTCATGGGGAAGTCTAAGGACGGAGGAGATTATGTTTTGAGGTTCCCGACAAAATATTCTGCCCAGCGTCCATTACGAAAGTGATGGAACGAAACATTTCCTTTGCTGCTCCAAAACAGGCCATTTTCATGTATTGCGCACTGTGCATAAATGAGGGATGCACAGATCTGTCTTTCAAGCATGAGGTTCATGTTTAGTGCCATTTACATCACCCTCACATCACCTTATATCCATGTGGTAAGTGTGAGGGTAGTCCAGCACTCAGTACAGTTTAGTTTGAAAGGCTGTTGAGCTACAATGGTGTACAAAATCTGATAGCACATTGAAAATTTGGAACTCCCCCCCCATTTAAAATTGGACCTTTTATAAAAAGATCCGATTTTCCTAATCTCTCCAACAAAAGCGTGTTCAGGCGATTTGATCTAAAATGAATCATAAGGGTTTGCGCAAAACTGTAGTGTCCATACCAGCCCATGTGCAACAAAAGAGGACGTACCAAATACTAATAAACTCATGGCAATATTTAATACTTTTCACTTAAGTTGTTGTCAAGAATATAATTTGTAATGAAAACTGTCATATTATTTAAGAAACGAATACACAACAGAAGCATTAGCACTAGTGCATTCGCTAGTCTCAGACTTCTTTGGGTCCTACCGTATATGTTAAATGATGCCAGCTGTATAAGTAATTTAGTTACAGTGTGGGGATGAATAGAACTTTTTAAATTTTTTCCCCCCAATAACACCCTTAAACTTTCAAAATATAGAATAAGTACATATACAGAATTATTACTCATAAGCACCTGTAAATATATTAAAATATGACTATACATTTGTGTAAGCACTGCTACATGAAATAGCATAAAGGGAAGTAAACTGTAATAATTATACAAAGGGATTATTTTATAATGTTTTACTTTTTAGCATCTTCTACAATTACAGTTGCTCTGGAGACTTTTTTTTGCAGATAATCCCTGACACTTCATTATGCTTTTTGGGGTTTTTTTCCCTAAGCAGTGTCCTATATATATGAAATGCTATATGTGAGTGTGCTTGTGTCCACACTCCTCATATTAAGCGGTAAGAGACACTTTTTTCAGACATAAAAATCACAATGAAGGCTGCTGGGTTTCGCTGCAGAAATAAGAAGCGCGTATGACAGTCAAAGTCTCCAGAAGAATCGTGTCTGGTTCTGCAACATGCTCAATAATACTTACAGCTCATTTCCTTATAAAACTGCACTAATTCTACTAGAGACTACTACAATTTTTTTATTTTTAAAGCAGAGGGTCATTACACCAAATATCGACTTTGTTTCATCAATTTCTGTTTACTGCTCTTTAAAGTATTTTTTAATGTAGAAACATTTATTTTGTTTGCTATACAGCATTTCTGTGCATGTGCATAAGACTATTGCACAGTACTGTACAGTACATAGTGTGTGTGTGTATAATATGACACACACACAAGCACACTCACATATAGCATATGTATATATGTGTATGTATGTGTGTGTGTGTGTGTGTGTGTGTGTGTGTGTGTGTGTGTGTCCTACTATATATAAAATGCTATATGTGAGTGTGCTTGTGTGTGGATTTCTTTACTGACATACAAACATTTTTCTGTTGCATTTAATTTTGTGCTGGAAAACTAATGTTTGGGAATCTGAACTGTTTTTGTACTGACTCGATAATGTAGAATTCATCAGATAAAAATCTATAACAAAGTCTACAAAAAAAAATAGGGTGCCTAAAACTTTTGCACAGTACTGTACAATACAATGTGAATACATATACGTACATAAAAGTTATATTTATGTGTGTGTATATATATATTAAATATACACACACGTGCATAAATAATATATATTTACACACACGCACATTATATAATATATATACTTAACTATATATAATGTGCGTGTGTGTAAATATATATTATTTATGCGTATATATTATATATATATATATATATATATATATATACATACATACACACACACACACACACACACACACAATCCATATACCTGTACTATTTGACTATTAACAGTGAGCACAGTAATCTTAGTTAATAACAGAGAAATGTCTGCTAGTAGGTGTAAGAACGTTATAATCTGATTCAACTTCTAATGCAAACAACCAGGACTATATGACATTTACTGAAATATTTATTTGTAACAGTTATTATTCAAACTCTATTTATGAGGGCTACAAAGATCGGTGGCAGAAACAGTACGAGTGTGTTTCGAATATATTTAGCATCAAGTGCAGTATATGTGGCTGAGGTAGTTGGTATTGTTCACGTGAAGTCCCACGTATTACTATGGTTAATGCAGAGCCCTTTTGTGTGATTTGTACCAACTGCATGCATTGTGTTTTGTGTGTTTATAGTTTGTCCTGTGATGAGGGGTGGTATTTGGTTAGGGCTGGGTTTCAGAGAGGAAGATCAAAAGTGCACCTAATGTAAGGGGGGCTCCTGTAAGTGAACATCACTGATCTACAGGCAGCCAGTTTAATCATTATCAAGGACATAACGGTGTACATTGGGTTTGTGCCGACTGCTGGAATCATCAAAATATATTAAATTAAAGAATAATGTAATGTTAAGAAATGGACCTGAGGATGTATACTACCACAATTATCATGATAATCTTCCATTTATTTTGTTGTTTAACTCTTTATACGAGAGGCCAAAAAATTTCATCAGTTTTGGGGGTGCCCGTGTTCAGCATTGAACGTATTTGTGATGTCACACTCCAGAGTAGTGTTTAATGGCTCATATGAAATCAGACAGTATTTGCAGTTTTTCCATAAGTATTTTATTTTTTTTTTACCTAGCCAACTATGTTTAAATGTTATCATTGCCTTGTGGCAGTTTACTCACTACTGTGTTTAATCTCTGTACCAGTGTTATTATGGAGACTTATGAGTTATTTGTCCAGCAGGGGGCTCACACCCCTGCCCTTTCCATCACCCTGCTCACCAGCAGCTAAGCACTGGTTCATGATACTCTACACACAGAGAACCGAGAGTACCCTGACTAACTAATCTTATAATAGACTATAATAATTAATTGATTTATACTGATTGAAAACGTCTGATAAGTCGATATGGAACGCCAGTGTACGGTAAGAAAGTGTTAAAAGGGGTTGAACTTTCATTTTACTGCCCCAATCCTGCCACTGTACACTGTGAGAAATACGAAGGTCATGAAGGTAAAAGGTCACATTGTGCTTTAACACTGGCACATCCTCAAAGATGATGAAATACACAATGAGATCAGGGAACTTACTTCCATGTCCACTCCTTCAAAGTGATGATTGTCTCTAAGAAAGAATACTGCAGCGTCTGGAGGGGCTTTCTCCACAGCACCAGAGAGAGACGCTCTTCTCTTTCTTGCTGCCTTCTTTCTCTGACTGACGCATCTGAACACAAGAGACCATTCACATAGCATTCAAACAACAACTAGGAACAAACCTGTAACCACATAGAGCATAGGGTTTCCCATCCAGGGTTTTGTGGTGACATTGTGTGTGTGTGTGTGTGTGTGTGTGGGGGGGTGGGTATTTGTGGGTGGGGGGATGACACTGATGGAAATATCAATGACACATTAAATGAAATTTAAATAACATTTGTATAAATTAAAAAAAACCCAAATGAATCAAAACCATTAATACGCTAGCATTTTTTGGTAACCTAATACGTAAAAAAAAAAAAATAAGTTTGAAGTTGATTGTGGGTTCATGTCACGACATAGCATTTCTTCGTACCCAAAAGTGTCTTCATCTTTTAGAACTCCTGAAAATAACAAACTGGACAGACACATTGTCAAAAAAAAAAACGAAAAAAAAAAACAAGTACAAGCCAGGTTCTCCTAGTGCAGCCAGGAATACTGACATTTTTTTGCATATTTACATGGGGACTCCATACAGAGCGCGACAAGACCAAAACCCTTTCAAGCACGTCATATATTATCTCTGAAGCAGCGTTCCAATTAAAGCATAATGTTTTTATTCCAAAAAAAAAAAAAAGAAAGAAATTTAGACACAACAGCTTCCCAAACTATTTCAACAAGCAAAAGATTCACTTGTTAACCTGCTCAGCATCTACGGATACTCGGGACAGATAAATTCAAGTCGAAAGGGCTCAGCTGACAAAAATAAAATAAAAAATGTAAATTAAAAAGGTGTGTACTAATGATCTAGACGAACACAGAAAGTGCAAGTCACACGTAAGCTCCTTAAAATGGGGGCCGATCAGTATTTACATGAACAACACACATATACACCCAAAGCTGTGTATCCGGTCACAATGCTGGTATCTACGGTTAGTTAACCCTTGACTGGAAAAACTAGAACCGTCAGCGTCAGGGCTGGACGAACACATCCGAATCCTCCTTGGGCGACACACTGACCTTTAAAACTACCATTGCGGCTCTCTTTGGGTCCGAGTCGCCTTTGTGGAAACTCGCAATCTGCTGCGTTTTCAGCCATAGCTCCAAACACCTGAGGAGAATCGAAAGAAGAAGAAAAACTAGATTTATTTGATTGTTTTGTTTTTTTGGAAACTCTTGTAATATACGTGTTGAAGTTTTGAGAGACACTCCTAACACATAATATATATCACTGGAGGAGGAGGGGTAGATAAAGTTTCACAAGAATACTTCCACGCCACAGCAGAGAAGGGCAAAGTGCACACACCTTAAACACTCAGTGAAGTGTGTGTGTGTTCAACCAGAGAAGCATAATAAGGTCCATTTCCAGCCTTGTATAAACGCCTAGTCCTGGACTACAGGCGCTGCTGGTGTATACTGAATGTAATGTTTGTGTACTTGTGTACTAATGAGTGTGGGTGAGAGTAGAGCGCGTGGAGACCTGGAGCCTCTACACTTACACACTCTCCACCACACAATCGTAGTGTGTGTATATATATATATATGCATGCGGTCTGGGGCTCTCGAGTTAGCATGTTAGCTAGCCGGTCTCTCTAGCTACATCACGGCGGTTCGATTAAACACGACAGTTTTAACACGATCTCTAAAAGCTCTCTCACACTCTCACACACACACATACACTATAACTCGAAACCAGTCACGTGTCGCGGTTAAAGTCAGCCATGTGACACGACTTCGACACGGCTTGCTATCAGGCTAGCGCGCGAGTAGCTTTGTGGTGTTTACTGCGCATTTCTCTTGAAACACTAGATCATTTCTCTGGTTTGAGCACCGAGGGAGTGGGACAGGGTTAGTACGAGACTCGGAGTCTGATCCTCACGACAACGTTAGGAAATCATACCTTTAGCGTGCACTAGCTTTGCCCAGGGTCTTCAGTCCTCCTGCCAATGTGGATGAGACACAAACACCGGTAGCTCACTTCCGGGAATTGAATAGCGCAGGGCTTTTATTTATTTATTTTTATATATAAAATAAAAGTCAGTGCAGATAAACACACACACACACACACACACACACACTAAAATAAATAAATATACATGATTGAGATATATATATACACATACATATACATATATATACACACGCACACACACAAATTCATATGCAGTTTAGGTTCAAGCTGGTCTTAGTATATATATATATATATATATATATATATCAAAAACTAAATAAAAATCTGCTTCCTGTTTGAGTCTTCTCTTATTTAACCCCCCCTCCCCATGCTACATCCACGCTTAAAAAAAAAAAAACCCTAACAAGTAGAAACTATTAAAGAAATTCTAATGGCTCCCACTACAAATACCATTATACACAATCAGCTAAGCTGCCACCAATATGAGGCAACAAATGAGCAGTAGAGACACACAGGGACCATTACAGCTTCCATTAAAACCAATACAAGTCCCAGTAAAACCATTACAAAATTCTGAGGGTTTGTATTTGTTTTGTCGCCCCCCACACACACACACACAGCATGGATCTGTGCAGTGCTGCTTTTTCATGCTTCGTGAGACAATAAGACCAAGTGGAGGATTCACTGATTAGATGATTTTTTCAACTTTAATGTGAGCAAGTTTACAATCAAAGCCACCAAAAAAAAAACGTTCACAATCCTGTAAATTCATGGAGCTGGTGGTTCCGAGTGCAGTGTGTCGCACGCGCCGGAACTTACAGGATGAGCACGGGACCCAGCTCGACACATCCGTTCTTCTGTACACTCCAAACAAAGCTAGAACGTAAGCTAGAACAATCACAACACCAGGCATACACAAACCTCAAGTACAGGGAAAATGCATGGTGAGTAAAACACAGAGAGGTCAGAAGAATAATCCTTTTATCGCTTGCTCGTTTTTTTTTAATGGAAATCACACAAGAGCACTGTATAGAACACAACAGGAGTTCGCCTGTTACACACGGAGTGAATGAAAGGAGGCCAACGCTGACACACTCGATGAGTACGCTTTCATGGTATGGGATTAAAATTGCTTTCTATAATCATATGTCTGTATGCACATAAAATTCCATACAGCTACATACCTGTGTAGAATATCTGATTATTACTTTAGTGTTGCTAAATGGATGCATATGCTTCAAATATTTTTTTTTTAAACTTTTTCTTTTTTTCAGAATATACAATAATGAAGTGCATTATACAGACAGTGTAAGCGTTCACATACAGCACATCAAAATTAGGAGAATCTACATAAGTTTTTTTTCCCCCTCTGATAGAGTGCAAATCAGATGCTTCACAACATGTTAATAAGGTTAATTTCTGTTCTCAATTTCACGTACATACTTCACCAATTCCCCCACTTAAAAAAAAAAAAAAAAAAATCAATATAAGGTCACAAAATTTGTTATATAAGTAGGCTTGAATATGGAATGTAACAAAGGAATTACTTTCTTTAATAACTCAAAATAAAAAGGAAGTCCTTCAAATGCATTTTAGAGAGAATCATTTAAAATGCACAAGTCTGATTTCGCAACACTTCTGTGAATAAAGCACAATGAGCAGAGGGGAGGAACTGAAGGAGAGACGGACGATGAGAAATGCAGGCGGGGTGGGTTTTTGGGGGAGGGGAGTACGGCTCTACATGCTGTAGCCAAAGCCTGGCTGCGCTGGCTGACCGTAGCCAGCAGGGGCGCCGTAGCCATAGCCGTAAGGCTGTTGAGGAGGAACGGCGACGCTTGGGCCTGCAGTGAGCATCAGCTGGGGCGTCCCTGCAAGTTTAACACAAATCAATCGATCATTTCAGCAATTTTTTTTTGTGCAATTCATTAATTAAAATGGAAACACTTCCTCTTCATGGTGTGAGCCAGCCCCTTTTTCCTAGTTCACGTAACTGATTGCAACAAACGTTTTTAATTTGAAATAACTACACGCGACACTAAGCTGTGTTTCCATCCAAGCTGTGAATTTAACTTGAAATTTCACACAATACGGTTGCAAATTAAAGTGCAGTTTCAGGCCCATGTGATCAAGAGAGCATTATCGTCACTTGCAGGGGAAACTGCAAAATCCTGCAAAACCCCGCAACATTCGCAGGAGCTTGTGATTTTTATAAAATCACAGCAGATTTTCCATAGATTTGGGCCAAGACGTGGCGTCATTAAAAAAAAAAGCGTCTTGTTTACCAACAAACATCACCATGAAAAACAATTTAATGTAATATCACCAATTTAAGTACCGTAATGTTTGGACTACTGAGCACACCTGAATACAAGCCGCACCCACTAACTTTAAAAATAAAAAATAAAAAGTTTGTACAAACATAGGCCACACTTGTTTATAAGCCGCAGGTGTCCTTGTTGTAACATGAGATTTACATAAAGATTTTTATTTTTTTACTTTTGATTAAATATAGTAAATGCTTCCCCTGCCACCCCCCAGACAGTGCCTGTAACACGGCTGGTTTATATAAAAAAAATAAAAAATAAAAAATAAAAAAAAACCCCACAGTTGCCTACCAGGAAAAGTCATTGATCGCTATCTTCATCTTCCTCCTGCACACTAAAACCACTAAAGTCATCTTCTTCAGTATCAGAATTGAACAGCCTCTGTCGTCTTTTTGCATTGAGTCAGTTCTTCATGCTGCCGTCTCCAACGTCTCACCATCGATCCAAAGCTTACATACAGCAGCTCTATTTGCTTCTTCGACAGCCTTTAACTTCAAAGCCGCATCATATGCATTTCTTCGTGTGTTTTCCCTGATAAGGGAGTGTGCATGAAGCGCAAAACGACTGATCTGAAAAATGTAGTGCGAGTGCGTTTGATTTAATTCGAACAGTTTCATTGGTCCACTGTGACCTGTTGGGTAATTTCATTGGTCCGATGTGACGAGGTTAAATGTTTTGGCGGCATGAAGCTCGTTAGCCCGTAAAAATCCATAAATTAGCCGCATCATTGTATAAGCCACAGTGTTCAAAGTGTGTGAAAAAAGTAGCGGCTTATAGTCCAAAAATTACGGTAGTTTCCTGAGGTGGGGGGTAAGAGTGGAAGGAAAAAAAAAAAAAAAAAACCCCATGGCAAAATCTAGCTTTAGTTCCCCCCCAAAGAAAGGAGTCTCCATTGTAATTTATGTATGTAGTCTTATTTATTTTTGATAAGTTATCTGCCTCAATTAAGCATACACAAGTTTATTTACGTGCATTTTGGAGATTTTATTCAAATATACATCTTAGTTACACCTAAAACTAAATTTCTTAAAACAGTTTAAAAACTGTGTGGATAAGGTAGCACTCCTTTTAATGAAGCACAGTCAAGACAGATGTTTGGGTGCTAAATTACGTATACAAGGGTGAACAAAAACTCCGTGTCTAAACCCACCCGGTCAGCTAAAACTTTAAGGATGCCCAATCACAGAGGTATTATGACTGCGTCCTCAACAATAACAGGTGAAATGTAATCCAAACACATTCTCTATGACTTGTGGTGTAACAAATCCTGTTATTTGAGTCTTGCTCGCACCAGTCTAGCATATGTTAAAACTAATTAACGTGCCTAGTGGATACAAACAATACCACATCCTCGGTTTATACTTGGCCATTGCTGCAAAAAGGGGGTCAAACCAGATACTGAAAGCAAAGTTTACATACTTCTGCCGCTCACAGATATGCATAAATAAATGACTGTGTATAATATTTGTCTCATTTGTTTAACTGGGTTCTCATTGTCTACTTGGAGGACTAGTGTGAAAATCTGATGTTTTAAGTCATATTTAATCAGAAATACAGAAAACTCTAGCACCACAGTATAAAACAGTTAAACCATGTTACATTTCATCCAAAATATAAATGGAAAATGTTTAACAGGACATAAATTTATTATTTATTTTAAAGAGAAAAAAAAACTATTCTATTTCTCTGGTTATGAGTGATCTAGACCGTTCTCTCATTATCTACACAGATGCTGATTAAAAACAATGACGTGCAGTTACATCCATTCATTTAAAACATTATTTCATAGGGAATACTACCATTCAGTGACTTAAAGGAGAAGAGGAAAAGTCATACCATAAACAATGGGTTGTGCTTCTGTGGCCTGCTCCTCCTCTTTCCTCAAAGACTCCGACGCGTCCAGCTTATCGACCTGAACAAGAGACAGGAGAGAAAAAAAAAAAAAAAAAAAAAAAAAGATAACTAAGAAACAGGCTGCCACCCAGTGGCAAGAACATGAAACAACAGTCTGGCCTTCCTCGTCAACCAAGAACATGACTGATAGATGGGACCATTCATGGCAGATGCTTAAAGCCAAGCTTAAACCAAGGTGCAAATGCTTTTAAAGCCGAGCGCAAGGGCACAAAACCAAGCTCCTTCCACAACAGTCCAGAACTGCCGGTGAGCATGGATTCTACTGAAGAATCATCTCATTTCTGTGTTTGCCAACACCAAGACATGAAATTGCATACAGGATGGGCTTACAAATTGCAAAGGGCAATACGAAACACACCCGACTTTGGCTTGGTAGAGTTTGCTGGTCCCCCCAATCAGCCACTGAGCGATTCGATCGAATAAACGGTGCATATGTAGAAAACAGAACCCTGTCACCTAAAGAGAGCTTTTTACGTGGCTGATAGGTGAGGTTAGGTGAATCGGATATTAACACACATTTGGTGTATAAGAACAGGGGCTCCAAAGACATTCCTGTAATTATCATAATCAATTGGAGGTTTCCTTACAGGGGGGAGGGAAAAAGGAACAGAAAAAAAAAACAAAAAAAAAAAAAAAAAAAAAAAAAAAAAAGGAAACTTACGACTCAAATAATGAATGATCATATCGTTGCCCATGACAAAAAATAATAATTCGTTACATAATTAATTCGGAAACCCTTGATAGGAGACCTTGATAGTTCAACTAGAGCACAACAATCAAGGGTTGCCGCTGCTTAGGATGAGTGCATGCTACATGATGGGTTCAGTTCTCTACATACAACTGGTGTTGACACTACGCTCGATGGCAATGTTGTTGAGCAGGCTTGGGGTGGGGTATAAATAAATAAAAAATTCAGCAAAGTCAAAAATTTTCACTGAAGAAAAGGGGGGGGGAGGGAGAGAAGACGAACATGCCAGAGGAGTAGCTGTTATTTGTTTAGTTACACAGTTGTGCATGAACGAGAGGCAGAGTAGAAGAGTGAAGAAAGAGCAACAGGGTGAGATGGATTCATACAGCCATTCACGGCTTCCAAACGCAGGCACAGCCAACAGCCATGTTTCCCTAACGTCTCGAAAGATGCTAATCGACAAATGTAAAAACGCATGCGTGTGAAATTTCCGCGGCGCACGCTTCTGAAGGACCACACTATTACTTTAGATCTGAGATTTCACATAGTAATGACTACAAGAATCCTGAAAATGTGGTCACTTCCTCCAGGGTTTCCTCACACCTAAAACTAAATAAAACTACCCGTGTTGCAGTCTACGACCCGGATTAGTGGAGGAATTTTAAAGACAATTTAAGAAGGAATGATTTTTGTTCAGTGTATGGAAACCAATACACCACTGACACATTCGTTTGAGCGGGCGAAATTGGCGGCTGCATGAGGAGCCGATAATAGACTGCGGGTTCAGCGAGGTTAATGATAGCTCGTCGTCTACAGGTCAGAAAAAGAGTTGCTCACTACTGCAGCATCTGCTCGAAACATGGTCAGTACTCTAGAGGAAACTTGGAAAGTCTAGTCAAGGTGTGGTTTTTAAAAGCAGCAGAGTGATAATGGGAGGGGGGGGAGGGGGAGGAAACAAAGAAAACTCATGCAGTTTCCCGAAGTTTCAGTCCTCCAAAACTACACAAGTTAAAAAGGGAATAAGAGGCAGCCTTCACCTTTTCCTTAATTGCATCAACCTGAAAGGGAATTTAAGAGTAGCAGCTTAAGAAAATAAAGCAGACCAGCATTGAAAATGCAAAGAAGAGAACAATTGCAGAAATCAGCAGTAGTGTCACCAGAAATATATAGCAGGAAAAATAAATAAATAAATGCAATCGTGTAATACGTTGATTTTTTTATTTAACACATAAACTACGCACAATTTGTCCAATTTCACAGTGAACTCCAGTTTTTAAAGAACTGAAATTCTACTGAATTTACAGCCCATTAGGTGTTTGTACGTCGTATTACAGTGACTTAGTAAAAATAATGACGGATTTTCCTGTTTTTGAGCAAAGACTTATAACAAGCTGTGGTGTATGAAAAGACTGAAGACTCCCTGTACTTGCAAAGCAAAACCCCTCAAACACACCATGAAGAAACAAACTTTTGGTTTTCATGGACAGAGTGAGGAAAAAAAAAAAAATGAAATCATAGTTGGCCTTTATTTATCTGTTTATTCATTTATTTATCCATCCATCATTTGACTAACATGACTTGGGCTTGAGTGCTTTTGGATCACATGGCCGGTGTACTTCCATGTTACAGTACACACTGTGGTTATGCGAGACTACAGAGTGTGGTGGCTCACCTTGCTGAGGTACTCCCTCATGACCTGGATGAAGTAGGGCATGGAGAAGTCCATGATGTTGTGCCTCCAGGCCGTCTCCAGCACCACGTCAGGCCGCAGGAGGTCATAGCACGTGAAGAGGCAGGCGGCAAAGCACTCCTTCTTCTCCTCCTGCAAGAACCACTGCAGCAGCTCTTCGGCCAGCTCGGTGTCCTTAGACTCTGAAGCATACTGCATTGCATCCTGCACAGCACACACACACACAGCATGGTACGTCACTCAGATAAGTTGATGCTACACAACTTTCAAAAATCAGCCTTTTACAGGATGTCCTGGTGTGATTTTTTATGTGCTTCAGTGAACAACTTGTAGAGCTAATAAAAATCACTGTGTAAGCACTTCCTCCATTTAGTTTTTCCTCCAGGAAACAAATACCGCATCACTCCTGTTTTCTATTGGCTCCTGCTTCCGAGGTTCACAAGGTTGAAGCTCGTCTATCTATTTTTGTGAAGTTAGCTGATTCACAGCATATAAGTGCTGAGAAGGCACATGATTAAAAGCACCATTGTGAAGAAACTCTCGTAGATATTTTTCCCCTTTTCTTTTCGCTCTCCTTGCTAGGTATAAATATGATCACACCAAACTTTGGAAGTATAAGGACAAAACTCTTGGCCATATAATTCCTGTGTACAGCTGGGAAAGATGCTTTTGATTTAAAAAAAGGTTTTTTTTTTTTTTTTTTTTAAATTAATATTACTATAAACCACATGCATCACATGACAACATAAACTCAGAGTATAGTCATCATACTATGGCTAAATTATACCATCCATATTATTTCTTGGAATGGCAGCTCAGCATTCGCTGCAGTGTCTATTAGTTCAAACACATCTCAATTTCTCACACGTAAAAAGGGAGCATACCTTAAAAAGGATGCTTTTCACATCTTTCTTTTCATTCAGTTCTTTTTGTCTTTTTTTGGCTGTTGCTGTGACACCCTAATTTCTCCTTCTGGGGATTAATAAAGCCAGACACAGGGGTGTCAAACATATGGCCCGCGGGCCAAAACCGGCCTGCTAAAGGGGTTCAATCCGGCCGCAGGAGGAATTTTGAAAGTGTAAAAAAATGCTATTCCTAAATTATCCGGTATGGGTGCACTGTTTCAGTCAGAGAAAGAGACACGGCACAATCCTGGCACTCGGACCGAACAACAGATGGCAGCAATACGCCTTTTGCTGTTTGTTATTACGGTGTAGTCTACCCTATTTTCAAGGTGGATACAGAGTGTAGTTTTCCAAGAAAAATGGACTGCTTCCTATTTATTCACCGAGATGAATGGGTAATAGTTAAAAAAAAAAAAAAAAAAAAAAAAAGGTGCAATTTAATGTTAGTCAACAGCTTCATTACAAAAAGTTTGCTTGAATCCTATTGCTCATGCAATGCCATAACCTTTAAGTGCAATACTATATTTCAGTTCCAAAAACCTGTGAAGTTTTTTGCATTTGTACAAACACTGACCAGTTGTAATACACATGTAAATGATAATCTGAAGCAAATTGCACTTGTTTGTCTTAAGAAATCTGAGGTTGTTCATGATATATTTTGTAAAAGGATATTGAAATATGAAGATTTTCCTAATTTACTTGTACTTCTTTGCATGAAACCAAAGGGAAAAACTGACTTTTTTTTTTATAGGTAATTATGCTATGATTTTACTGGTCCAGCCCACTTGACATCTAATCAGGCTGTATGTGGCCCCTGAACTAAAATGAGTTTGACACCCATGATTTCTAAAGCCTCCCACACAACGACCGGTGGCATAAAATATGAATAAAAAAGCAGTAAATGTAAAACCTTGTAGAGTTTATCCTTCTTGCAGAGCTCCACGCTTTGCTTCCAGCGGTTGTTGCCTTTGAAAAGGTAGGCAGCAATTCTCCTGAACTCAATGAGCTCGTGCTTCTCCAGGCTCTGGGCCAGAGATATGTTATCAAAGTTGTCATAGGCATCAATGGATGTACGCAGAGCCTGTGTGACAAGACGGACAAGAAAAAGATTTTACCCTGATATTTTATTTATTTATATCTACCCATCTATCTATTGCTCAAAAAAATAAAGGGAACACTTGGAGTTACATTGTGCTGTTAAAGTGTTCCCTTTATTTTTTTGAGCAATATACATCCCTCACACACACACAATGTTAAGAGATGGTAATGCCTGGCTTTGTATAGAGAGCGATAAACTTAAGAGCTTGTGCTCTAGACCTCCTACCTGGTAGTCCTCCTCGATTATGAAGAGATTGTTTAGTGCCTCATTGACTGATTTGTTGTTGTGGTTCTGTACTGATCGCAGGTACGGTTTAACTAGAGGCAGCTGTTTAACCTGAAAGATTCATTAAAACAGAAAAACCAGGATATGCATCTGTGCTTTTAATATCAAACACGACTTCAACATGACGCTTAAAAATAAAAAACCTCTTAAAATACCTTAGAAAAGTAGTTAACAGCACGTGTATGATCAAGCCTTGGGGACAGAACGATGAGCAAATCGTTCAGTAACAGAGGCTTGAACTCCAGATAGAACTGAATGGCTTTGTAATACAGTTCCACATTAGCCACCTGAAAATACAGCGATAAACACAAGAGAGGAGAAGAGAAAAAAGAAAAGAAAAACCACAAACAGCAATGAGATATGAGAAAAGAGATGCTGTTAAAATGCATCGCACACATGAAATGTTTTTCCTCGATCAAAGAACAAAAACATGTCGTACCTTAGTTACAATGTCTTTGAACTGGCTCTCCTTCCAGGCATCTGAAGGGTGGTTCATCATGGTGATGATAGCGTTATCGTATTCTTCGTACTTGTCGTAAAGGAAGACCAGCTCGGCCCACAGATGAGCCTGTTCTGCTGCCCGCAAGACCTAGAGCACAGAACACAACGCTGTAAAGCACCACCGACCAGTGATACTCCTATTCATGACGTCCCTATGCATAGTTAAATAAATACACTAGGAGGGATTCCTAAGAGCTTACTCTTCTTTTAAACAGTGTAGAAACGGGTATAAAATAAGGAAAAGGATAACGTTATTCCTAGTCTTCTTGTTATTCAACAGCTATTTTACCTTGGGAATATTGACTCTGGACCAAAAGAGTTCCAGGTGCTCCCTCATCTTCTGTGGTTTGAACTTGGAATAGAGGATGGCCAGCTCAGTGAACATTCCCATGTGAGCACGCTCGAGCCCGAGAGCCGCCTCCAACATGGTGATCAGCTCCTCGAAGTAGCCACGGTCCTGAAAGCGAAATTACACACAGCGAATCAACATTCCTGCTGGAACACCTAGAAAAGGAGCTCTAATGTACCCTTATTACAATAAACACTTAGGCTATGAAGAGATCGAGATTAAACTGTCACCTGGTAGTAATTAATGAGCTCCTCGAGTTCATCGGCATGGACAACGATATGCAGGCCACACATCTGAGCCAGACGGAATTCCTTCCCATCGACGCAGGCAAAACAGACCTGGGAAAAGAGAACACGTCAGTCACGATAGATAGTCAAAGCCTTCATTAAAATAAACCTACAAAGCTCTGGCTGAGGATAATAACCAGTTATTACCCACAAAAACACAGCGATTAGGTGAGAACTGTTTGGGAGTGTGTGAGTCCCTGCGTGCTCACCTCTTTCCAGGTTCGTGTACTGTTGGCCTTGCGTGCTCCATCAACAGCAGCCTGGTACTCTCCAAGGTGGACCAGAGTGGAGGCAAGGCGGCCAAAGTTGGACACGTTGTTGTACAGCAGCTTAGCCGCCTCATACATCTTCTCATCGTAGCATCGATCACCAACCTAAAAGACGAAAAAAGAAGAAGTAGTTAACTAGTTAACTATAGCATATTACAAGCCTGCAGTCTTGAAGGCAGTGTCCCAGCTACTAACTAAATACTAAAAAGGCTCATACTTGTTGGATGTGGGCATTGTTCGGGCCATTGATAAACTCCTCCAGTTCAGCCAGGCGGTTGGTTTTAGCCAACGCGAAGATCAGCTCGGTCTCCACATATGACTCACGGGCCTTCTTACGTGCCATCAGCAAGAATTTGACCAAATCCTCCCAGTTTCCTGTGGAAATCACGACTCATGAATTGCCATTTTATAAATAATTTTTTATATATATATATATATATATATATATATATATATATATATATATATATATATATATATATATATATATATATATATATATATATATATATATATAACACACAATATATATATAAAAAAACATTAATATAATACACATACACACACACACACACATATATATATAAAAAAAAAAAAAGCGGCTATTAAACTTAGTTAAAATTAGAAATACTTTGTCTCCCCACACAGTAGCAAAACACACTGCATTGAGGCTGAACTAACAATTGTCCACACAGTTTGTGTGAACAACAAAAGGTTGAAAGGATTCATAAAATAAGATGTTCATATTTCTATATTGAGAGGAATTGCAGTATATAAATGCAAATAAAACACTGAACCTAAACTAAACTGGAGACTTGCAGCATTGACCAAATATTTGCTGATTTTCTTGCACATTTGATGTTGTATTATTACTTAACGACAGATTTATACAGACTTTTTTTGTGAGATGCGTGTATTGCATGCGGTCTGCAGGTAAGGACGTGTTTGACTGTACGTACCACTTTGGGCTGCAGCATGTCCCACTTCCATGTATGCTGATGGGTCATCAGCCTTGATGTAGGAATCGATGGCTTCCTTTACCAGACCTTTCTGCAGCTGAGCTTTAGCCAACTGGCTCCACACAGCAGGCTCGTTGCAGCGTTCAGCAAATTCGTAGGCCCGGTCCAGGTTGCCAATGTGCTCGATCAGAACCTGACAGACAAACGAGAGATACAAGTAGAGATTATATTTTATTATATTATTAAAAAAAGAATTTTTATATATTATATTTTTTATATATTTTTTTTTTATTATTATTTATTTATTTTTTTTTGAAAATAATAATAGCGAGAATATCCGAGTCCCAAAAGCAGCTGCAAACCGTCAGAGCTGCTGGATTATGGCATAAAGCATAATCGTGCATTTGTTGAACTTCTTTATTATAAATAATATTGTATTTATAAACACTGGATTTCCATGAACATAATTCAACTGGAGAAAAAAAAAAAAATTAAATGAGGGTTTAATTAAATAAATTAAACAAAGCAAGAGCAGGTCAGGTGATGCACTGCGGCGACTTGCATCGCCAGAAATGAACTTTACACTTCCTTAGGTGATGAAAATCTGTCTCCTGGTTTAGATCCACCTGCAGCTTCTCACTATTAGTGAGCTCTAGAAAGGAAATAACCGCATTTTGACCAGCAGTCCGACTGTGACGCTAGAGGAAATGAGCTTTAAAATTATACCAAACGTTATTTCTTTTTGTTCCAGATCAGACTCCTTTGAATTCAAAACACAAATAGTATCTTTCTTGTCGACCAAAGGCTCTCTCTCAGTAATCTTGGCTCGAGCTGAAATAAACACCACAGCCTGGCATGGAGCAAGTTTGGCTTTTTAGGGAGGCGCACTGCTATAAAGGGAAAAAAAAAAAGAAAAAAAAGAAAAAAAGAAAAAAAAAAGCCGCACGGTTTTTAAAAAGACAAAACGAGAACATTGCAAAACGGAATGCCGAAAAATAATTCTTTTACATTGATTATTTTGTTTTCATAATCGTCGGAGGCTATGATCAAAACTGAAATAGAAAATTCGATTAATCGCACATCCCAACATCTGAGCAAAAAAACTAAAAGATTATTGCGACTGACCTGCACTGCAGAGGTGTTCACATCAAACTTCCTGAAGATGGCAAAAGCCTCTTCAAAGAGCTCGTTGCTGATGGCGATGTTGGCGATGTCAGGGGCATCGTAGTTGTCCAGGCGGTTGATGTACTCCATCACACGAGTGCGATCAGCTTTGATGGCCGTCAGGATCAGAAGGTTTTGCAGGTTCCTGAGTAGCGACAGAGTAAACGCTGAAAACGTCAAAGTGACATCTAACAGACGTGCAAAACATTTTTTTTCCCCGGGGCGGGAGGGGAGCCCAAGTGCAAACTAACCTGTGCTCACTGAAAACAGAGTTATCCAAAACAATCTTCTCGAGAAGCTCAATCAGCTCATTAGGCAGATCAGCAGTCATGAAGGCTTTGACTGTAACGGACACCTCTTCTGGGTCCTGGGTCTCCGAGAGTGCAGTCTGCACCACCTGTGAGGGAAAGACAGGGAGAGGACTTGAATCCGGACAATTCATACGCTGTATTTTTGCGAGAAGCCGAAATACATCTCGAGTGGGGTGGGGGGGTGTCACTTGTGTACCTGGTCTATCAGTGGCCTTCTGAAAGGGTTGCTCTCCAGGAGAACGCTGGCCCACAGCTCAGGGTCCTTACGACGCACCAAATACCGAGACAGACTCTTGAAAAGCGAGTTTTCATTGCATACCTGTGAACGGGACAAGACATACAACTGTACTATCGGGGTATAAAATCAGCTCGAATTACATGTTTTGCTACCAACTGATTAAAAAAAGAAATGCTCAAAAAAGAAAAGAAAAAAAAAAAAAAAGTCAGTTCAGGATGAATACGCAAGCAGGCTCAGCTCCTTACATTAATAAGCTCTTGGTCACACTGTCCTCGCTCGTAAGCCACGCAAGCCAGATGGGGATCCCTCTTTTCGCAGTACTTGCCCACGACACGGCTGTCGTAGTACGGGTTCTCTCTGAGAAATCGCTCTGGGTTATTGTTGCTGTCGATGTATATCTTAGCCAGGGCATTGTGGGTAGCAGGTTCTTCGCATCCCTCATGAATACGGGCTTCCAGCCACGGCAGCAGCAGCTTCAGTCTGGCATGAAAATAAATGAATAAATAAACAAATAAGACGTACACGGTCAGAAACCATTTCCTTATACAGTAGAACCGTGCCTATGAGAGAACTGATGTAGGAATAACGTACCTGTTCCGCTTTTCCACCTCAGCCACCAGCTCATCGGTGGAAAACTGTCCTCGGACCACCAGGATCAGGTTCTTAATGACGTCCTCTGAGCAGTCCACGTCCAACAGCCCACCAATCACCACGGGTAAGCGGCTGGGGTTCACCTGATACGCAAAAATAAACCCCAAAAAAGCTTGTGCTTTACTTTAAGGTGCCGGGTGTTGACTTCAAATTCACAGCTGAGGCAGCACACATATGGATGCTTTGGTGACCAGAGATGGCTTTACCTTCTGGACGTAAATCTCAATGTACTTCTGCAGGTTGTTGCGGTACAGATAAAGGACCAGGTCATGGACAAAGTCGAAGCGGTCGCACACGATGATGAGAGGCAGCTGATCGGTCAATTTTGCTTCCTGCATATACACGAAAAACATTTTATATCAGGAGTTTTAAACAAGACGAGCGACAAAACCGAACTCAAGAAGAGGTTCCTGGTTCACACCTTCAGAAAATTCTTAACACGCTCAGCATCGTAGCAGTTACTCTCTCTGCAGATTCTCTCCACCTCTTTGATCTGCCCCGTTTTACAGGCTGCCTGAATGTACTTGAAATGGACCTCTGGATCCTGACTGAAGTTCACAATGGAGCCAAGAAAATAGAACAGACCTGCAAACCAGACCATTCAGCCGTATTAAAAATGGAAATCTTTCATTTTAACTGGGGGTTCCACCACTATACTTCGGAATGTTCAGACGTTTCAAAATAAAAGCTTACCTTCAAAGCTCTTAAAAGATTCAAAGAGCTCGGTGAGGGACTGGGTGGTGAGCTGCTCGTGATATTTGGAGGCCACCTGGACGCAGATCTGCAGGTTCTGGCGGATGTTGGCCGAGAGCATGGCTCTCAGGCACTCCAGAGAGTCCTCCACGGACAGGGAGCCAAAAAAGTTCACCAGCCACTGCAGACAAAACACGTTCCACTTGCTTACTTACCAAACAGCATGGATCTGAACGTAGATAAAAATGAAACACTCGCTCAAGCAAGAACAAAGTAGCACTCAGTGCAGTGAGTCAGAACTGATATCCTGAAACTAATCGCCTCGATTTGAGAACAAACAAAAGCAGCTTTCGCTTCAATGGAAACGCCTTGGAGCGGGTCGCTAATTAAGCATCCAGATTTATTACTCCGATCGTTACGTTTTAAATTCAAAAAGGGCACAAACCGAGTCATCTGTAGAGCTTTCAAGCACAAATCCAAAGTCAACTGAACTTTTCAAACTAGTTAGTCATATAATTATCTAAGCTAATTAAATTAGAGTCAAACGTGTTCGCAAGTGGGCTTTTTTTGTTTTGTTTGTGATTTCGACCTGCACTGGATATTATTTCTGACTCATAAATAAGAGATTTATATGAGAATGTTTTCAGTCCTATACAGCCCCAAGTCAACATTTTGTTTTGTTTAGTTTTCACTTCACGTTTTTTTTTAATGTTTTTTATTATTTTATTTACTTTCCTCATTTAGGGTCATGATCTTGTATGCAAATATTTAATCGTATGGCGGCTCAAACAAGCCGTAAACGCTTTACTGTTTTAAGCTGTTCTTTGCAGATTGTGTGTATTTAAACTGTTGAAATAATTTTGACCCATAACATAATGGATGTAACCACCCCCCAACATAATAGGAGGGTTAATTATTTGAAACCAAACTGACTTGGCTTTGCCCGATCGGAGCGCACGGCGACTGGGGAGGCTCATAGCCGTTGTCTCTAGTGGGGCCCCTCCCGGTGGGGCCACTCTTCTCTCTTCTGAAATTTTTCTAAGTCCGAAACTTTTTCCAAGTCCGGTTTTCACCTCCAGGGTGCAAGAACCAGGCACTTTTCCGGATTTCGCGTCCGGCCCGTGAAGCGCTCCTCAAACATTCTTGGCAAATGCTTTCGCCCGTCTTGCGCCGGTCCAAGAATTTCACCTCTAGCGGCCCAATACGAATGCCCCCGGCCGTCCCTCTTAATCATGGCCCTGGTTCCGAAAACCCACAAAATACAACCGGAGTCCTATTTGAAACCAAACCAAATTGCAAGCAAATACCAAAAGTATTAATTTCAGTCTGATTCATACTCCGTAATCTAATTGGTGAGAAAGCACTCTAGTTGTACTGGTTTCTTCCTAATCTACCTCCATATATCGCATCACATCACATTTACAGTCAGTGTCTGTTACAACGCCGTTATCTTGTGCTCAATGTGCCTCGGGTTTCTCGACCTGGAAGGATCAGTAGCTTCAGATGCAGCGCTCCGTAACACCTAGACACTTTAGAGGACCCACTGTTACACTTAGCTCTTTTCCATACACCATAGATCGGTCCCTTGAGTCTCTTTGCATGATGGTAAAAGAAGCACTAAAGGGTGTTTCCTGAGCTAAATAAATGAAATAACGGTTCATGAAGATGTGATGGTTGATGGAAGAGTGCATATCATTTCAAGTGCCTACCTCAGGGTTGAGCAGGTGGGTGTGCACTACAGCACGTTTGATGTCATACAGGTCAGTGTAGTGTTCCAGGGCTCTCTGCAGCAATCCGGCTTTCTCACACAGCTGGGCCACGTGGGCTCGGTCGTAGTGGGTGAACATTTGGTTTCCCAAAATAGCGTCAGCCACCTGAAAACATCAACCCAAAAAGAAACAATGTTGTGCAAACATCACAGCTTTAATAAAGTGCAAGGAGAAGATTAGCAAGATGTCTAGCCAGGTCAGTGTAAATGAGAAAACCAACTGAAGGCGAAGAATGACCTGTGGTGCATGCATCAAGTTCATCTCCAACAGCCTTGTCTGCAGCGGGCCTTCAGTGGGCCGGTTGTTCTTCAGAGCATCCAGCAGGAAGGAAGTGCACTGCTGAATCAGGTTATACTCCATGAACACATCCACAATCTGAGAAGAGACAAAATGCATCAGTTCGCAAAATTCCTACTCACGACAGCGAAAAAGATGGCAACCATTACAGAAAAGAAGAAATATCACAGAATGAAAAGACACCTGGGTAATATCAGCAAGTGGTTCCTCATCCTGCACCAACATCTGGGAGAACTGCAGGCCCTGCTCTGGACTGATCCGCATCACATTTCGAAGCAGGAAGATCCAGTCTGGAGTGTAGCCGACCTGCAGGGAGAGAAGATGATGAATAAAAAAATTCAATTATAAAAAAAAACACAACCCCCCCCCCCCAAGAGAAAACAGTTTTCTTTTGTGGAAGTGTACTGAAAACTACTGATCTATCAATATGGATTTATGAAATGGTAAGAATATTAGGAAACAGTCAAAAGGCAAGTGTAGTCAATACAATGGGTAACAGGCAAGTACTTCATTAGAATTTAGAGTCTAAAACAGTTCATTAACCCACCTTCTTCGCATACAGTACAATTTTCTGGAACTGGCCAGTCTCAGCAAAACACTGGATGACTTTGTTAGGGACGTTTGCTCTTAGATAGACACTGAGAGCAAGGGTAGGGTCCACAGATTTCACCAAATCACCCAGCTCTTCGGAACACTCCAACTGAAACAAAACGAAATGCAGTTTAACAAAAAGACAATCAGTCATAACCCGCATCTTTCAAATAATCTGAATTAGCATTACAGATGTCAAATATTTTACTGCAAAGACAAAAGAAATATCTCCCTCTCTCTCTACACACTTTTTTTTTTTTTTAATGCAAGAGGATTCCTATTTAAGGGAGTAGATCTTACCTTATCTTCCTTCAGCCACTTCTCCAGCAGCTGCTTGCGGCCCTGCTGCAGAACGGGCCTACAGAGCTCCAGGGACTCGAACTTGTTGAGCTGACCCTGATCCAGCAAGATGCCGAAGTACTGGAGCAGAGGAGAGGTCTGGCCTGGTTGGGCGGGAACACTCTGGAAACGCCGAATGGTGTCCGGGGTCCTCAAAATGCCCTGAGAAGCGACAAAATAAACGTAACAAAAAATAATCAATAAAAGAACTTCAGACAGATCAGAGAAGATGGGAAAATAGTGAAAGCGATACCTTTGGTGCGTTGGCGGCTACTTTGGCAGCCTCGGAGTAGTTGCCCCCGGCGAACAAAGTGTTGAACTTGCGCGCAAAGAGCTCCTCTGCGCCAGCCAAGTTGTTGCGCACGGCCATGCGCAGCGCCAGATCAGGGTTCTGCAGGACATTGGTGATGTAGGGGATGATGTTCTCCTCCTCCACACACACCGACAGCACCTAAAGAAAAACGCGGGCAGGTGTTACATAATGTGGAGGACACGCTGGTAACCGATGAGCTGCTACAGGAAGCAGTGGGGAGGATGACCCACATGCGCATATGAACAAAAAGAGATTTAGGGCACCTTTACTTGGCTCATATACTTAAGACCATACTCAGAAGTGATTCATTTGAGGGAGACCAAGTTCTCAGGAGTGACAAATTTTTTTACACCACTGCTACAATTTTTGCAACAATGTGAGAACTTGCAACACAAATTGCTTTACTGCCATTGTTAATGATTACTTGAAGCAAAAGTAGCACAATTTGCCACACCCGGTGGTACAGTTTAACAGTTCAGGTAAGCTGCTCACTCTTCACTCCATAGACTTAAAATGCATTCTCTTCTACTCCTCAAAAGTAGTCCAACAAAAGGAACCGATTGCGTAATTTAGCATCCCACCCTAAAAATGACTAGTTTTCGCATGTGTTGCCGTTCACACCCGAGTTCACATGAAGCAAACCGCAGACCAAAGATCAGTGAAACAGTCACAGTCGTGGCTGTGACTTTTGAGAAAATAAAAAAAACAGACATTGGGCAAACAGTTAACACAAATTCCTCAGGGGGTTACAGGAAGTTTAAATCCTGACTATGCTGCGGACATCCTGGCTGGCTGGGAACCAAGGGAACAAAACTGGGTGGGAGGGATGGCATATTCTCACTCCCCTGTCAATCACAGCGACACTAGCCAATCATGGGCAGCTGGGAGATCATGTATGTGGAAGAGGGTAGATAGCAGTTTCTTCTCAATCATCAACAACTGCTCGAAAGGATGCGGTTGGCTGGTTTCACACGTCTCAGAGGAAGCACGTGTTGGCCTTTACTTTCCCCCATTTGGTAGCTTTTGTATAATCAGGAAGAGCAGGCTGGAAGGTGGGAATGGACAGGTGACCAAATGGGAGGGAAAGAGGGATCTAAGCAAGTTGCTGACCTGCTATAACAATTGCTCATAAAGGCGATTCAGACAAAGCATCTTTTCAAATATGTGCAATTCAGTCTGATTTGATGGACGACAAAATTGTCATTTGTAAACTAATTTATAACTGACTTATCGGAATCCTTTATACCGATTGTTGACATCTTTCCCGCCATTAAGTGTTCACGGAACCAAATACCGTCCATAATACCATTTAGAAAACTATTCTATATGCATCGAGTCATCTTCCTACCCCCCCCCCACACCATAACTAATATTTAGTTATTAACTAAAAACTTCAGTTATTGAAAAACATACTGAATGTTGCATTGACCCCTTGTTAGTAAACAGCCACAGACAGCAACCAGAGTTCAGGATTGAACCAAGGACCCCAGATATGCAGGGTTGTAAATCCACTATAATCTATACTCCACATACACCTAAATGATCCGAGTGTAAATAGCCTTATCCCAAAACATCAAGGTTCTTTTACTCACCTGAGCCCTTTTCAAAGTCACCAGGTTTGACCAAACATCTCAACTGCTTACTCTGCCAAAACACGTCGGTGTCATCTGACCATAATAAAACATTCCACTTGCACCAACACTCGGTGAAACTAAGCTGCTGCATTTTGTACATTGCCACGTGAACAGCTTATTCTGTGCAAAGCTTCAAAACAGCCTTTGATGAAGGTGGTATCTAATAGTGGACTTTGCAAAACAATCTCAAGAAGCAACTTTTTTTGTGTGCGTGCACGCGCAAATGTCTGGGGTCTACTTTGTTCTACTCCCTCACCATCACGCTCATGTGCACGAGGGCTGTATGGTCATGCGACCACTTTCTAGCAACGTTTGAGATTTTCAAACCTTTATTATGGCTTTAATTGTGCTTAATGTTTAACTGTTTAAGTAACTTTATATCCATTACATGACTTCGGGTCAACGTCTATGGGTCTTTTTTTTCCTGCTGAATCGTTGCTTTTGCCTTGGTGATGAAAAAGGGATAGTGTGTGCATCATCATATTTACATCACAGAGAAACAAGACCTGATCAAAGGCAAGACATTTCATGTAGAATGAGAGTGAGATAGATAGATAGATAGATCTCAGTGAAGAGAAAATTGAATTTACGTTAAACATTCTATTGGTACTGTTATGACATTTGTTTTTGCTAGAATAAATGTAAGTAGCTTTCTCTACAATTTGAGCTAATAATCAGAGATCAACCCGATTAAGAAACTACCAAGAAAACAGCAATTTCTGATTATGTTAATCCAATTAAAGTCATACTCGCAGTAAACATAAATCGAATTAAGACATGTGGAGTATTACTATTTTAGTCACATTATCGAAGTGCATTAAATACATGTACACACCTTAATCACACTAACGTTATCGCATAGACACAGAACACACACGGCAGTACTCAACCGTTTGATGGCAAACATGGCTGCGTCTGAAACCATGTACTTACCTACTAGATAGTAGGTGAAATACATGTATTTCGACATGGCACTGGGACGTAATTATGTGTGCCATTAATCGATCCATGTTCTAGAAAAGTGGTCCCCAACCTTTTTTGCGCCACGGACCGGTCTAATAGACAATATTTTCACGGACCGGCCTTTAAGGTGTGGCGGATAACACAACAAAATAAAATGATATGACCGGCATAAAAACTGGGGTTTTATTAATTTAAAAAAATATATATAATAATAAACGTGGATCCAATGTGAAATCGCAACTTTATTAGAAGTGTTCTAGTAAGATCATGCCAACAACATAACATGAGTGACATCCGCTCTGACCCCTAACGCTTACCGTATCACGTGACCGGGACAAGCGTCTTGACATACGTCTAGAGTGAGTCATAGACGGATGTAACGGAGAGAATCCGGTCTTTTTTCTTTCAAAATAAAACATCGTTCAGACCCAGATAATAAATAAAACGGAAATGCAAGTTGTTTATTCTTTCTGTGCGGCCCGGTACCAAATGACCCACGGACTGGTACCGGTCCGCAGCCCGGGGGTTGGGGACCACTGTTCTAGAACATGAAAGGAATATTCGAAAGGCAACTCATGTAAACACCTTAATCAGAATATTGTCATTCAGAATAAGGTCAATAATTAGATTGTGTAATGTTCTCTTTATTAAAATCACCCCCCCACCACACACAACTTTCACTGAAGGTTACCAATAACCCCGTTTCTGCTGATGCCATTGACAGCAGCAGAAACGACCAGCCCGATTTTTACAAGTGGCAGAGGCTTTACGTTTTCGGGCTGTCTGTCCGAGAATCCAAGGGCGATACTTCAAGAACAAGTGGTTGAACGTTTGCAGGATGTATCTGCAATCACTGCAAGCGGCAGATGAACCTATCTGGAATTTGGATCAATTCCAAAACCTAACAGGTCACATTAAGGTCAAACTTTCTTAATCGAGTTTCTAATATGCTTTAAAAGTCCCCATGAACTCAAAACTGAAGCTTCATGGCTTTTAGTACAAATATGTTAGCATTAAGCTTATCTAGAAGCCGAGTGTCAAGTACAACTATTGGCTAATTAAAAAAGGGGAAGAGCTGCTGTATATGTCCAGCCCTGACTTCATTTTTCTGTGGAAATTACATCAACACATCGAATAACGTTGTGACTTTAAGGATATTTCTGACCTACAAATTAGTAACAAGCACTATACCTGGGTGGGTGGCTTGCTGAGGCACTGCCTCCAGCATCGACTTTAACTTGTTTATAAATACCCTGCACAAGATCCCTTAAGGAAGTGGTAATATAGACATTTGAATATAGAAAGCACAAATTAAAATTTACCAATTAAAAATTGGCCTAGTTTAATCATCATGACCACACTGTTTATTTGTTGTTGTTTTTTCTCCTTTCACCACAAACAGCCTGCAGTGTCTCAATATGTGTGGCAGTATGCTGCAGGGAGAGCAAGAGAGCCAAACATTAAGAGGATTAGAGATCTCATCACCACATCCCACTGTGCACATAATGCTGGAGCCTGTCGCACACCGGCAGCCACAACTGTAGCTCTAAGAATCGTTGGATTCCAAGGTCCATGGAGCAAGCAGGCCCAGACACAGCCAGAGACACAACAGGCATGAAGACTTTACACAGTCTCAAGACTCGATGCTGTTGGGAATAGGCTAGCACAAAGGCGGACTTAATAACGAAGAGTGGTCATGTTTCTTCTCGCGCTCTGCATATTTCATGGCTCGGAAGCCTGTGCTAGAAAATTATTCATCACCTAGAAGCATCAGGTTACAGTAAACAGAGGGACAAGCACAATTCTGTCTTCAGTTCGCGTCTACTGTTTACAGCATGGAAACAAATCGTTCAGAGGCAGACCATGGGAATACGCTTACAAATCAAAAGCCTAGTGTGATACAACTGATTGTTTATTGACAATCCAGGAAATTAAAGTAAATAAATAAAATAAAATATCACAATACCTGTCCCTTCCTATTGACACCAATAATGCCAGAAGTAGCCTCGTGAGGAGCAGTGACGAAGATGGTCTCCCCACTGATCCTGTTCATGTAGATGCAAGTGCCAGTTTCAAGGTCGTACAGGTGGATGTAGCCATATTTGGTGATGAGAAAGACCACATCCTGCTTGGGGCTGATCTACATGAACAAAAAACAAACGTTAACGACAACGTCCGTAAACTTTGGCACACGTCGCTGGAATGGTTTTCAAAAATCTCTCGTGACTTACTAAATTCGGCCAGCTGCTCTTTTCCCTCAACAACAGCGTGAAAAAAAAACGATTAGAAAGGAGGAAATACCTGCATAGCGACAGGGAAGTCGTTCTGGGCTTCAGGTGGAAAGAACACGTCGACGGCTTTCTTCGGGAAAGGCTGATTGCCAGACGGAGGTGTTCCGACTTCAATAATGTGCAGCTGGAGATTCAGGGGGGAAAAGGGCACGATGTAAATATGAGCTTTTAATTCACCAAAAAGCAGATATACCTTTAAGAAAACTATTATTTTCCCAAAACGTCCTAAAAAGATTTAGACCTTTCCTCCTGCTTGGCCGCGAACGGCGAAGCAAAACAGTGTGGATTCTTCAGCGTTCCCCTCCATTTTGAACTGAGCAAAGCCTGCAGCGTGGCCCTCGATAGGCTGCGACACCTTCCTGTCCACAGAATACAGCTGCATTGCTCCAACCACACGGTTTTGCTGCGAAGGAATAAATGAAATGAAAAACCATTAGAAACTAATTTCCTCTTTAAAAACATCGCAAGGTTTACGTAAAGCCAAGCACTGGAGTTAAAGTGCTATTATCAACACAAATCTCCAGAACGTTGCAGTTGCAAAACTGAGGACCATCGATTTTGTTCCAGCATAGGACTAACTTTAAAAATTACCTCAAAGTAAACTGAGTCATCGGGCTAATTATTTCCAGATTTCCTGACCACACCCTTATTTTATTTCTTTATTTATTTTTAAAACAAACACACACGGACTGCTTGAACTGAGGCCTACCTGTGCGGAAATCCCAATAAGCAGCAGCCATTTCTGTTTGGCGTCAGTGCGGTAGTTGATAATTTGGCAGCCAGCCAAGCTGGAATGCCGGTCGAACACCTTAACGGGCTGAGAGTCGCCTTCCATACTCCAGTGGTAGACTGCGTTGTCGGTTACGAGCGCTACGGTATTCAGGGAGATCCACTTCCAGAACGTAACGTCGTCGGTCATGGTGTGCGCCTTCATCTTGCTCTTCATTTCGATGTTGAAGATCTGCAGGGTTTTCGCGGCTGAAATGCAGAAAACAGAGCCGGCTTGAGCGTTTCGCCGGCGTTGCCGACAACCACACAATTGTATTCAGTGTCCAAAAAATAAAATAAAATAATAAACAAATCAACAAATAAAGACACACAACACAGACAAATGATGTGTTCAAATGTCTGAGACAGGAAAAAAGTGCAGACGGCGTAAACTTAGGACAAACAGCTGCAGTGCAAAGAAGACCTCAAGACCCAACACCGCAAAAACATTCACACACAAACCTTTGCTCTGCATTTAGGCCAATTCTCTAATGTCCTACTGTGATGCTGTGATATTAAATCTTTTACTGATTAAATTTTTTTTTAATCATAATTACCCAATTACTCCAATTCAAAAAAAGTTTTTAAAGAGATAAATAAATTGGGACTACGTTGGTCTTGACACTATAATTAGGTCTGGATGAAAAACATTAAAATCGAACCAGACTGCCTCCAAGACCTCACAATTGTCTTTGCGTTTGTGTCAATCTACTGATAGCGTAAAAAAAATATAATAATAAAAACCATTCATTATCACAGACCTTGACATCATGAGGAATGAGTGCAATCTGTTGCCTCAACAGGAGGTACAGCACCGAGTGTTTCTCAGGCAGAACAAAAGCTATGACTTCACCTTTCTGTTCTCACACTTAGCCTACACAAGCACCTCGTTAACAGCTGAAAATACCCCTATGTAATTAAAGTATTGCAAGCACAATGGCAAAATCAGTACAAGACTGGAGAGACTGATGACAAAATTGTGACCTCATTATCAGACTGAGTGATGTGCAGCATTTCAGCACTTTCAATATATTTTATTCACAAAAAAAATATCTAAAAAAAAATAAAAAAATTTTTAATACAAAACCCCTCAAAAACTCAGTCTGCGGTTCCCTGAGTCTAAACCGAGATTCTGCGCTTGTTTAGATTTCCAGTCCTGAAAAAGATTTCACATTGCTGGTTGTGAAACCTGCAATTCCCCGCCCCCGCATCAATGCATTAGCTACTAAAAAAGCGCACACATTTCACAAGAAAAAAAGAAAAAGAAAAGAAAAAAAAAAACGCACAATTCAGGATTATATGAAATTCAACTCACCGTCTGCAAACATAAGAAAGCAGTAAGGAACAAAAGAAGAATAAAAACAAGCAAAAAACAGACAAAAGCATTTATGACAGCAAGACATTTCCAATGAGTACTTTGACTACTGTTAACATCAATTTACTGCAAGTGTAGGCAGGCAAGTGTCAAGGAGCAGACTTTATACAAAAGAAAACGGGCACAGCAGTGAATATGAACAGAAATGTGAGAAGTGTGAATACTATATACAGTATATATATGTGTGTATATATATATCTACATATATATAAAAAAAAAACATTATGTAACCTAGAGACAAACCATGGTACACATGAATGTTAAGCTAATAATAATAATAAAAATAAATTAGACAACCAAAAAAAATAATGGTGCGGTCAGGTAATATAGACAGTTTTAAGATAATAAGTAGGACGCCTACAAATCTGCCTGCAACTCGTCTTACCTTTAAGAGCGATCACTTTGCTGGCCGGGTTCATGATCGCACTGTCTGCAGAGATGGGCCTGCGGATGGGCGAATTGGGGTCGCTCATGTCGATGATGACGACCTGCGCTTGCTCTCCGACCTTTTCCCGCACACAGATGAACTTATCCGACTCCATAGTGAGCGTGCTGAAGCCGATGTTCGCTGGGTTAATGCCCAGGTTCTGGAGCTGATGATAGAAGGAAGAGAAAAAAAAAAGAAATGAAAGATTGAGAGTCGATAGAGGAGGCAAGAGCAGTGGAATGGTATGTACAGGAAATCCTGCTGACATTCTGAAATACTCAGCACAATACTGAGGCAGAAAAATAAAATAAAAAAATCTGTTTTAGTGGAGTGAACTGGAGCAAAATTAGCACACCTGTTATGGTTTTGGAACCTGCCTAATTTTGTTTCAAAAAGATGTCATACACCCAAGGTTTATTTTTAAATAAATAAATAAAAATACAAAACTTTAACGTGCTCAACTGCAGCATTAAATTTTTCCCCCTGCGCGTTAAAAAAAAAATAATATATGACAACTATCTTAAACATCTAACATTCTTAAAAGTCCTCCTTTCAGAGAGCATATTCTGCTCCGATTGGTCAGACGACACAGTCTGTTGTGATTGGTCTACCACAGCCAATGAAGACCAGCGGCAGGGCTTTTTGTTACAAACCTACGTGGGAAGTGAGTCTGGAAACACTAACGATTCGGTCCTTCTCTGGGGAATCAATAACGGAGTTTAAAAATCTTTTTTTTTTTTTTTTAAGTCTGCAGAGTTAAAATAAATAATTAATTCACAAACACTATATTTAAGATAATGGGGGGGTTAACAAAAAATTAACCCATAATAGGTGCACTTTTTAAAGAAAAAAAATCCTGGAAGTGTGGATTGTTGAATTTGAAACATGTATTTTAAAAAGATTTTAAAATCTGTGAAATAAATGTTAATTTAAAAGAAAGAAAAAAAGAAAAAAAAGGAAAAAGAAGGAAAGAAGACACCACTCCCTCAGCACACCTTTGCAGACAGGTTTTGTAATAAAGCGATGTGATGTGTTCAAGTGTGAAACCACAGCGTTACACTCTTTACAGGGATATACCTGCTTGTCACAGCTCAAATCGAATTCGATACGAAGGGACACGTACAATATGGAGAAAAGAATAATATATATTTTTAAACTACACACCACCACAAACAGAAGAAGCGCCATCAGACTACTCCGCTTGATTACGGTCAGTGACAGCGGGGTTCAGGAAGCCCGGGCCGCTGGCTAATATTCCCTCAGGCTAGTCACCGAGTCAATAATTCAGCTAGTCAGCTGAGCCAGCGGTCTTTAGCACACTAGCGCTAGCTGTCGAACGCAAATGTACCCAACACACTGCTCAATAGAGCGCGAAGATCATTCCAGTACTCCGAGTTCTGTGCTGTTTTCCTTTATTTCGTAGTCGATCTGAATATTAGTCGCAGAATATTAATAAACCTATCCGAGGTCATTCATTTGACTCGAGCCTTCAGAGCTAGCATGAGGCGGACTCGGTATGCTAGCAGACTCAAACCGCTCAAACTCACTCGAAGTTTGTTGAAAAGCCGCTCGTGGTGGTTTTTTCATACGAAGATATATTAAGTATGCGCTGTGATCGTAGATGAATCTCACCTGCAGGTGCTCCTGAAAGCGAATCGGCAGGATCTGAGCCATGGTTCGTTTTCTGCTCTCCCGGCCAGATAGCTAAGCTAGCTACTCACTGCGACCTCCTCCGCGGACACCGCTAAAAAAATGTGTGTTTTTTTTACTATCAAAACAACGCGCCGAACTGAGAATAGAGACAAACTGCAGCTGATGACGGTTGTTTCGAGGTGTTGTATGAATGGCGCCGGTTCTGTCCCTGTCCCAGGGATGAGTGTTCTCTTTCCTCCACTGCTCGAGACGGAAATCAGCGGAGCCAGAGCTGAAGTCCTCAAACCCGCAATGGCGGCGGAAACGCAGGAAAGCCTCAACGCGGAAGCGTCACGACGACGAAGGACAAAACACATTCACCCATTTTATCGCACTAGAAAGAGCACCAGATTAATTTTTTTTCGAATTACGGGCGGGTATATATTTTTTTGCACAAGAAACGTTTATAAACACGAGTTGATTTTTTTTATATCGAGTGTAGTATAAAGTATTTAATTAAATCGCTAATTTATTTTTTGCCACATCATTCAGCGGATTCCACTGACGTCACTTCCGGCCAACTAGAACGGTTTCTCAATCGCACTACTCATACTAAATAGTGTCGAGAAAACAGCACGAGATAAGCTGATGTGCAGGATATTTTAGCATACTGTTTAGTGGGGAAGTATACGGTCGTGGGCGTAGAACCTAATTCGTATAAAGCCCTCGGGTTTTCATATAAAACCATGTTAAATGCACACTTGTACACTTTATCTTAAAACTAGTGTCGCTTCTAGAGTGTGATACATTCATATTCATCAATTATTTTTCATATTTATATTTTCACAAAACATTTCCTTAAACAAGTTTTTATTAACAGAGGTAAAGAATTCATTAATAGTTATTTGAATAAATTTTAATTAATAGTTCTTCGTCCGTTCATCTTCAGTATGCACAAATTTGAATAAATTAATAGTTATTTGAATAAATTAATAGTTCTTCGTCCGTTCATCTTCAGTATGCACATTGCCCTGGTTAGGGTCGCAATAGGTACAGACCAGATCCTGGGAACTCTGAGCACAGGGCAGGAGAATTCACCCGGGATGGGACATCAGTCAGTTGCAGGGCAGGGCAGGGCAATCAACCAACACACACACACACACACACAAAAAAAAAATATTTTTAAAAATCAATCTCTCTCGTTTGCACCTAGGGGCAATTTGGTGCAGCCAATCCACCTGCCTGTATGTTTTTTGGAGTTGGGTGGAAACCTACATGAACCCTTGGAGAACATGTGAAACTCCATACAGAGAGTAACCCGAGCTCAGGCTCGAACCCAGGACCCATTCATTTTATTATTAATGAAATGAAATAATGTACAAGCACTGTTTACAATCATGCACATTTATTAAAAATAAAATTATTTATTACACATTTTGAATAATCACAGTGATCTTTTGGTGGTGGACAAAAGAACATAAAAAAATACTACAAAGAAATGTGAATAAAATGTTCCGCTTTATAAACACGAGCATTCTCTTTTCAGGAATGTTTTGTTTGCAGTCGATTCTGTTTTCGATGTAAATATCGAGCACGAGCCTCTGTGATTGAGCTTTCATCGTTTCTCTTCTCAAGCTTTTTTGATGCATCTTCATGGGTCTCTGTTAAATGAAATCAAATATATTATCACAAAAAACAGATATATAATCATGGATGCAACAGACATGGTTCGTGTTTTAACAGGACATAACTGTATACTACTTGTCGCACTTATATAGGAAAATATGTAAGATTTAGTGTACACTGTTTGGCCAAAAGTTTGTGGACAACTGACCATCACACACATATGTGGTTCTTCACCAAACTGCTGCCACCAAAAGTTGGAAGCACACAATTGTTTAAAATTTTGTTTAAGATCTTTGTGTGCTCTGACAGTACAATTTCCCTTCACTGGAACTAAGAGGCCCAACCTGTTCCGGCATGAGAATTCCCCTGTGCACAAAGCTCCATGAAGACATACTTTGCTAAGGTTGGAGTGGAAGAATTCAAGTGCCCTGACCTCAACCCCACTGAACACCTTTGGGATCAACCGTAGAACACATTTTGGATTGATTGGAACATTGACTGCACACCACTCACCCAACATCAGTGCCTCAGCTAATGCTCTTGCAGCTGAAAGGGCACAAATCCCAACAGCCACTCTCCAAAATCTAGTGGAAAGCCTTCCCAGAAGAGTGGAGGTTATTATAGCGCATATGGGTGTGGTGGTCAGGTGTTCATAAACTTTTGTAGTGTATGCTTCTGTATAACATACCCATTTGTTTTTGTGCTACCCGTTTGTTTTCCCACCGTGCCATTTCCTCATCAGTTACTTCCTCTCTAGCAACGTTGCTCAGATCATAAACATCGATCTCATGCAGCTTTGGCAGCAGGCCCTCCACCCAGTCATATCGGATTGGGCATACAGTTCTCACATAAACCCGCGATGTGACCAAGACGTCGTGGAAAATGATCCAGTCTAGCTGTGCCTCCTGCCCGAAAAGCTGAAAAAGACAAACACAATCATTTCTTAATCAATCAGAATAACTACAGCTTATGAAGCCAGTTTAGTGAAATTCCTTACTGATGAGGACGGATGAATGTGAACTGTAGAGCCGTGTCCATCCATAGTACAGAACGCCTTTCCGACAGATCTCCTCGCCACGTTAGTAAAATAACCCTGGCACAGACACTGCCTCAGAAGTTCACTTTTGCTTCCTTTAAATGTCTCCTGTGGAAAATCCTTTTGCTAAAAACAAGAGCAACACAATAAGTGCTGTGAGAAAATATGAACTCATCACAATTTCTGCAATCTTACAATAGCTGAGGAGTCTGAATGGGAGTGAAATTGATGTGTTAATTAATTCACTTTCAGACAATTAAAGAAATAAAAAAAGCAAATCAGTCCGTACAGGATTTCACAGAGTATTTTTGTGATCATTGCGGCCAAAAATGCTTGATTTTGCTGGGACTTTACTCAAAATTTGCGATGCGGCCTAGAGTTATTTTTGGAAAACTACTTGAGCTGGTGAAATTGCAATCGCAGAAAATGGTTTTGCACGCTCTTTCTCGGTGATGTTTGTTGGTAAACGAGACCTTTCAGCTGTACTCTATGTTCGATGCACGTCAATCGAAAAGTGCTTTGGCTGAATGTGTGCTGTGATGATGTCACATGATGCATCCTGGCCTAGATCTACAGAAAATCTGCAGTAAATTAGAAAAATTGCAAGCTCCTCCGAATATTGCGGAGTCTGCTTGATTTTGCGTAAATTCCTGCGAACACAAAATTGTGAAATCTTGAAGGGACTGGCCAATAAGTATTTGCTGAGGGATGTGTGGGAAGGGAGGGGGCTGAAAATGTACTTATGAAACTCTTGTTTTTTCTTGTCCATAAAGTATGTACAGTACACCATTGGACAGAGTTAAACAAAGTGAAGCACACACTGAAATCACAGAAATCAACAGAGCATGGAGGACACAGAACCAGTACTAAACATATAGGAACGCTTGAAAACCTTAATGAAGGTTTAAGTCAGGAGAGCGTATTTTCAGATATCTTCTCCTGTAATTAGTCAATACAGATGGCAGGCCTGCACATCCCTGCATATTATGTAGACTTTTAATGTTTTTTTAATCTATATCTAATAAATCAGTACAGTGTCAGGTTGAAAAACATTTATACCAAATACGGAAAGGTTAAAGGTGAAATTCACTCATGTAAGAAATACAACACTTGGGGAAATGCTTTTAAGGGACAACAATCAACCGTGGGGTGGTGTGATGTGGCCCAACACATAGTGGTTTTACTCTTCTCACCAAAAAGGTGATTATTTTACAATAACATCATGTCCTGAAGTGTTTTATGCTTTTTATAATACATTGTTTATATTGAATATTGTGGAATGTCCATGAGACAAGTTAGCTACTGTTGTTCACTTACATTATGGCACCAGCCACTCTAACCCTTTTCTCTTAAAAGCGCACCTATTATGGGTTTGAAACGTGCCTAATTTAGTTTTAAAGGTCTCATACAATAGATTTACATGCATCCAAGGTCAAAAAACACTTTAATGTGCTAATAATTTTAACTGCAGCATTACATTTCTCCCCCCGGCGTCACAATCGACTCGTTAAATGATCCATTCTAAAGGATTCATTCTAAACTCCTCCTTTCAGAGAACATACTCTGCTCTGATTGGTCAGATGTCACAGTCTGTTGTGACTGGTCTACCGCTGTCAGCGAGCAGCCGATGAAGACCAGAGACAGGGATTTTTGCTACAAACCTACATAGGTGAGTACAGGAAGTAGGTCTGGAATCTCTAACAACTCGTTTCAGCTGTTCAGAATCAGTTCCTTCTTTTGGGAGTCAATAACTCCGTTTGTCCTGCACTTTGATTTCTGAAACTTTTCAGACTTTTTACATTCACAAACAGCTCTATAACACACTACATGAAAGGTAATATTTGAAAAGCTGTAATAGGTGCACTTTAATAAGACAAAAATTTAGCTTGTCATGTTAAAGGGAAAAACTGCGAAAGGCAAAAGGCTCCTGCCCTGAAGATTTTACCATGTCAGAAAACAAAGTTACAGCGTTAACTCTGATTGCAGCAAAGCCCTGACACTAGAGACTCCTTCCACAAACATTAAACAAACATCTCATAGAAAACATCACCATATTAACAATTACGCACGTCTTAACATATCTTTATGTGGAGCATTATGTGAAGATTGGTCAGACAGAAATAATAAAAGGTGCTCAGCACTGTATTAACGGAATACCTGTTTTAGACGGAAAAGGATTTCCTTGAGTTGAGTTTCAACACTAAAGGCTGACTTGAGTGCCCGCCAGTGGATCCAGTGATCTTTACTCCACGCAGACGGATTTTCACTGCAACCAGACGAAGGAGGGAGATCGATAATTTAATACGCTTTGTCAGCTGCAATTGAAAACTGCATTAGAGAAGAATGACCTACCTTGCTCTACATTTCTCAAAGATGCAGAGCAGCATAAGGAAATCATTAGAGCCACCAGCACGAGCTGCTAGCTCTCTGTGTACTATCTCAGCTTCCTTCTGTTTTTCTGGAAAACCTTAGTGGACAAAATGTAAAAATGTATGTACTGTAATAAGAACTGTTGTAATCACTGTAATAACAGTTCTGGTGCTGAAATGGCAACCTGGTCGGATGAAGATGTTTTCCACTGACAGCATGGCTGCCACAGGAAGCATGACCTCCTCACAGCCAAGAGCAGCAGATTTTAACAGTGCACGGGTAAGCCCAGGAGGAAGAGGAAACTCTACCATCAGCCTTCCCAGAGTGGTCACATTACCCTTCCTTTATAAATCATAACAGAGTGACAAACAATTAGGCTGCTATCATACAAGGCATGCTTCTTCCATAATCTGGAGCACCTTCTGGCTCATGCACAGTAACAATGTTCTTACCAGTCCTGAGAACCATCAGATAACTAACGAGCCTAGCTTGTTATCTAGATTAGATTTATCATCATCAGGAATAATAACTAAATAAAGATGACTAAATTCTGGTGATTAGGAGATTGTTTGCTTTCACTGTAGCTCTTTAGGTAGGAAATCAAGAAACGGCCTTGTGTGACTTTACTATATATACAAAAATGATGGAATCCCCATACTTGGAGGATGCTCACCCAGCTTTTTTACTTTGTAGCAAATAAACAATTCACAGATTATGGTGAAAAACTATTTTTGTTTAATAGTTTAACGTTCTGGCTCCTTGAAACATAAAATTCGTTAAATTACTTTAATTAATGGCTTTTTTTTTCAGATCAAGTCGAGGAAATAAATGATGGGCTCACTCAATGTTGAAGAATAAATTACGGAATCACCTTGTGATTTGCATTTCTAAAACAAATACCGGCCCACGTCTAAAAATGCAAATTAGTCTGCAGTTAAAAGAGAGTGCTTAGAGACCTTGACGTGCTGTTGGACTTGAAAGGGTAATCGAGAGGAAACATGGGCCCTACAAGAGTTGAAACAATTGTCAGTTGAAACAATGGAAAGGATTATAAAATTTCTTCAAGAAGGATATCCAACATGAAGTGTGGCAAAAGATCTTAGTTTATAAATTTGGTGCAAGTATAAACAAAATGGGAAAGTTATAAAAGGGAAACATACGGGTAGACCAAGGAAGACGTCAAAGTCTCAGGATAGAAACTCAAAGCAATATACCTTAAAAATAGAAAATGTATGATGGTTTGTTTGTATTTAAGGTTATTGCCATGCCAGCTTCAGTAGCTATTCCATGGCAAATACAGATATTAGACAAACATTCATAAAATAAATTCACCTTATAAAAAAAAAATCAACAATTCTGTCCAACTCTATAAAAGATTCTTTACTTGTAATTGTGAGAAAGATTGTAAAAGTTTTCCTGGGTCCATCTTATAAAACAGGTTTTTCAAAGTTTGTCATGATAAAAGGCATTGCCACATGACATTAAAAAATAGAGCAGATCATAAAATTATATTTTACAGGGTTTGAAGGGTTCTACACCCTTCAATACATACCCATGGTTCAGTCTGGTGTGGGCTTGTTTATAACACTCGATCATGTCTAGATTTAAAGGGGTAGATGTATATTTTCCCAACTACTGTGTTTATTTAAAATAATTTGTTATTTCGACATTATTCCCATTCCGCTTGCCATTTGACTAATATGTAATGGTTGATTAAGGGCTTAAAGTCGGATGGTGGAATTTTGCATTCTCTGATTGACAGAACTGTAAGAAATCAGCTGATTGAAATAGGATTTAAATATAGGAAAACCAAATGGAAACCAGCACCAACAACTAAACAGAAAAAAACTAGGTTAGCATGGGCTAAAGAGAAACAATCACGGAGTGTGGAGGATTGGATGAATGTGAATCTGAATCATGAATCTGCATTGGCCAAGGAACTTTTGTTTGGTGTTGTTCTATTGAAACATAAAAATGACTGCCTGAAGAAAATAATCAAATTTCCTTACTCATATAAATGAGTGGAGAAATTTGATTGTATGGTATATCCGTATGGATATGGATATGGAGCTGCATGTCAGGTAAAAAGGACCCTAATGACATCAACAGTCAATGCCCAGGTGTACATGGAAAATTTGGGACATTTTTTCATTCCATCAATAGAAAACAGGTTTGGTGGTGATGAAGTCATGTTTCAGGATGACGATACATCTTGACACAGAGCAAAGACTGTTAAAACTTTTCTTCACAAAAGGCATATCGACTGAACGACATGGCCGGCAAACGGTCCAGATCCCAATCCGATTGAAAATTTACAGTGGAAATTAAAAATAATTGGTCATATGACAAGGTTCCATCCTGCAATGCTGATCTGTCAACCACTATTCGAGAAAGTTGGAATGGCAGGCCACCATGCAGCCTCTTATAGCCATAAGCAGTCAAGGAAAAAAAAAGACCAAGTGTAAAAGCTCCTTTAATATTTACAAAACATATTTTTTCCTGTTAGACAATTACAGTAATCCAGAACAGGGACATTATATATTTATTGCATATTTCATACACGTAATTATGAGATTACGTTAATGTTGAGCGCATAACAATAACTAATAGTAACATGTTCCTTCAAGCATACTACCCACAGAGCATCCTTAAGAAGCTAAAGAACAAAACCAACCTGTCAATTGCATCAAACTGGTACAGCTTCTTCAATGCATCCAAGATAAACCTCTCTTCTGGACGGTCCAAGTAAGGAAACCTACACACATAGTGACAGAGAAACTCTGTTAAACGGTGTCTACAGACAATTACAAGCTTCATTAAAAACTAAAAGCCCAAAGCAAGTAATACCTGATAACATCGTGGACTCCAAGACACTTGAGGGTGAGGATAACAGAAGTGAGGCTAGTTCTCTGTATCTCTGGCACGGTATATTCAGGCATGCATTTCTCCCAAAATTCCTTATTGTAGATTCTGAAGCACTTCCCTGGTGAAGTTCTTCCAGCTCTGCCTGCTCGTTGCTGGGCCTCACTTCTGCACAGTAACACCAACAGAACGGTTAGGCACAACAGAAATTCTGATACACAAAACACAGCAGCAGAACTCAAAGCACCTATTTAAGGCTTGAACATTACATACTGTACTAATGTTCGTTCATTACTCACTTTGATATTGGCACCACATCGAGGATGTCCAGGCCAACTCGTGAGTTGTGATTCAACTGTTTCACAAATCCACTATCAACAATATATCTTAAATAAAAAAAAATAAATAAATAAAATCAGAAGTTCATATGGCTTGTTGGACAGGATTTACATAATTACTTCCTAAGATCTTTCCCAATTTCTTTTCCCCATCTTTCCATATAGTGGATATAAAAAGTCTTCACACCCCTGTTAAAATGACAGGCTTTTTGTTATGGAAAAAAATGAAACCAAGATACAAAAAAAAAAAGTTACAATAACCTGGTTGCATAAGTGTGCACACCCTTTTATAACTGGGGATGTGGTTGTGTTTAGAACAAATCAATTGCATTCAATCTCATACAAAAGTAATTATCATACAGCTGTCATCAATGAAATTATTCTGATTAACCCCAAATAAAAACCAGCTGTTTCTGTAAAATTTTCTCGACCTCTTCTTGGTTTCATCTGACTGCTTAACTCATGGCCCTCAAAGAGCTTATTAAGCATGTACGGTATCTCATGTGTCGAAAGATATCGATCAGTAGAGGTGTATAAAATATTTTCAAGAACATTAGATGTACCATGGAACACCATGAAGACCAAACAGAGAAAATGGAGCGCCACAGTGACATCACCAAGACGTCTCTCCAAAATTTACAAAAGGAATAGACAAAATCTTACCTGGGAGGCTGCCAAGAGACCTACAGCAACATTAAGTGTTCTGCAGGAATATCTGCCAAGTACTAATTACTCTCTGCATGTGATAGCAATCTCTCGTATTCTTCACGTCTGGGCTACGGAGCAGGGTGGCTAGAAGGAAGCCCTTTATCCCAAAAAAAACATCCAAGCCCAACTAAATCACCCCAAACCATGTGGCAAAATGTGTTATGATCTGATAAGACCAAATCCAAAAGGTATAATAATGCCATAATTCCAAAAGGTATGTTGGCGCAAAACAAAGTACATCACCAACAGAACAGTATATCCGCGGTGAAACATGGTGGTGGCAGCATCATGCATAAGGGCTGCATTTCTTCAGCCAGAACTAGGGCTTTTATCAAGCTGGAGTGAATCATGAATAGCTACAAATACCAGTAGATTTTAGTGCAAAACATTCAGCTGTCTGTAACCTGAGGATGAAAAGGAATTTCACCTTTCAGCATGACAAAAATCATCCATGCAAATCAACACAGGAATGGCCTCACCAAAAGAAGAGCAATGTTTTTGAATGATCTAGCCAGAGTCCAGACCTGAATCTAATAAAAATCTGTGGGGTGACCTGAAGCGGGCTGTGGACAGGACAGATCTCACTAGAATGTTTTTGCAAGAAAGAGTGGGAAAATATTACCACGTAAAGACGTGCCACTCTGATAGACTCTTCCCGAAAAAGACTGAGTGGTGTAATAAAATCAAAAGATGCTTCAACCTTCAGAACAGTATTAGTTTAGGGGTGTGCACACTTATGCAACCAGGTTATTAGTGGGAAAAGCTCTGGCATGCTTTATCTTGGTGTCACTCTTTTACTCCACAAAAACCTTCTATTTTAACACGGGTGTGCAGACTTTTAATCCACTGTATCCGTTTGTATATACTGCAATGCTGTAATGGCTTTGTGGAAATCTCCATCTCACCCTGTGACAGAGTGATTCACCTGACTCCGTTGATTGTGAGCGATGTTGCTGCAATGTTGGTTGCCACTACACACTTCCTCACACCTGCAGGTGCAGGCTGAAATATCTGCCTTTGTTGATCTGCAGTCGCAAAAACAACCAAGCACTTGTCTTGACAACATGGCTGCTGTGCATATCATGCACTCATTTGGCATGCCAATTTATTGTGTGCGCTCAAAATAAATAGCTAGATACTTGTGCAAGATGCCATACAAGCATACATTGTGGGGGAAATATGCTTAGTGTTAAAATAAAATTTAAAAAAACCTCTCATGTAGCCTACAAACTTACAACCTGAAAAATCTGTTTTACGTACTAGATATTCTTGATCTTCTGGCTTCAAATGTTTTCACATTGGTATAGTTTTTGCTGTGAGCCACAGCTCATAAAAACAGGCACAACGAGTTTTAAAGAAATGCTAACAAAGCTTGTCTGGCTGCACGGAGTCCATTACGTCCCAGAATGGCTGACATGATATTTCACAGGTTGAAATGGAAGTCTACTGATCAAGCACGTTTCAACCCTGACCTTCCCTCTAGTGGATGTGACTTATAATCCTCCAGATGTACACAAGGTATACAGGGTAATATGTGAAAAGTGCAGCTCAATACAGTTGTGCTCATAAATTTACATAACACTTGTAGAATCTGCAAAATGTTAATCATTGAAAAAAATAGGAATCATTAAAATTGCATTTTTTAGTACTACCCTGAATAAGCTATTTCACATAACTTATCTTTAGATATAATCCACAAGACACAATAATAACTGAATTTACACAAATGAACCAGTTCAAAAGTTTACATACGCTTGATTCTTAACACTGTGTGTCGTTACCTGGAGGATCAATGACTGTGTTTATGTTTTGTGATAATTGTTCATGAGTCCCTTGTTTATCCTGAGCAGTTAAACTGCCCACTGTTCTTCAGAAAAAATCCTCCAGGTCCTGCACATTCTTTACTTTTCCAGCATCATCTCCATATTTGATGTCTTTCCAGTAGCGGCTATTTGATTTTGAGATCCATCTTTTCACACTGAGGACAACTGAGGGACTTTTAAAAAAGCTGCAAACATTCACTGATGCTCAAGAAGGCAACACAGCAGATTAAGAGCCAGGGGAGTGTAAACTTTTGAACAGGAAGATCAGTGTAAATTGTTATTATTTTGTCTTCTGGGAAACATGTAAATATCTTATGTAGCTTCTTAAGGGCAGTACTAAATGAAGAAAAAAAAACAATTTACACAGATGATCCTGTTCAAAAGTTTACACCCCCACAAAAAGAGCTGCATTTCTGTTACATGAAACACCACTGGTGATGGTGGCACACTTTAAGGCAAATCATGTCCTATGTTAAATAATGTCAGCCAAAATCCTGTGCATTTAAAGCATGAAACATATCAGTGGAATAGACTGGAAAATAGTCTGTAAAAATTTCAACCTAGTGCTGGCCAGTACTGCTCAGTCTCACATTAGTGCACAGGGGGGTGTATGTATAAAAATGTTACATTTTGAACAACCACATACAGATAAACAGAGCCAAACAGACTGAAGATACCTGTTGGCATGGATCCATACAAAGGCAGAATAAGAAGGCCTTCAACTGTTCTATCATTCACATCATAACGGTAGTCTATGGACTCAGCCTTTTCAAACAGCATGTCACAGGCTTTCTCGATCTCAGACTGACCTGAAAGAATAATGGAGTAATATGTTAATGATAATGAGTCTTTACTGGTCACATATACATTAGACCACAGTGAAATTCTTTTCTTCGCATACCCCACCATTTTACGAAGTTGGGGTCAGAGCACAGGGTCAGTCATGATACAGCACCCCTGGAGCATAGAGGGTTAAGAGCCCTGCTCAAGGGCCCAACAGTGGCAGCTTGGCAGTGCTGGGGCTTGAACCCCGACCTTCCCAGAGCCTTAACTGCTAAGACACCATTGCCCCCCCTTTTTATATAATCATATGAATTAAAAAGACACTGCCCATATTAAAAACAAACACAACATTGAATGAGGACACCGGAAGAATTCAGCACAAATCACTGTCAAATTGATCTACAGCTAAAATATGAAATGACTAATATCCATGCTTACCTGTCAGAAAGACGAGGATATCACCAGATGCTTCATTAGTATGAACATCTAAAGCCATCTTCACCACCTTAAGAAATAAGAGATTTGAGTTAGGACCATTACACACTTCATTTGTCTCTTATCAGAAACCTTGGTTTTAAAGCTTTCATACACAAAAAAAAGAAAGAAAAGAAAAAAAAAGGGCAAATCCAATTGATTTCACAACTCACCGCTTTCACGTACGCAGAACCTTCTTTTTCCTTTGGTCCAATCAAATTGCAGAACAGTTCTTTCACAGGGTAGGTTCTTCCTGGAATCGCAAATACAGGACAATCTCCCAAAAAGACACTCAGCTTGTCTGTTTCCAGAGTCGCAGACATCACTACCACCTTCAGAGGAAGCGTGCGGCCACGGCAGCCTCGAGACGGAGTCTTTTTCAGCAATCCGAGCAAAATATCCTGTGAGAAAAAGTGGTGTGAGGATCACACACACAAAGTAAGGCATAATCTGGGCGGAGTTAAATAGAAGGCAAGTTTAAAGGGAAGAAAACTATTACTTCGAACAAACACAAAAGACGCTTTGTTTTTTTAATTAATGACCCCTTTATGAATGAATACCGTGTTGAGGCTCCTCTCGTGAACTTCATCGAGGATCACAATACTGTATTGCGTTAAACTTCTGTCTGTTAGGATTTCCCTCAGCATACAACCGTCTGTCATGTACTTAATCAAAGTGTCCTAAGAGCAACAACAAAAATCACAATCAAATCATACTAGAGAAAAATAAGTAAATATACAAGCATACAAACTCACAGATTTAAAAATAAATAAATAAAAATAAAATTAAAAAAAAAAAAACTTAGAAATCTTACATTTATGTTTAAGCCTTAAAATCCAGTTGTTTCTTACCTTTGTGGTGCAGTCGTCAAAGCGCACCTGATAACCAACCTGGTGCCCTAAACTGACCCCCATCTCCTGAGAGACTCTCTGAGCAACGGTGATGGCCGCCACTCTCCTCGGCTGTGTGAGACCGATTTTCCCATCTCTGCATAAACCTAAACACAAATATATTTCTTTCATCAAATATCGCGACAGCACCAGCGACAGTTATTGGGTAGCCATGATGAGCCGGGGGGTTGGGTTGTGGGTTTTCGATATTTTTAACTTTGTTTACTGCTGTTGGGCGATGTAGAAATGTTTAGCAGAAATGTTTAGCATAAATGTTCAGCAGAAAGGTTTAGCAGAAAGGTTCAGTAGAAATGTAGAAATGTTCAGCAGAAATGTTCAATAAAAATTAAACTGTAAATGGAAAAAATATATATCGCTTTAATAGTCATATTAATGTACAGATGCTATTCTTTCATATTCTGCATAATGCACTTATATAAAGAGCCATTTGTTGTAAAGCCAAGGAGGTCATTCAGTCATGTGCTCGACAACTCACTGAATATAAATTTTACATTTTATGTATGGTTTATAATGCTTTTTACATAAAAAATGTCTTTTGGAACAAAATGAAAAACTAATGAATCATTTATTTTGTGTATACAAGACATATATAATCATTTAAAGCATTGTTTTATAATATACACGTCTTTTAAAAACAAACTAGTTATTATATAGTAAAAAAAAAAACAAAGAAAACTTCAGAACTTTAAATCCACCATATGACCAAAAATTTGTGGACACTTGACCATCACACCCATATGTGCTTTTTGAACATTCCCATTTCAGATTTAGTCCCCCTTTGCTACTACAGCAGCATTCCAATTAATCTCAAAAGTGGGGTTTTTTTGGGTCAGGTACTGGTGTCAGGTGAAAAGGTCCAGGGTGCTGTCTGTGTTCCAGTTCATTCACAGGTGTTCAGTAGGGTTGCAGACAGGGCCACTCGAGTTCTTCCCATCCGACCTTGCCAAAGCATGTCTTCATGTACTTTGCTTTGTGCACAGGGGCATTTTCATGCTGGAACAGGTTTGTGCCCCTTAGTTCCAGTGGAGGGAAACGCTAATGCTACAGCATACAAAGACATCATAAACAATCGTGTGCTTCCAAGTTTGGGGCAACAATTTGAATAAGAACCACATATGGGTGTGATGGTCAGGTGTCTACAAACTTTTGGCCATATAGTATAATGTAAGGGGTCAGATAGAACCTGGTCTATAGTAAATAATAATAATAATAAAAATAAAAACAACAGATTTTAATCACCTTTTAGCTTTCTTAAACTTAGTCAAAATATTTCAGTATAAGATCTTGTACTTTATGTAAATAATGTCAGTGGTGTGACCCATTAAAGTAGAATCATTTATTCGCATATCAATATGGTAAATGGTCTGCACATAAAGAGCGCCTTTTAACCTTAACGGTTCTACAAAGCGCTTTACACTGTTTCTCATACAACCATTCTTTCTCTCACACACACACACACACACACACACACACACCAGTGTACTCACACCAGGCAAGGTGCTAGCCTGCCATCGGGGGCAACTTGGGGTCCAGTGCCTTGCCCAAGGATACTTTGGCATGAGGAGGCATGTGGGCTGAGAATCGAACCACCAACCCTGCGATTAGTGGACAACCTTCTACCACCTGAGCCACAGCCGCCCCAATATGCAACACGTGTCATGTGTACAATATTTCTCAGTTTTTACATGGTCTACATGCTACATGTATTTAAGAAAAGGTCAGATTTGTGCATTATTGTCAGTGATGTTACTTGCTGTCATCAGTTACAGTAACATCACTGGTCATAACAAAAATCCATAAAAACCCATCAGTAGTGTCAACATCTCTCTATTTCTCAATAAGTGACACGAGGTTACAACTGGTCAAACAAGTGTGCCAATCAATTTTCATTTCATGATCCATTTTCTTTCCAAAAATATACTATAAAGAACTGTAATAGAGTTTATGCATCCTATAGAACTATTACAGCCACTATTTCACTAAGCACCATACAATTAATTACAGCGGATGTAAAAAAAAAAATCTACACACCCCTGTTAAAATGGCAAGTTAAAATATTAAAAATTTTTAACCAAGATAAATCATGTCAGAACTTTTCCCACCCTTAATGGGAAATTACAACATATAAAAATTAAGTGAAAAATAAGCAGAAATATTTTAGGGGAAAAAAGTCTTACAATAGCCTAGTTGCATAAGTGTGCACAACCCTAAACCAATGGAACACTTCAAAGGCCACAGTGGAGAAAATGGCGCACCACAGTGACATTACCAAGAACAGGACATCCCTCCAAAATTTACAAAAAGACAAGACAAAATCTTACCAAGAGACCTACAGCAACATTAAAGGAGCCGTACGTATTGATTACTCTCTGCATGTGACAACAATCTCTCGTATTCTTCACATGTAGGGTGGCCAGATGGAAGCCCTTTCTCACAAATAAATCACACCGAACCACGAGGTAAAATGTGCTATGGTCTTGAGAGACCAACTCCAAAAGGTATAACAATGCCATAATTCCAAAATGTATGTTTGGCGCAAAACAAAGTACAGCACCAACAGAACACCATACCCACGGTGAAACATGGTGGTGGCAGCATCAATTTAGGGCTGCTTTTTATGCTTTAGGGCTGCTTTTCTTCAGCCAGAACTAGGGCTGTTATCAAGGTGAAGGGAATCATGAACAGCTACAAAATATCATCTGATTTAGTGCAAAACATTCAGCTATCTGTTAGTAACCTGAGGATGAAAAGGAATTTCACCTTTCAGCAGGACAATGACAAAAAGCATCCATCCAAACCAACACAGGAATGGCCAAATCACCAAAATCACCAAAAGATCATCAACATTTTTGAATGATCTAGCCAGGGCCCAGACCTGAATCCAACTAAAACCCTGTGGGGTGACCTGAAGCGGACGGACTGTGCGCAGGACAGATCTCATGATCCGACAGCTCTAGAATGTTTTTGCAAGAAAGAGGGAGAGAAAATATTACCAGGTAAAGACATGCCACTCTGATAGACTCGAGCGTGGTGTAATAAAATCAAAAGCTGCTTCAACAAAGTACTAGTTTAGGGATGTGCACACTTATACAACTAGATTATTGTACATTTCTTCCCCCCCCCCCCTATACAAGTTTCTGATTGTTCTTCACTTTATTTGTATACGTTTCAATTTCACATTAATGCTGAGAAAAGATCTGACATGATTTGTCTTAGTTTGTCTTCATAAAACCTGGCATGTTTCATGCTACTGTTGATGAGATATATATATATATATATACATATATATATATATATATATCTCTCTCTCTCTCTCTCTCTCTCTCTCTCTCTCTCTCTTAGTGTTTGTGCACAGCAGTCCCTCTTGTACGCTTGGAGATGTGTTACAGCTCACCAGCCTGATACAGGTACTGCGGCAGCTGCGTGGTTTTCCCGCTTCCGGTCTCACCAGTTACAACCAGGAACTGGTTTTCCTTCACAGCTTCTATGAGCTTGTGTCTGTGCTGATAAATGGGAAGGAGTTTGGACTCCACGTCTCCTGTCCAGCTCGACTCTTCCGGGTTCGTCATACTGTATCGAGGATAAGGCAGTTATGATGTGTTCATTTGCTAAAACTGAGAACGAACGTAAAGTTTCTTCTTCGTTGGTACTGATGGCGGTTTCACAACGTTTAGGAATAAATATATTCTACAACTAGCCAAACAAAGACACAAAAACAACAGGCAACGCTTTCTTTAGTGATGTGATGTTGTTTCCTGCATCACGTGTGCGGCCAGACCACATCAAAATCGCGCTACTGCCATCTAGTGACCGGGAGGAGTAGAGAAAAAACAAATGGAGAACTGTATAGTGGTTTATATTTGTTTGACGAAGAGAATGGAACTTATTTTGAGTCAGCTACAGTTAGTGAGGGATAATTGTATATTTCTGGAATTCAATTACCAGAATAAACTTGACACTAACTATATCAATCATGACATCCCAATAATACCCAATAAGTTTTGAGAAACAGCACATACAATACACGTTCAACATCATTTGGTGTCACAAAGTACACAAAACGTAAAAAACTTTCAGCTCTCATTTATTACACTGGTCCTCCTACAAGTATACACAAAACATTCAAATGATTTTTCCAGGTTTCTTGAACACAACAGCTACAGGCACTGATGCAGTCACATGGCGAAAATCAGAGGCCCCCCTCGAATGACTAATCTTTTGTTGAGAATCCTCTGAAAACCAGACTGCCTCCTCTCTGTGGAAAAAACACAAGAGAACAGAAAAAGTTATAAAATAATAAAAATTACTTAAACCATTAATTACAATTCCACTAGGCTAATGGTGCCACGGAATTAAACTGTTAAATAGATATTAAAACGGATGGATTGTATATTCACTTCTATTACAGGTCTTCGGACAAAGAGCTCCTTTGCACACTTCTGCATCACAATGTAAGTAAACCTAAAAAAAAAAAAAAAAAAAAAAAAAAATTTTTAAAAGACACCAAATTTGATGCAAAGGTTTCAAATGAATGACAAAAGTAATCCATGTTTAAAAAAAGAAAAAAAAAGAAAAAAAAATAGGACATGGTACTCAGGGCAAATAGGAGATTTAGCTATTAAAATGTGTTCTCAGAACATTACCCATCATGATATCTAGTTAAGTGGCCCATCAGTTTCTTCTCTGAGAACATATTTCAATTCTAAAACTCACAAAATGCTCCTAGGGCATTCACAAGAATCACACGAGAAATTTACAGAGTCATAAATGTCTTCGCTCTCTACAAAAGAGAACATTGTAATCTTCAGCCACTTGTGAAGCTTGGGATATTTGACTCCATCACCAGGCCGAACTTCTAGGACTTCAACGCTGTAGTCATCGTCTTGTCGAGGACAGCTGAGAAAATGGAAAATAAATATTGCAAGAAATTCCTTTTGGAATTTTGGTACACCAATACAATGAAGGTATTGAAATGAATTACAGAACTCAATTGAAATGAGGAATAAATGGAATACGCGGCAAGGTGTGCTGTTATAGGAAAATAATCAACAACAAGGTGGTGTGATGGGTCATGACATGAATTGGAGTTACTGTTATCAGTCAACTGCATGTCCCAAACAGTTTTAGTCATTTAATATCACAGTGATTTGTCAATGATTCTTTTAATTAAAGAATGTCGCATCATCCTGTTTTGTATTTAATGTTGTGGAACATCCGCAAACCAAGATAGTTCCCGTCATCACTTATGTTATAGCAGCTATAAACTATAATTCAAAGGCCCATCTTTTTCCTTCAGGAGGTTAATAAATAAAATGTAAAAAAATAGAAAATAAAACACACACGCGCACAAAAAAAACAACACAAAAAAAAAAAAAAAACAGGTTGTCATGTTACTGAAAATCCAGAAATCCATCTGTCTTGAAAACTTTCCTATCCCGTCCACCTCCACAACACCTTCCTAAACATCAAAGAGCCTACTTATCAATAATTATTAATTGGTGTGGCCATTAAGGCCTTACTCAATCACTGGTTCTAAATATTTTCTCTTAAATACCCCCTCAAAAAAAGTCTCACTTTTTCTTTACATTTCCAGGCATTTTTCTTTACATTTCCAGGCATTTTGCTGATGTTGGAACATCCTGACGGTTTCCTATGCCAGGAATGCACAGTCAGCCTTTACAGTGCCACAAATACTTCCTGACCTTCTTAAAAGTAACACAAGGTCTCAAAACAAGGTTAGGCCAAACAAGCATAATGAGTCCTGATCTAATGTCTACATAAACTTAAAAGAAAGATGGAAAGTGAGCGATTGCTAAATTATATATATATTTTTACTACAAATTACACAACAGATCTATAGTGTCCTCCACTAATATTCGCACACTTGGTAAATATGAGCAAAGAAAGCTGTGAAAATTTGTATTTGTTTACCTTTTGATTAAAAATGTAAATAAATACTCTGCTCTATGGATATCAATTGCAAACAAAACACAGATTTATATATTTTTTAAAAATCAATTATTGACACTCTTTTATTCAATACTTTGTGCTACTTCCCTTTGACAAGATAACAGCTCTGAGTCTCCAATAATGCCTGATTAGGTTGGAGAATACATGGCAAAGGATCTGAGACCATTCCTCCATACAGAATCTCTCCAAATCCTTCAAATTTCAAGGTCCATGATGGTGGACTCTCCTCTTCAGTTCACCCCACAGGTTTTCTGTGTGTTTCAAGTCAGTGGACTGAGATGGACATGGCAGGACCTCGATTTTGTGGTCAGTAAACCATTTTTGTGTGGATTTTAATGTATTTTTTGGATCATCGTCCTGCTGGAAAATCCAACCACGGCCCATTCTAAGCTTTCTGGCAGCGGCAGTCAGGTTTTCATTTAATATCAGTTTATATTTGATAGAGTCCATGATGCCATGTATCCTAACAAAATATCCAGGTCCTTTAGCAGAAAAACAGCCCCTAAATATTAAAGAGCCACCACCATATTTAACCATGGGCATGTACTTTTTCCATATGGCTACCTCTCTGTGTGCACCAAATCCCCTCTGGTGTTTATTACCAAAAAGCTCTATTTTGGTTTCATCTGACCATAGAACCTGATCCCATTTGAAGTTCCAGTAGTGCTTGGCAAACTGAAGATGATTGAGTTTGTTTTTGGATGAGAGTAGAGGCTTTTTTTTCTTGAAACCCTTCCAAACAACTTGTAGTGATGTAGGTGACTTTGGATAACAGTTTTGGAGACTTTCTGACCCCAAGATACAACTTACTTCTGCAATTCTCCAGCTGTGATCCTTGGAGATTTTTTGGCCAACTTGAACCATCCTCTTCACAGTGCGTTGAGACGATATAGACACACGTCCTCTTCCAGGTTGATTCATAACATTTCCTGTTGACGTGAACCTCTTAATTATTGCCCTGATGATGGAAATGGGCATTTTCAATGCAATTTTGTTTTTATAGCCACATCAGATTTTGTGAAGCTCAACAACCTTTTTCCACACATAATGTGGTCTAACCATTGTTCTAACCATTGTTATGAATGACAAAGTATTTGGCCTATGTATTACCTCATATTTATACCCCTCTGAAACAGGAAGTCATGGTGAACAATTTCTTGTTCCTAATGACCCAGGTGTAAATAAATAAATAAAAAATTAAAATATCAGTGGTAATATACTTAAAATATTTTTTCTTATATGAATTCAGGGGGTGCCAATAATTGTTGCACAGCTATTAGGATTTGTTTGCAATTGTTTGATATCCATGAGAACAGTATTTCTGTGAATTTTTTTTTAAATAAAAGATCTAAATGTTAATCAATAGACAATTTTTCCACAGTATTGTTTGCTCATATTTACCAAGGGTGCCAACATTAGTGGAGGGTGCTGTATAAGCCATAAAAGGATATTAACTTACAAACATTAAATAACATTTAACAATAAATAATCAACAGAGAAGCTGATTAAATGTACCCTCTGTGAAGCAGAGTCCATCTGAGCTCATCATTTGCATCAGGACTGGGTGTAGCCCAGCAGTCATTAAGCACAAGCTCAAGGTCTTTATCCTCATGCTTTAGTACAAAAACCTCCACAAATACTGGCTCCCCCAGACCGTGCATCACAGGAGGTGCCTGGATCTTATAGAAGTTCCTGAAAGAAGAATCTAACAAAAATCTGGTTAGCAAAACATAGGTCCAGTTTCCAAAATTGTTCTCAGCACTGCTGCTAAATTCACATTAAACGTGATATATAAATGTTGAGATGATTCCAAGAAAAAGATTTAATTTGATTGTTCATTGAATGATAAATCATTAATAAATGGTAAATACTCGATACAGACCTGTGGCGAATCTCATCTGAGCACGGAGCATGCCCTCCTTTTTTAGGTCGGAAGCAGTTAATATCGGCACTCTAATTTCAACAGCTGTGCTGCTGCTGCTACTATTGAGCAGTGCATATGTACAAGACACAGTCAGTCTGGGGGGAGGGGAATCAGTTTGTAAGTAAATAAGTCAATAGCGAGGAATTAGAAATTTACAGAAAATGTAAACGTGTAAGCAGAAGTACTTAAAAAGAGTGTCTCTAAATACTGATCCTTGCTTGGAATGGGGAAACTTTACCACCACAATATTCACCCAGAATGTGATATTTCCACCATGGATCTGCAAGTCATAAAGAAACACTGTTATTCAGTGAACACCCAAAAATCAATAGATAAGGGGGGTGGAAATAAGCCCAGCCTCCTTCATTACCCTCTGACATTCATTTTGAAAGAGTTCCATTTTCTAATAAGCGTATCTACAATTTAATATTTATTTAGCTGGAGCTTGAAATTAAAGATTATCAAATACCCCCAGCACTAGTGACAGAGCCCCGGGAACACCCCAGCACTAGTGACTAGTGAAACCTGTTTGCAGCATGTGGGGACAGACAGATGTGCTCTGGATGGAGAATAGCTGGCCATCTACACATTACACATTCGGTTTCTTAAGAAGTAAGTTAGATAACAGTACGCGCGTGTTGACTAAGAAGCTGTAAAAGGTCTTCAGCTTACCGTTTTCTGCACGTGACAGCTGCTGTGTGAAACCCCGATGATGATAAAGTCTGGTGTATCAGTTACACCATATGAGCACCGCCCGGTCATCAGTCTAGCATTATGGTACTGGCCATGCTTGTCTGCAGCGTCATTTAATAGAATGTGCATTTAGCTCAAAACACTGCTTTATTTTTATTTCTTTTTTATTTCGACCAATCTCAGACCAAAACCTACCTTGGACATAAATGTACGTTGGCACTGGCTCACTGGAGTCTTTGAAAATATACGCGAACATGTTTGGGGCTGAACATATGATGGTATCATTGCTTTCAGTTTGTTTATAAAAACACTGGACTTCACAGATCAACACCACAGTTATTATTATTAACCCCAATAATGAAGGCATTTTTTTAAAGAATATAATGTAAAATTAGGCCAAGGTTTTGGGTTAGTTAGTCTTTAATCCTCTAGAGTAAGAGGGATTTAAAAAAACAAACAAACCCACAGCTGCGTGTTATTCAATCCTAATGAGACAATTGCGCCTGGTGAAGAATGAGATGCGCATGCGCAATAGCACACGTGTCTTATTTCCGGTGTGCCGTTAATTCAATTCCGCTGTTTGTCCGTCACTGCGAATGTACCTTTGGCTGTATATGTGAGTGTACAGTATGGCGTCATTCACTCCTATTGTGCGTTTTAAAAGCTTTTTGGGGTTGTAATGGGATTTTGTAGAAATTGGAGCCAGAGCATGCGCAGTAGATACAGCCAGTCAGCCTTTCGCCCCGCCCATACAACCTTACGCACACATCCAAGATGATTTATTCCGGGAGTAACAAAGTAGACTTTCAACATGTGAAACGTTTACATGGACAACAATAATCCACTCTTAATCCTATTAAGATCATACTCTAAGAAAGTACCATGTAAACAGCAATCTTTACTTACCATAATCTAATTAAGGTCATAATCGATGTAAGCAATAATCGAATTAAGACAGGTGGAGTATTCCTGTTTTAGTCGCATTATGGACGTGTATTACAGACATGTAAACACCTTAATCACATTATGAACGTCGTGTGAGAGTTTTCACCGCATTTTGCGACAGGACACGATCACACACGGCGGCGCAACCCGCTTTACGGCGAACAAGAGAGTTCGGTCGCGTCCCAAATCGCATACTTTCCAATTATAGGCCTGTAGTGGGGAGAAATACATGTATCTCGGCTACTATATAGACGGTAACTACGCGATTTGGGGACACACCCACAGCTTCAAGCGGTTGTCTATTAGCACGTATAGCATGACAAATAATTAACTGTACTTAAAGCGTTCGTAATAAAAATTAAATAAAAACACCCAAAACTGTATACGGTACCATAACGAAGACCAACTGTATTTCAATACGTGAAATTCTGGTGTGACGTCGGAGAGCGTGGCGCAGTGACGTAATGACGTGTGCTGTTAATCTAATTATGATCTACAACATGTAAAACGGGAACATGACCGAAGTATTCTAAAATCGACTTATGGACTTACGACTTAGGTGCTTCACACCTCCAGGGTTGAGGTTCGAATCCTGTCTCTGCCCTGTGTGTGTGTGGAGTTTGAATGTTCTCTCTGTGCTTTGGGGGTTTCCTCCGGGTACTCCGGTTTCCTCCCCCAGTCCGAAAATATGCGTTGTAGTCTGATTGGCATTTCCAAATTGTCCATAGTGTGAATGTGTGTGCGATTGTGCCATGCGATGGGTTGACACCCTGTCCAGGTGTATTAACTGCCTTGGGTTATGCCATGAATTCATTTGCATAGATTGGTTATGAGATCAGAGCTAGCTTAGACATAAAAATGAACAACACAACAGAACGACTTCAAAGAACGGCCTGTTCAGGGTCTGTTACAGTTTAAAACAAAAATCTTTTTTACATGGCTTTGTTACAGAAGTGTGAAAAGCTTGAGGCTCCAAATCTGTCAATCACCTCATCAATCTTACCCTTTTATTTATCACCAAATAACTCCTATAAAATCAATTTATCATAAGGAAAAACATTAGGAGAGATATCAAGGTCATTGGGGTGGATGTAGTAACAGTGTTTTTAAAATGAACCTGTGGTTATTTATGTCTCTGAGGTCCTCTAAGTTTTTAACCCCACCCCCCTCTCATGTTGGTGAATGGAGACTAAGCCAAAATTACATTTTAAGTTACAGAAATTGATTTGAGAAATTGTGTTCGATTGACCTTGATATCTTTATCTCCCCAAATATTTTAATTATAATAATTTCATTTTATAGGAGTTATTTGGTGACAAAAGGGCATGGATGATGAGGTGATTGAAAGTTTTGGACGTGAGGGTCAAGCATGAATTCACACATACTTTTCAACATGGAGCTGAACATGGACCTCTTGATATTTCTGATTTCTGTAGCTAACTGTATCATATTTTGCTGTAAAATGTTCTAACAGACCCTTAGCAGGGAGTTCACTTATCGTCACTTAGTGCTGGCTCTAATGAAGTGTTGCAAAGCATTAAAATAAGATCTACCTACTAAAAACTATGCTAGCAAATAGCAGTCAACATTTATACTTAAAACAACATGGCTCCATGATTTTCACTGAACTCCAACAAAAATAAGTGACAGAAGTGACCTACTGCTAAGGTCATATGGTCAATTATAAATTATTGTGAAATTTGGTTTTCATTTATGCCATCAATTCACTCACATTGATTTGCAAGTTATAATATCATTACAAAGAGCTAGGTTAAACATGAGCAACATAAAATAAATACTGCAAAAACTCCTGAGGGTCTATTGGAACAGTTAACAGCAAAACAAGACATGACTTTGATATTGATCTGTTAAATCTGTCAAAGATTTAAAGATGTTAAATAAAGTTTGCTGGGCTGTAATCTCAGAGTTTCAGGTCCATGTTGGAAAGTGCATGTCATTTCTAGCTTAACCCTAAACTGTCAATCACCTCATCAACCACAGCCATTTATTTATCATAAAATAATCACTTTCAAATATTTTTATCCTAAGGAAAAATATTGTGGGAGATTCCCAAAAATTATTTGTGGATGTGATGTAACTTAATAATTTAAATTCGGCTCCTCTCCCATTCTGGAACATATGGATGGGTGGGCTTAACAATGTCCTGCAGACATCCACTAGAGGTCCTCAAAGGCATTTTGGTTTTACTTTTTAAAAAATCTGCTCATATTAGCTAATAATATTACTTGATGCTCATCTATGTACGACCAATTTCTCTTTGTTTGTAAATGGTGTGTATTTAAACCTATACTTTAATGTCTATAGTGTATTACTGATTTGTTTTATTATGCAAATATTACACCAAGTGGGTTACATTTCTAATGCATGTTTTCAAATCATTTTCACCTTCTTTGTGAACATCGTAGACCTAGAGAGGCGAGTAAGCAGCTACCCGAGAAGATTGCTATGGCTAGGTCTGCAAAGGAGCCTAAGCAGCATCACCCTCTATGAAAATACCTGCAATCTTATGCTCCCGTTTAATTCCATAGAGAAGGAGTTCAAGGTCTTGTGTGCAAGGGTGTTGCTGCAATATTACAACACAAGTGAACCTAAAGCCTCTGGGGTAGGAGTGGTAGGAAAGTTCTGGACTGTAAATTTCTGGTTTGACAATACCCACAGAAAAGACCAGCATGAGCTCAGAGCGTTCCAGCAGAGCAATGGAGATGAGGAAGCAAGGTACCTCAGCCTTAGTGTCTTTGCTATGGTTGTACTGTGAACAGCTTCTCCTTCATTATCAGGTCACTGGTGGACGGCCTCCTCTATACCATTAAAAAGGTTCCTGTTAAAAAACAGTAAACTGGCAGCACAGTTTCCAGCAAGTTACTGTAAAATTAGCAGTGTCTTGCTGTTGTTGAAATGCACATTTGGATACTGGTTTTGCAAATACAGCATAAAGCTGTTATTTTCCACATTTACAGTAAAATACTGACAAAGAATTAGCAGTTAAAGTTTATTTCCACTTTTTCACAAGAGGTATATTTGTAGGATTTTACTGTAAACTACAAATATTTACAAATGTACTACATGCTACTGTATAAGCTTTTGATTAATGAACTGCTAGCAAAAAGGACTACAGTTTTTTGCTTCACATTTCTTTTCTAAACCTTGTGATTGGTGATCAATTACCCCTTAACAGTCTTGAAATATTGTTGAAAATTTTTTTTTTAATACATTGTATACAGTAAATGTAGCCTTTAAAATTGTGACTTAACATTTGAACACAAATGTGTCTTTTAAAAAGATGTCTCTCTTTATTTAGCTTTTGAAAAGCTTTCTTGAAAGACAAATAAAAGCGTGAAGCACATTTAGGGCAAAAACTGCTATTTCAGCCATTTATATATACACGCACGATGTACAAAATCTGAAGGTAATTGCTAAATAAACAAATTTCAGCCATATAAATAATAAATACATAAATGCATTAACAAGTCTTGCAGTCTGTCCTATAAAACTGAACTTACAGACTGACAAAGAGACTAAAGGAGTGTGTGTGTGTGTGTGTGTGTTTATATATGCGGTGTGTGTTTATATGTGGTGTGTGTGTCTGGGTGTGAGAATGTCTGGGTTCACTGACTTATATAAAGTCCCACTCAAAGTCCACCTGTTTCTTTAGTAGACTGGACAAACAAGGGTTGACTGATGTCATCTTTTTTGGACTGACCTTCACCATCCGCTTTGACAGGACTTTGCCTCGTCCAGCCTCGGTGCCTCCTTCAGGATTTATCTCAATGAAACCCCTGAAAAATGAGTGTGGAAACAAAAAATTTCTCATTGCAATAATTTAAATATAGCAGAGTCTATTCTTGTATCAAGAACACTGCCCTTAACTACGTTAGTTATAAGTAATGTTAAGCTTAAGCATCTTTTTAGGAGTTACACGTTGTCACCTGTAAATCCATATATAAACATGGTTCAGAGAAAGTGTTAGTTTGTTCTACCCTGATTAGTATTGGGAGAGTCTTCTTAACAAGCTTCAGCCATCAGATCTTTTGGGCAGTTGGTATATGACCAGTGAAATGAAACGTGAGCAACACAATGACCACAAATCACACAGTATCAGCTGAAGGATGTAAACATCTAAGCACCTAACCTATTAATGAATTCCAGTGTGCATGCAGCAACATCTTGGTACTGAAGTAGAAAGTAGATTTAGTAAGTAGAAAAGACAGCAGCAAGCACAGACAGAAAAGCTGGCTGGATGCCCTCACAAATGATGCACCCCTCAAGGCTGATCATCCAGTGGTGAATAAAGCTTCCTAGTGTTTCACCTGAAACATCTTGACAAGTCAAAGTTGCCATTCACTGTATCACTGTATCAGTGGTACTGTTCCAGTATAACTGACGTTTTCAGATTAGAAGAGAAGGAATATCATGCATCTCTGAATAAGACTTAAAATTAGAAATTGTACAGATCTGTAAAACAAAAGGGAACTCTCACCTATTAATTCAAACGATGAAGATGGGTGAAAAATCACAGTTTAAACACGTGCGGGTTCACTGCATTTTTCTCTTCCCAAAATGCAACAAAATAAAATATGGTAATTACTGAGCAATCTATACGATAAAATACCATTATATTTTGTCAAAGTCATTTCACCAACCAAAATGAACAGTAATTTATTGCATTGAAAAATAACAGGATTATACTTTTGATATTTTTAATTCAATTAACAGCCATTTCTAATAGTGTAGGTAGAGCCGTCATTGTTCCATATTCTCTGTGTTTTTGAATAATGTATTTAAGGGTGCTCTGCAGTATGATCAAATTTTGGGATACTGTTTTCTTTTCTTTATACTGTTTGTTTAGGTATATTATCTCTCTAGGGATATCCAGAAAAAGGGATTTATATTGAGATCATGTGACACTATAATGGCACTCTGTCCAGGGTGTAACCTGCCTTGTGCCCGATGCTCCCTGGGATAGGGTCCAGGTTCCCAGTGACCCTGAAAAGGAGTAAGCGGTAGAAGATGGATGGATGACACTATAATTGTACACAGGTCTTTGCTGGACCCTTGAGCAAGGCCCTTAACCATCAACTGCTCAGTTGTTTAAATGTGATAAATGTACCTTTCACTTCTGTAAGTTGCTCTGGATAAGGACATATGTCATAAAATATATTATTATAGGTCAACTTCAACTAAATATGTGATTTCAGATGGCGACTGGGTTCATCACAACTAATTTAGGGTGTTTGCAGTAATGGGTACAGTCATTTATTTGTAAATCATTTTTCAACCTATATTGTCGATGTCCCACCACTTAAATATTATGGGATATTAGATTAGATTTATGACATACATTATAAACCATGACCTGACCATTAAATCCATATGTGAGCCTTCCTCAAAATGTTGCCACAAAGTTTGAAGCACACAATGGTATACAGGATGTTTTTGTATGATGTAGCATTACAGTTTCCCTTCACTGGAACAAACTGCGAAGAACCCAGAACTGTGAACAAATACTGCAAGGCACAAGTCTACTATTAGAAATTAAGATAGCTATTTATGGTTAGCTAATGCTTTCCAAAGGAGAGAGTATATATATATAAAAAAAACTCTGCTAAGACACATAGACTAATATAATTTTTATTGCTTCATTGTTTTCTAGGGTCAAATCCAAACAGATCAAGTCTAAGAAGGCTGATTTTGTGTCATGTTAGCGTTCTTAAGTGCTTAACATTACAGCTAGGCATTTAATTAATATTCTAATATTTAATTAAGTGTTTGCTCTGTGTGTTTATTAACACAAATCCAGTGAGTTGTCAGACCACAGATAATTCCTAATGAGAACAGGCACAAGTGAAAACCAAGCAAACAGTAGAAACGTAAAGATACTCAAAGGTACAAAAACTAGAAGAAGAAAAAAAGAATAAACTAATGCTCAGCATAGACAAGAATGCAAGTCAAGACTTCACAGTATGGTGTATATACACATTTAATTAATCCATAAATGTATTGATCCATCCAAACAATTGTAGTTTTTGGTTTGTCAAATTGTTTTAATTAACTAAAAAAATTAAATAAATAAGTTTTAAATCTTTAAAATAAATAAATAATCAGTCCAAAAAAATGCAGAAAATCCCTTATTTAGATTTATTAAAATAATTTCTCCAACAAAACAAGGTTGTGCTGTATAATTTTATTTCAGTGAAAATCACTAAGCCATAAGAGCTTTTCTCTGACTGTCACCGGATATCTTCTGTTGCAGCTTCTCTCTATCTTCCCACTGGCCTGGGTCTGTGTAACCTTGATTAGGTTAAACTGCATCTCTAATCTAACGGTTTGTACAAAAACAAAATTATATACAATGAAAATCGTTTGAATTGTGATAATTTGAAGAACATCATCTCTCTAACAGACATGCATGCTGAAGGCAGAAGGCCTCACTGATCTAAAAACGAGCCTCAGAAGAAAGCTTTTAGCTTCATAAATTCTACATTAATCAGAAACTCAGCACAAAATGAGACTCAAAAGAAAGAGTTAAGACCCTATTTATTGATTTTTCTTCACAGGAAAAAAGATCTCCAAAGTATATAACTGATAATGATTAAATCTGATAAACAATGAAAGAAATCACCCTCATACATGACATCAGACATCTTTATGCTGTATAAACTTGAACCATGTACCCATTTAGACTATTTTCTTATTAAGTCACAAATCCAGTGGAACAATACCATTACAGAATATTACAGTTCATAAACTTAAACAGGCATGTTTTCAGTGAGTTGGATGACTGTTTATTTATTGTTTGCTGGAGTTTGGTCATACAATGGATTTTTGAACTGATATTCTGCTGGAGAGAAATGAGAGAGAGAGAGAGAGAGAGAGAGAGAGAGAGAGAGAGAGAGAGAGAGAGAGAAAGAAACATATATAAATGTTCTTGTGTAATATTTTGTGTACATAGTGATTTTCCAAAAATGTCTAGTCAATGTCTAGTCTTTATCCATGATATTTATCATCTAACAGTGTTTAGTTCCCCGAAATAAACATTTCATAATTCTAATAATAATAATAATAATAATTGAAATATATAAAAATGTGCAGTTCACAATGTACTGTTAATAGAGAACAAATGCACATTGAATGTGGACATATAACATCATTAATTGCATCTTCATTTATTTTAGATTCAATGATGTAGCTTCCATTTCAATTACTGAGGCAACAGCTATGCTAGCACAGTTTCATATATGCAGACCTAATTATTTGAATGTATGCTTAGTATTCTGCTAAGTCCTCTGTATGTGAAAATGGAATCCCTGTTGTATTTATATTTTATAAATTGGTATTTTACTCTTTTTTTTTATGACAGCTATGCGTAGCAGTTAAACACAAAATATCTTTGCATGTCTAGTGCTAAAGACTCCATAAAATTCATCATTATTTAAAAAAAAAATGGTCAAGCAACCTGTATTGGACCAATTCAGATGGAATCACCCATTACTGTTTCAGTCCAAATTATATTAGCAGTATCATGCATTCACAATGTTATCAAAATATGGTTGTATTGTGATATGTTACTTGTTGTAGTATACTTTTCAACATAGTAGTCGTTATGTAAGAAATAACAGATTGTGCAGTTACGTGAAAATAATTCACCAAAGTGATTTTTTTTTCTGGTGTGTGTTATTCTGTAGTGTGTTATTCCACTTATACCACAGTGATTTGCCAAATATTACATTTTTTAAATTATTAACGAATTACATGTTCACGTAATTTTAGGGTTTATAGTTAGAGTTAATGTTGTGGAAAGTTAGTTTGTGTAATCAGTAACGTTATAGGAATGATGAACAGTTCCTAGCAAAAAAAGTTCACCACAGCCACGATTATAAGTTTCTTTGTTAAACAACATGTTTTTTTTTGGCAATTTATTATAGTCTTAGATTATTTAGAGCATCTAAGTTCCTGTGTATGGTGAAACCAAAAAAAGTATTACAAGCCCAATTCCGAAAAAGTTGAGTTATTTGAAAATTCAGTACACTCTGTAATATATTGAAAACACATTAATAAGACATTAGTTGATGTTTTACATTGTGAATTAAATGTATTTTTGAAAATATGCACTCATTTCAAATCTGATGACTACAACAATCTCCAAAAACGACAGTGACATTTGAGTCCAATTTGTCTTTGGGGAATGTTGTTCTCAAAGTGTAGGATTATTCACTGATGCATCTGTTTGCAGATTGCTGAGCCTCGACCCATGCTCACTCTTGAAGGACTAGGCCTTTGTTGGAGGCTCCTTATATACTATGATTAGACAATTGCCTCATCCGTTTCACAGCACCTTCTTATTTCAACTTGTCACATCACTATTAGTCCTAAATTGCCCTGTCCCAACTTTTTTGGTACGTGTTGCATACATATATTTCAAAATAAATGCTTATTTTCAAAAAACTATGCAGTTGATTAAGTAAAACATCAAATACCTTGTCTTTATTTGTTTTTTTTGTTGTTTAAATACAAGTCAAAATACATTTACAAATCACTCCTCTTTGTTTGTATGAGTATTTTCCATACTGTCCCAACTTTTTCTGAATTTCTGGGTTTTAGAACGAGCGCATTAATATAAACTGGGACTACTGTAAGAGCTGCATGGAGCTACAAAAATAATGCACAGCTTCTGACCAATCGGATTAGAGAATTCAACCACACTGTGGTATAAGAGTATAATTGATTACTAAACACTTCAGTGGTGTCAGTGTACCTTTGTCTTTGTTTCTGTTCCTAGCACAGCGAGACTTGTCTATCTCTGACTGATTGGCTAGAACACAAAAAAACAAGATGGTTTTTATTGTTTGTATACAGTTGATATAAAATATCTACACACCCTTGTTAAAATTAAGGACCTAATCAGATCTTTTTCCACCTTTACTGTGATATCGCAACCAAAGAAATTGAAGTGAAATACAAACAGAAATGCTTTAGTGGGAAAAAGAACCTTACAGTGAAGTGATTCTGATTGACCCCAAATAAAGATAGCTGTTTTTTTGGTTTCATCTGACTGCTGAAGCCATGGTCTTCAAAGAGCATACAAAGCACGAGATCTCATTGTCAAAAGGTAGAGGGGTACAAAGTAATTTCCAAAACCTCCAAAAGACCTATGGCCAAGGGCGTAACCATGGTATGGACATTGGGGGGGTCCAAGCAATCCCCCCGTCCAAGACCCCCGCAATCCCCAGACGCTACCACCCCCATTCCCTCCCCTCCCCTCCCACCAAACTTCCAAAATTTGATACTGAATATTTGCATATTTAGAATATAGTCTTAAGATTACAGTTACTGTTTGAATGCACGTGGTTTCTGAGTGATAGAAGCTCCCACAGCATGGGGAAATAGTAGGGTGCTGTGGACGTCCTGTGGACAGATGTATTCTCTGCGCACGAAATGCTGTGCAACTTTATATAATAGAATAGAAATAGAAATAGAATAGATGAAGAAAAGACAGATCTGTTGGCAGGGAAAATGAAAGCGGGATATATAGAAAATATTTTCTCCTGTATATTGGGGGGGACAGATTGGTATTTCCTCAACATTGGGTAGACACGACTCCTCCAAAAATAGTAGGGTGCTGTGGACGTCCTGTGGACAGATGTATTCTCTGCGCACGAAATGCTGTGCAACTTTCCTCACTTTCACTCACATTTATAACATTTATAACATTTATAACAGTCTGTCACAACGTGAGGGTTCACACCGAACTCGGCGGGAGGATGTGCACGTGAATGTACCATTATTTGTCAAAAACTGGAACTGACGTTAGCCTAGATATTTAGGGATCTAGTTACTTACTGTCTGAAAAAAGCTTGTATGTTCTGCTGCACTTTTCTACGCTTGGCTGCTGTCTCCATTTCATACAGACTGAGCTGCTAAAATATGCTGCTCAAAAAAATAAAGGGAACACTTGGAGTTACATTGTGCTGTGTAAGTGTTCCCTTTATTTTTTTGAGCAGTATATATCAACAAACTTGCGTTGCGTCCAGGCAAAACCAAGTGTACAATTGGAAGGGGGACACACCAATTTTCCTTAACAAACGGAAATATATTTCAAAAAGAATAGACATAAATAAATAGATAAATAAAATAAATAGAATAGATGAAGAAAAGACAGATATGTTGGCAGGGAAAATGAAAGCGGGATATATAGAAAATATTTTCTCCTGTATATTGGGGGGGACAGATTGGTATTTCCTCAACATTGGGTAGACACGACTCCTCCAAAAAGTGTGTGGTTACACCCATGCCTATGGCAACATTAAAGGAACTATGGAAATATATGCCAAGTAGTGGTCACTCCCTACATGTAACAACATTCTTTTGTGTTCTTTAAATGTCTGGGCTATAGGGCAGGGTATGTAGACAAAATCCCTTTCTCTGGACTTCTTCCCAGGTAGAATTTATTTTATGGCATAATTCTAATTAAAAAGATGGCATAATTCTAATTAAAAAGATAACCCAAAGAACACCATTCCCATTATGAAGAGTTCTAGTAGCAGCATTATGGTATGAGCCTGCTTCTCTTCAGCTGGGACTGGGGCTCTAGTCAAGATAGAGGGAATCTCCAAACACCGATCTATTCTGTCACAAAACCTGCAGGCCTCTGTTAGACAGTTGAACATGAAGAAAGATTTCACCTTCCAGAACACTAAAGACCCAAAGCACAAATGAAAGTCAACAAAGAAATGCCTTCAGAAGAAGAAGATCAATGTAGTGGAATGCCCAGTCAGACACCAGATCTAAATCCTATTGAAGACCTGTGGTCATTAGATCCCTTTGCAAGTTGATAGATCTGGAGCATTTTTGCAAGGAACATTTGATTAAAATTCCATCCATCCATCCTCAACCGCTTATCCATTAGTCGGGTCGCGGGGGCAGCAGCTCCAGCAGGGGACCCCAAACTTCCTTTTCGAGAGCCACATTAACCAGCTCTGACTGGGGGATCCTGAGGTGTTCCCAGGCCACTGTGGAAATATAATCTCTCCACCAGGTCCTGGGTCTTCCCCGAGGTCTCTTCCCAACTGGACATGCCTGGAACACTTCCCTAAGGAGGCGCCCAGGGGGCATCCTTACCAGGTTCCTGAACTACCTCAACTGCCCTTTTCAACGCATAGGAGCAGCGGCTCTGCTCTGAGTTCCTCTCGGATAACCGAGCTTGTCACCCTATCTCTAAGGGAGAGGCCAGCCACCCTCCTGAGAAAACCCATTTCGGCCGCTTGTACCCGCGATCTAGTTCTTTCAGTCACTACCCAGCCTTTATGACCATAGGTGAGGGTAGGAACAAAGATTGCCTGGTAGATCGAGAGCTTGGCATTCCGGCTCAACTCTCTTTTCGTCACAATGGTGCGGTAAAGCGATTGCAGTACTGCTCCCGCTTTTCTGATTCTCCGGCCAATCTCCTGCTCCAATGTCCCCTCACTCATGAACAAGACCCCGAGGTATTTGAGCTCCTTCACTTGGGTTAAGTGCTCATTTCCCACCTGGAGTAGGCATTCCATCGGTTTCCTGCTGAGAACCATGGCCTCAGGTTTAGAAGTGCTAATCCTCATCTCAGCCGCTTCACACTAAGCTGCAAACCGATCCAGTGAGTGCTGGATGTCACGGATCAATGATGCAGGACCACATCCTCTCCAAAAAGCAGTGATGAGATCATCAGATCACCAAACCGCACCCCCTCCTGGCCATGAATATCACAAACAGGACTGGTGACAAAGCGCAGCCCTGGCGGACCCCAACACCCAAATGGAACGAGTCCGGACACAGCTCTTGCTTTGGGAATACAGCGATTGGACAGCTGTAACAAGGGAACCCCTCACCCCATACTCCCTCAGTACCACCCACAGTAAACCCTGGGGATTGTGAAGAGTCATATGCCTTCTCCAAATCCACATCCCAGGCCCTCCAAGATCCTTGTGAGTGTGAAGAGCTGGTCCGTTGTTCCACGACCAGGATGAAATCCGCATTGGTAAATGGTGCACTTATATAGCACTTTTATCCAACACTGTGTCTCATTCACACCCATTCACACACCAATAGTAGCATGCAAGTTGCACGCTAACTTGGGGTTCAAGGACACTTCAGCATGTGGAGTCACCCAGGCTGGGAATCGAACCCTACGATTGGTGGACAAACCCGCTCTACCAACTGCGCCACAACTTACCTTTTCAATCCAAGGTTCAACTATCGGCCAAACCCTCTGTTCCAGCACCCTGGAGTAGACTTTACCAGGGAGGCTGAGAAGTGTTATACCACTATAGTTGGCGCACACTCTCTGGTCCCCCTTTTTGAACAGGGGAACCACCACCACGGTCTGCCACTCCTTGGGCACTGTCCCCGAATTCCACACAATGTTAAAAAGGCATGTCATCCAAGACATACCCTCCACATCCAGAGCTTTCAGCATTTCTGGGTGGATCTCATCAATCCCTGGTGTAGTTTTTGACTACCTCAGTGACCTCCACAAGGGAAATTAACAATGATCTCCCATCATCCTGCACCTCTGCCTCTACCATAGAGGGTATGTTAGTCGGATTCAGGAGTTCCTCAAAGTGTTCCTTCCACCCTGCAATTACGTCGTCAGTTGAGGTCAACAGCTTCCATCCTTACTATACACAGCTTGGATGGCTCCCCATTTCCCCCTCCTGAGGTGGCAGATGGTTCTCCAGAAACACCTTGGTGCTTACTGAAAGTCCTTCTCCATGTCCTCTCCAAACTTCTCTCACACCCACTGCTTTGCCTCTTTCACGGCAGAGGCTGCAGCCCTTCAGGCCTGTCGGTACCTTGAAGCTTCCAGAGTCCTCCAGGATAACACATTCCGGAATACCTCCTTCAGTCCAATGGCTTCCCTGACCACCAGAGTCCACCAGGATGTTTGAGTATTACCTCTCCTTGAGGCACCTAAGACCTTGAGACCACAGCTCTCTGCCGCAGCTTCAGCAATGGAGGCTATGAATATTGCCCACTCAGGTTCAATGCCCCCAATCTCCACAGGGGTGCCAGTAAAAACTCAGCCGGGGGTTGAGTTGATGATCTCGGGGACAGGGGCCTCCTCCAGACGTTCCCAGTCCACCCGCACTACCCGTTTGGGCTTTCCAGGTCTGTCCAGAGTCCTCCTCCACCCCTTGACCCAACTAACCACCAGATGGTGATCAGTTGACAGCTCTACTCCTCTCTTCACCCGAGTGTCCAGAACATGCGACCTCAGATCAGATGATACGATTACAAATTCGATCATCGACCTTCGGCCTAGGATGCTCTGGTATCACGCACACTTATGAGGCTCCTTATGTTCGAACATGGTATTTGTTATAGACAGTCCATGACTAACACAGAAGTCCAACAACAAACGCTCACTCGGGTTTAGATCAGGGAAGCCATTCCTCCCAATCACGCCTCTCCATCTCCATCATTGCCCACGTGTGCGTTGAAGTCTCCCAGCAGAACTATAGAGTCCCCTGCTGGTGCCCCATACAGGACTCCGTGCAGGGTCTCCAAGAAGGCAGAGTTCTCTGAACTGGTGTTTGGTGCATATGCACAGACAGCAGTCACAGTTTTACTCCCCACAACCTGTAGGCTTAAAGAGACGACCCTCTCGTCCACCGGTGTAAACTCCAACGTAACGGCGCTCAACCGGGGACTTGTGAGTATCCCCACACCCGCCCGGCGCATCATACCCTGGTCAACTCCAGAGTAGGATAGAGTCCATCCCCTATCCAGGAGTAGAGGAGCCCATCCCCTAACCGAGACTGTGCGTAGAGGTAAGCCCCACCAGTTCTAACTGGTAGCGCTCCACCTTCCGCACAAGTTCCAGTTCCTTCCCCCACAGAGGGGTAATGTTCCACGTCCCCAGAGCCAGCCTCTGCCGCCTCTCCCTCCGGGTAGGGTAACTCCTCCTCTCTTTGTTTTCTTCATGAGGGTGACTTTGAGCCATTCTTAGTCCAGCCCTTCCCCTGAGACCACTTTGCCTTGAGAGACCCTACCAGGAGCACAAGGTTCCAGACAACACAGCCCTTAGGTTCATAGGGAGACAAAAACCTCTCTACCACGATAAGGTGATGGTTGCCAGAGAGGAGTTGATTAAAACTCCTTAAGCTGATTAAAATTGCCAAATCAAAATGGAGGACTAAGTGTGGTATTACAGGCAAAAGGTATTTTAACAAAATATTATTTAAGGGGTGTACACACTTGTGCAACCAGGGTATTGTAAGTTTTTTGTTCTTTTCTTCATATTAAAGGTGGAAAAATATTTGACAAGCTTGAATTTGGTTTAATTTTCTCACAAAAACCTTAAACTATTTTAACAGGGGTTTGTAGAATTGTTATACCACTGTAATAATTTTCAATTTATTGCTACCAGTAAATATCATCAAATACTAAAAAAGTGAAAAATCAAGAAATGTTAACCTACCGTAGTACAGTCCTTCTGAACCTGGCTGCTGATTTGGCATTTTTCTGAATACTGCTGCTGATGATGATGAGTTTCAGTCACCTTGTTTGATAAATTTATTTGCAATAAATATGCTGATAACAAATAATGAATTACCTTTTGGGGGGAGTTTTGACTTTAGTTTGGGATTGTGCTCATCATTTTCTTAAAAACAGAGAAAATTAATGGTTTAAAAAAACTTGATAGTGATTAATAGCAGGTAGTAGTCGGGCAAGAACAGATAAATATCTCTATATCTAGTGATTATTATTTCAGGCTAATGTCAAATAAATTTTAAACACCATTTAGAATTGTAATGTGCATGATTTCTGTGAACATGATTAATTTAATAGATAGGAAAAAATAAACAGGAATAAAATCTTACCATAGACATCTTTGTCATGGTAACCTGGAAAAAAGATCAACTAATTAAAATGTAATAAACACTTTTACACAATTACAATAATTAAATTGCTTGACTGGAGCATTGTTATTTCTTAATTTTCTTAATTTGCACATTTCTTAACTGATTCATAATTTTTTGAATTGTCAATTGATTGATCAAATAATTAATTAAATATTTAGTGGCTCAAATGGGTTTTCATAAGATTTTCCACCTGAAAACCATTCATTGTTTGAGAAAAGTCATTTCAAAGCAGAACAAAGACTTTTGCTAGTAACTTGCTAGTTAGCTAGATACAGTATGTCAGTTAGCTTGCTCCTCCGTAAGACATCCTAACGTATTCCCAATGCATAGTTGTGTTTTTATTTAAGCAGACAAGTGTTAAAATGTGATTAGAACACTGCAGGTGATGATATAATATGGATGGTGTCTTGATTGTAATGCCTGCCAAGGTTCATATCTGGTAACAATGCTTCTGAATAAAAGGAAGTACAATAACATTTTTTTATCATTTCTAATGCAATATTTGTGATTCCCTTACCTTGCATAACTCTCTCCACATGGTGTTCAGCAGGGTACTCTCTGTCCGTATCATAATACTGATCATGTTCATTTCTTCTCTCAGTGTTTACATAATCCTCGTCCTGCTCTTCCCTCATTGTATCTTCATCCTGGCCAGAATGGTGGCCTGGTGCGTTTTCATAATCCGCCCCTTGTGTATCACTCTCTATGTCTTCATACTCACCATCACACTCATCAACCTGGGTGCTCTCAACACGATCTCTATGTTCTGCCTCCCTTTGTTCTTATATAATTTAATCACCGAAGAATTTTATGAGGTCAAAGGTCATCAACTTGCTTTCATAAAGATATAGAGATGACGACAAATAGTGCTCACCTTGGTTGACGTAATAAGAATCAGATGCACTTTTTAGACACTTTCCTGCTAACACAGACATAACATTGTTACCACTGTATTTCCAGATCAATTACAGTAAATGGTATTGGATATGTGCACTAATGTTGTATACCTTGCGTTTCTCTACAATTATGATCTCTAATGAAAAGTGAACTGAAAGTAATTTACTGTAAACAGAGTAAAGTGCTTTAAATTCAAAGTAAATAACTGAAATATATTTACAGTACTGTAATATATTTACAGGTGATTTGGGTTAATTTTAAATAGTTTATTACTGGGTTTTTTTTCCCCATTAACATACTGTAAATTTTTCATGTTAAAAATGTGTAAATATAATTACAGTATAACATAAAACATAATCCATTTGCTCATTTGGCTGATGTTTTAATAAAAAATAATAATAATAAAAAAAGAACTGAGCAAAAGGTTAAAGGTCTTGTTCAAGAACCCAACCATTGCAGTGGTAGAATTGAACAAACTTCCAGTCTGTAACCTTAACCACTGAGACACCACAACTGGTGCAACTAATTTGCACTGATTTAAGCACCACTACCACTGAATTCAAGGTCAACGCAAGGAGAATTTTTACCATTCTCACCCCTGGCAAAGTATTAGATATCCCACTATGCACTGTGTTTTCTGGTATTTTAAACCAATGTACTGCTCTAACTGCCGAATCGTTTACAGTACAGTCCTGTTTTTTAAAAAAAAATAAAAATACACATTATTTTGCTGTAAAATAAATATTGTAAATTTACAGCATTTTTTTTTTACAGTGTACAAAACATAAAACCCAGAGACAAGAATACCTATATGGGAACATTCCTATATGAACCAATCAAATAGAAATAGAAAATGCTCACCTCTGAATTTATAGATAAGACAAAATATAGTCATAAGCAGAATAAATATTCCAACTCCAGCAGCAATGTAGTACCATGGGAAATTCAAGCCTGCAACCACATAATGGCCTTAGTTTCAGCATAGGGTCATGATAAGTCCACTAGATAATTGCTATATTAATTGGGTGAAGGGGTGGTTGGTATATATATCTTTCAATGATTAAAAAAAACAAAGGTTTTTATTTTTGGCATCTGTAAGATACGATCGTGAGGGTGAATTATTTACTCTATTATCCTTTCCCCTCCAAAACGCTTTTAGAGGACAAACTAAAAGTAAATAGTTGAAGCACACATTGTCAATGTATAAATTACATAAAATGATACATGACAGAACCTTAAGTTTAGTATGTTTTTGTTAGAACAAACTTTTCTGTCATATTGAAACACTTAAAAAATGTAGAAATCACAAATGCAGCTGCTTATTTGTCTTTATGTTTGTCTAATAGTTTAATAGTTTAATAATAGCTAAAATAGTTTTCCCTAGATCATTCTTAATATTCCTTCACTGAGACTTTGTGATACAATCCAGAGCTTATCCTGGGAACTACTACTGTAAGGCCTTAGCTGTATGTGTTGATTTATATGCAATGTTACATTTTATCAGTTAGAGGATTTCCTATAACAAATTCATTTCAAGTAGACAGTATTTATTTTGAAAATACTATTCACCATCCCAATTGTTACCTCCTTTGTGACTTTCTGAACTTTGCGAGAGCTTTATTTCTATTCTCTGGCACTCGTCGCTCAGCCGACAGCAGTAGATGCCCACGTCAGAGGCCTGAAACTGATGAACGAGGATGGAAAAGTTTCCTCTGTCAAACAGGAAGGGGAATGCTGACAATCTGCCATCCCTAGGATCCTCAAAGGTGACATTTCCAGAAGACCTGATTTTCAGAAGGCTGGAAGTTTGGCTCCACCTGACTTCTTCAGTTTTTGTACTTTTCAAAAGGCCGCATGGGAGCAGGACCTCCGAGCCCAGCCGAATGTTGAGAGTAATGCTGCTACATGACTCTGAACAATTTAATCCTGAACAAAAATAGGGAGCAACATGATGTGCATCAAAAATGAAATTCAGACCATGTTTGTCACGTACAACCATTTACAAATGGAGTCATATAATGGCACGTACGATACAAATTCATTCAACCATTTTCACTATAAGTACATAGAGCTCTATGTATAAAGTGGGTTTTATGATTATCTTTAATTTGTCACAAAGATAAAAGAGAATTTTCCACTCACCATATGGCACAAGGGCACTGAAAAATGTTAACAGCTGAACAAAATATTTCACACGCATGTCCTACCCATTACCCACACCAATTTGCAATGACACATGTAAGAAGCAGAGCACAGAAACAGTCCATCCTGTAGGTGGCTGTCCTCTTTCACTTCCTGAGAGACACCCACGTTTTAAGCCTGTATATGGACACTTGCTAAAGCATAATACGAAACCTGTTTATCTAGGGATTTGAATTAAATTCATATTTGAATAATGTTTGTTACACTGCTTACAAAAGCCCAAACAATACGTGCTCTATGTAGAACATCATATTTAAATTAAATTGTATTACACATTTGCTGCATTTGCAACTGCTGACAGGTTGTAAGTGGCAGAGTTCACACTTTCTGAGGTACTATTTCACCGTAGCTCATATCCAGAACTTCACCACATCCTGTCATACAGAAAGGTTGATACAATCTGTACATATAACAAGACAATTAAACAAATGGATTGAAAAAAACACAAAAGCACTTTTTTCCAACAATTTAAAGATTTTATAAATTATATTTGGTCAATTGCTTGTGCAGTAACAAGTGCTTATTTATTTGGTTATCAAAGTGCTCACGTGCTTATTACAATACAGGTGATAGAAAATTGGACTTCACTGTAAGAATCATAAGAAAAGCTATTGTTTTTACAACTGTCAGCTCGGCCCAAAAATTTTAACTGATTTAATTAATGAAACCAAGGCATTTAGGTTATGAAATAACAAAGATCTATGTGAAATGCACACCCCAGTTTCACTTCAGCTTTGCAGCACAGAGTTGCATCAAAACCACACAATCATTTGGTCCATTTTGAAAGCTGCAAACCACTGTTTCCTTTAAATGTTATTTATGTTTTTTGTTACTTCTTCTGCAACAATATAAATGGAGATTATGTGATAATTATTGTCATTTCTACTAGTTTATAGTGAGCACAAATGATCTTTGGCATATCGATTTAGAATCAATATGAATTAGTTTTATACTGCAACACTGTTGATTTCAGAGTTCTGATCAGTCAGAAGGTGTTGGAGGATTTCTATAACAGCAGCTCAGACTGTTCTGGTTGCACGACAAATCTCAGGTTTATATCACATTACATTATCCGCTTTTATCCAAAACGACATACAAATGAGGAAATACAAGCAAAGCGATATTATCAAGCGGAGAACAATACAAGTAGTGCTACCATACAACATCTTTTAATTGAGTTCTAGAGAAGTAAAGTGCGCAGTTGAGGTGTATGAGCTGGTGTAAGTTTTTTTTTTTTTGATAATGGGGGTGGGGTGCAAGTTGAAGATTAGTTAAGTGTTCATGGAAGAAGTTGGTCTTCAGCCATTTTTTGAAGATAGTGACAGATTCTGCTCTGGATTGAGGTTAAAAGTTCATTCCAAAACTGAGGGACAGTCAGTTTGAAGGTTCTAGAAAGGGACCTCATGCCTCGCTGAGTAGGCACTACCAGGCGTCGGTCGTTAACCGATTGCAGATTGTGTGAGGGAACGTAAACCTCAAATAGAGTGTTGAGGTAGCAGGGTGCTGTTCCAGACAAGGTCTTGTGTGTGACCATCAAGGCCTTGAATGTGATGTGGTTGGCTACAGGAAGCCAGTGGAGAGATATGAAGAAGAGTGTGACATGGGTTATTTTGGGCTGGTTGAAGACGAGGCGTGCCGCTGCATTCTGAATCATCTAAAGGGGTATGACGGAGCTGGCTGGGAGGCCCCGGGATAATGTGATGCAATAGTCCAGTTTTGAGATAACAAGAGCCTGGATTCGTAGCTATGTAGCCTGTTCAGTGAGATAGGGTCTGATTTTCTTGATGTTATACAGAATGAACCTACAGGATCGTTCAGTTTTTGAAATGTGGTCTGTGAAGGTCAAGCTGTCATCAAAAGTCACTCCATGGTTCCTGGCTGTCATAGTTGGCTTGAGTGTGGTGGAGCCGAGCTGTTTTTCGGGGCCCAATCCGGCGCACTGTGCACATTATTGACGAGTTGATTCTGGCGCACTGTGCACATTATTTACAGGCTGACTCCGGCGTGACTGTTTCAGCGTCGGTCAGTTCCCGGCTGCCGCATCTGGCCCGATTGACTCAGGTCGGAATCGGACACTGAGTCCACAGGCATCCGGGCCGAGCATGGCAAATGGAAGCAGGCCGAGTGGAAAGTCTCCAGCAGTTGAGAATCTAACCGGAACTGGCCAAGTGTATTTTGCTAACTGGGCTGGCATTCCTAGGATTTTTAAAAGTCTGATGCTCAGCAAGCTGGAAAAGTGGAACTCTGGTTGTATCTGGCTTCATTGATTTAGTTACTTTTACACTTCTGAGTCCATCTGGATGAGAGTCATGATATTACATATCTATATATAAACAGATTAATCCTGAACAACAATAGTGAGCAACAGGATGCACATCAACATGATATTCATTAATCCAATGATTCATGTAGAATGCAAATTCATTAACTCCTTTCTACTTTAAGCTAATACAGTTCTAAACATAAATTGGAATTTATGATGATTTTGAGTAAATATTATGACAAAGATTAAAAAAGAAGAGAAAACCAGACATGGATCTAGAACTGTCAAGAGCTTCAGGTGCATGTTGGAATGGTGCACATTCATGAGGCTCGACTGTCATGTTCGATATCGTCCATCACCTTATCAACCATGCCCTTTTTTAAAAAAAAATCATCAAATAGCTCCTTTAGAACCCACTTATCATTAGGAATAACACTGGGGAGGATGTTAAGGTCAAATACATTTAAAAAAAAAAAAAAACAAACAAACAAAAAAACACTATTCTTGAAAATAATTTGTGGAGTTGGAACTTAAAATGGTAGTTTGACTTGGTTAAAACATCCACTAGAGGGCCTCAGAGACCTTGGCTTTTCTTTTGAAACCTGTTCCGATGTCCACACGTGGTGTGGTTGCAGACCGTCATCGGTTACAACTTATATATCGGAGGGCAGAAATGGACCATCCTGTGGGTGTGGGTGTTTTCACATCTAGTCCTTTTGAGACCTCCAAATGCTCTTGGAGCGGTTCAGCATGTATATGTGAGCACACCAAGTGATCTCCGGAGGTCCAGTACGGTTCGTTTGTGGTTCGATTTCTTTGTGATCTGTGAAAACAATGAGGCCCTGGTCCGCTTTGCATTTTGTTTCGACATGTGTACCTGGAGGCTTCCGGAGGAGCAGCCATGTTCCATCACTGCTGAAAACAACACAAATCTTCACCATGTCAGGTCACGGGGGTCGTGTGGTCTCAGGAGGAGAGCTGTGCACTTCTTGAAATTTGGAAAGAGGATTGCATTAAATGCCAACTATTCTCAACACATAAGAACATAAAAGTGTTTCTTTTGTTTTCTCAACAAATGAAGGAAAGAGGCTATAACAGAACAGCACTACAATGCCGGGTAAAAGTAAACAAAACTACGACAGAAGTACATGAGCATCTGTGACAAAAATGCGTCAGCGTACTGAGTCAGCTGAAATGAAGGATTCCTGTCTCTTCTATTATGACTTGGATGAGATTTTGGGTGCAAGCTGGGGTCTGAGTCCTTATGAAGCTGTGGTGTGAACAAGAAAGGGCTGAGATCACTTCATTGCTGAAAAGGACCAAAAAAAGAACCGGGTTCTCTTTTGAGTCCACTATATTGTGAACACCAAAAGGACTGAGGTCACTTTCAGCTGGTTCCCTTTCTGTTCACTTTAAGTGAACTGGGTTTGGTTCTTTTAAAATGAACTATATGTGAAAACACCCCAAATGTCCTCTCTCATTTGCAACCAAATTTGTGGATCCCCACTTGTAACCTAGAGGGTTAGCAGTTTCGAAATCGTCATAATCGAGTAGAATCTGTAACGCGTGCTTTTGCTGCGAGAACAGTACATGGTTTTGGAAATACGACCCATCATTAATGTCTTTGTAAACTCCAATTCCACTCTGTTCGCCCTGTAAAAAGCTCTCTCTAACTTGACTGTTTTTGAATATGGATTTCAGTGTACCCAGAATGGGTACATACATGCACTTGTCCATTACGGGAACCTGCCTGTAGTTCTATATCTAGGCAAATCCATTTTCACCCCAAGAACAAATTCTTTAAGTTCAACTATTTCCCATTTCTCATCATAATATTTATGCCTCTTTGACTCAGTGTTTAATGCTGAAAAAGGATTACTTAACTGATCAAAACAGTGTTCTATTCTTCTACAAGTGTCTGAACTTGTACTTTCAGGAGTAACAGTTTTAAGAACTGCATCTTGTGCTTGGCTTTTAACATCATTAAAAGAGAAAATCTCGCTGCAGCAATCATGCTCAAAGTTCTTTAACACACGGGCTCTCCTTTGCTCTTCCGACATCAATGTTATAGATAGTGGTTTGGATAAATGTAGAAATTACAAAGAGCTTCATCATATGAGAGACTGAAGACATAGTGAGTTTTGAACAGTTCATTGAAAGCTGGCACTGATGTGTGCGTCTTACATGGGATCGGTTTTTGGTCGATAATAACATAGAACTTTTGGATATCCTTCTTTCACTCACTGATGCAGAGGAGGAATGGATGTCTTGTGTCAGCACTCTCAGTGAAGGTAGTCACATTGGCTCCTTCCTGTAGGTCAGCAAAGGGACATAAAATAAATATGAAAATAAAACTCTTTGCATGTTTTTTTACATTATCACTAGCACCGTCACATCTTGTTTGCCGGTGGAGTAAGCAAAATGAGATGCAGGTCTGAGAATCCCAAAATAGTCTACACCTCAAGAATTCCTAAAATTAAGATCTGATGATTAAATATTAACTTTTGCATACAATAAGATATCTCAGAAGATGGCTGGTTGCTTGAGCTGAGCTTGGATGTTTTTTTCTGTCCTCTTGAGGTTGGAGGGAGCAGATGCAGCAGCAAAAGGATTGAGGACATATTATCGCTGTCCCATCCTAAAGAAATCACAAAATAATTAAATGATCTCTCTTTCATATTTTAAAAAAAATGGAATATTTTTAAAACACAAAACAGTTTATATTGACCATTGTAGTCTTCAGATTCAGGTTCAGTTCCTGACAGAAGCTTGCCCAGTCTGCAATGATTTTTGGCTTGAAGACCAGGAACTTCTGAGACACTTCCGTTAACCTAACTCCTGCCAAGAGGAAGGACGAATCAACGACCAGTCTGATCTAGGTCAGTCACTCCTAATGGTGCGTTCCATCATTGCTGTGACACTATCAGAGTTGATTTCTAGAACAGTTATAACACTCCATTTTAGACGGTAGACTTAGTGGTACTGTGACAATATACAGAGTTAGATCAATTCTAAGTAGAGATAGATTGACTCTCTGTTCATCAACACCAACGATTTAACTCTGCTCAATTTGCTCTTTACTCAGAATGGTATTCTTTATGTTTACGATTGTTAGGGTTTTTTTTCTCGAATCAAACCCCAAGTTCAAGTTCATGATATTGTCATTTCAACCATTTTTCCTTTAAAATTATTTGAACCTTCATACTATTTGCATGCCATTTCAGACTATGCGTATGATTATAATAACGCACATATAAGCGACAGTTAAGTCCAAATCTTCCAGTTGACAATGACTAAAGAGGAAGTAATTATTCAAACATTAAAAATGAATCTTTAATGTGGATTTTATATTTTAAAAGGAACTTTGGAACATTGCAGGACAAGTTACTTTATAATCTCCATTTTTCCCTTTCTCTTGAAGTTAATAAGACAAAAAAAAAACAGAGCTTATGTTATTAATAAACCACAAAGCGATCAATCCTCACTCTCTTGTGTTGGAAAATTTACCGACTGTTACAAAGCTGACACCTAATGTTAACCTAATGTTAGGCACCTAAATGTGTTAACTTATTAGGTTTACTCCTTTTTAGTAGTCTGAAGAGGTACAAGTAAAATAACCTTTTAAAAATAACCATCACATATGCACTGGCCTCTTTTTGTGGCGTACTGTATATAAAATAGACGTTTCTTTAACGCAACATTAGAAAATGTACTTTGACTAAAGAGAACAAAAGGCACCAGATGGAAGATGAGAGTTCAATCAAGTTACAATGGAAGATGCTTGTAGCCTGAATGTGTTTTAACCTTTAATATGACCATATTTTAAAATAAATAAATAAATAAAAAATGGAATCCGTGTCGCACTAAAATGGAAAATGCGTTGTAAATAAGTATTTTTTTAACCTAAATAATAGGACTGGCATTAAGTTGTCTTGACGTTGGAAGTTCGATATTCGCAGATGTGCGGAAATTAAGGGACCGTCTCTAAAGTTACATACGACATTGTTCAAAATGTTTCGGACTTCAGTTAGCATTTGAAGGGAATGACTTACAGTCATATAACCAACTGTATAACCAACATATAATAATTTATTTTAATAAATCTCAAAAATCTCAAAGGTGTGCGTTATACCTGACACCTAGCTGAACACTTTACAGTGGGTTATATGACTGTAACTCAGTCCTTTCAAATGCTATTGAAGTTGAACAATGTCGTATGTAACTTTAGAGACGGTCCATTAATTTCCGCTTATCTGCGAATATCGAACTTCCAACTTCACACCGACTTAGATTCCAGTAATAAACGAGTAGAACAGTGGGACACAAGGAAATATTACAAGACTTTTACACCTAATCGTCTCAATTGTTTTACTTCTAATTCAATACAGAAACATTAATGTGATTTAAGATTTGAGTCTAGAAACTAGAAACATTAATTAAGTAGTATGTACATATAAAGGTATAATACAACGGCTATGTGCGGAATCGTTTCCTCGCGGTCCCGTTTCATCCAATAGTAAGCAGCCATCGTTTCATGCGCGACCAATAGGAATACAGGAAACGCTGTCGCCATGGCAACGCGTCAATAAACTGGCAGGCCCGCGCAGTCAAAAGTCATTCTTCTTACATCGATCCGTTAGTTGTCGAGCTGTAAGATTTCTCCTCGGAGACATTATCAAACCCGTTAGGAACAATGGTGAGAACCTTTCCCCCTGTTTATATGAAATAGAAATATGTAAAATAAGATTACATAACCTATTATTTTAATTATTTTTACATAGGTCATATATATATATATATATATATATATATATATATATATATATATATATATATATATATATAGAAGAGAGAGAGAGAGAGAGAGAGAGAGAGAGAGAGAGAGAGAGAGAGAGAGAGTTGTGACCATGTAATATTTACTAACCCCTTAGCAATTGATGCATGCACTGGTCATATTGACTTTAGACAGATGAGACAGAAAATAATATCTGAAACAAACAAACTTCCTTTTATTCGTGAGTCAAAATGACCCAAGCATAACCTGTGTCATATAAATGTAAAGTAAAAGTGTCTTTTTTCTTGACAACAGAGACACATAGTTTGACCTAAAAAAAAAAATGGTTCGTCTTTGTGTAGAAAATTAAAACTAGTCATTTTGACCCAAACAGACGGATAGAGACTCCCAAGAGATACGGATATCACAAGTAAAATAATTATGAGATCACAATTTCTGGTCAACAACAGATTGCTGCATAATAATTATTCATTTTGTTCATTCATATTCAGTAACACACTGTCCTGGTCAGTGGCGAGGTAGATCTGCAAGACTGGGTGTGCTTGGGACACCAGTCCATCTTAGGGCATATTTAGGATCACTGTCTAATACAGAAATGCTTTTTCTTAACTGTATTCTGTCCTCCCACAGCGTGAGTGCATCTCTATCCATGTTGGTCAGGCTGGTGTCCAGATTGGCAATGCATGCTGGGAACTCTACTGTCTTGAACATGGCATCCAGCCCGACGGACAGATGCCCAGCGACAAGACCATCGGAGGTGGAGATGATTCCTTCAACACCTTCTTCAGTGAGACTGGGGCTGGAAAGCATGTCCCCAGGGCTGTTTTTGTGGATCTGGAGCCCACAGTCATAGGTAAGATTGAGATCAAATGGTGCATGACTTTGCCTGTTAATAAAATAAAGCTAATTGGTCTGTGGTGGTTTTCCTTTAGATGAGGTCCGCACTGGAACATATCGCCAGCTGTTTCACCCTGAGCAGCTCATCACAGGAAAAGAGGATGCTGCCAATAACTACGCTCGCGGTCACTACACCATTGGCAAGGAAATTATTGATCTGGTGTTGGACAGGATGCGCAAACTGGTGAGTAGCAGCAAACTGTCTAATGTTAATTACAAATATAACAGAATAATATGAAAAAACTGAAAAAAATATGATTCTCTTTATAGGCTGACCAGTGCACAGGTCTCCAAGGTTTCCTGGTGTTCCACAGCTACGGTGGTGGAACTGGTTCTGGTTTCACCTCCCTGCTGTTGGAACGCCTGTCTGTTGACTACGGTAAGAAGTCCAAGCTGGAGTTCTCCATCTACCCGGCTCCCCAGGTGTCTACTGCTGTGGTGGAGCCCTACAACTCCATCCTGACCACCCACTCCACCCTCGAGCACTCCGACTGTGCTTTCATGGTGGACAACGAAGCCATCTATGACATTTGCCGTAGAAACCTCGATATTGAGCGCCCTACATACACTAATCTGAATAGGCTGATCGGTCAGATCGTGTCCTCCATCACGGCCTCTCTCCGTTTCGATGGTGCCCTCAATGTCGACCTTACTGAATTCCAGACCAACTTGGTGCCCTACCCTCGTATTCATTTCCCACTGGCCACCTATGCTCCAGTGATCTCTGCAGAGAAAGCTTACCATGAGCAGCTCTCTGTGGCTGAAATCACAAATGCCTGCTTTGAGCCAGCCAATCAGATGGTGAAATGTGACCCACGTCACGGCAAGTACATGGCTTGCTGCCTGTTGTACCGTGGTGATGTGGTGCCTAAAGATGTGAATGCTGCTATCGCAACCATCAAGACCAAGCGCACCATCCAGTTTGTGGACTGGTGTCCTACTGGGTTCAAGGTGGGCATCAACTACCAGCCTCCCACTGTGGTTCCAGGTGGAGACCTGGCCAAGGTGCAGAGGGCTGTGTGCATGCTGAGCAACACCACAGCTGTTGCTGAGGCCTGGGCTCGTCTCGATCACAAGTTCGATCTGATGTATGCCAAGCGCGCCTTTGTGCACTGGTATGTTGGTGAGGGTATGGAAGAGGGCGAGTTCTCTGAGGCCAGAGAGGACATGGCTGCCCTGGAGAAGGATTATGAAGAAGTTGGTGTTGACTCCATTGACGGTGAAGGAGAGGAAGAGGGAGAGGAGTATTAAAATACTGGAAGGAAGTCACTGTCTGGTGTAAGACAAAATGAAACTGTTACAACAAACAAAATAACACTGTATGCAAAAACATAAAGAAATAAAGCTTTCAAGTTCACACATTTGCTTGTCTTTTAATTGTATTAATTTAGAAAAAAAAATAATAATAATAAATTTCATATATATATATATATATATATATATATATATATATATATATATATATATATATATATATATATATATTAAAGAATACATATTTTCTAAAGCAGAACATTATACTTCGCACATTACTGAAAAAATGTTTACAGCTTACCAGCCAACCTTTACAACAAACATGATTATGTTATGGAGATAATTTGGTATAAGTAAAGCTTGTGCTGATATACTGTATGTCTCACAAATTCTTGATTATTTCAAACACAAATTATGGTTTTTCTAGTGAGTTGGGTAAAAGACTTCACAGTAACATGATTTATTTTAACATAATTTTTAGTCAGATATTGCATGCATAATAGGAAGGAATTGAACCTCAAATCTATGTTGGTTAAATCAGAGCACTCTTAAGTTGCTCATTAGTCCAGTGTGTGAGTGAAAAAAGTGATTTTTAGTTAAATTGCAAGTAGCTTTCTATGTGATATTCCTGCACTGCTTAGACCGATTTAAACAGTTGCATACAAAATTTGCATCAAACAAAAACTATTTTAACAAAGACAATTACACTGTATGGCCAAAAGTTTGTGGAGACCTGACCATAACACCCATATGTGGTTCTTCCTCTAAACTGTTGCCACATACCTTGATTCTCACAACTGTCTAGAATGTCTTTGTATGCTGTAGTATTTCAGCTTGCCTTCACTGGAACTACAGAACTCAAACCTGTTCCAGCATGACAATGCCCCTGTGCACAAAGTGAACCCCATGAAGACATTGGAGTTGAAGAACTTGTATGGCCTGAACAACCCCTGACCTCAACCCTACTGAGACCTTTTGGATGAATTGGAACTCCAACTGTACCCCAGTCCTTCTTGCCCGACATCAGTGCTTGAGCTGACTAACACTCTTGTGTCTGAATGAGCACAAATCCCCACAGCCACTCTCCAAAATCTAGTTGAAAGCCTTCCCAGAAGAGTGGAGGTTATTATAACAGTAAAGGGAGACTAAATCTGGAATTTGAACAAGCACATAAGAGTGTTATGGGTGGGTGTCCACAAACGTTTGGCCATATAGTGTAAATTGAGTTTGTATTCACAAATGTTCCTTTATTATCATGAGTAAACAATATATGTTAAAATATGAATGATGATTTCATTTTTTTAAAATATCAATCCAAAAGTTTGTCTCTCCTTATCTGAATGTGATACAAATATTCTCTTCAGGGCATGCTGATAGAAAAATAATCAAAGCCATGGTGATGTGATCTGTTACCACCATGAAGTGGATAATTTTTCTATAACAGCACACCCTGAAGTGTTTTATTCCTCTTATACCACAGTAATTTGTCAACAATTAAATTATTTAACATTTATTATTGAAAGACGAGCTTTTTAGCCATTTATAGTTACATTTAATGCTCTGGAACATTGCAGGACAAGTTACATTTTAATCCTCTTCTTTTTTTTTCTTTCTCTTGAAGTTAATAAGACAAAAAACTAATCAAAACAGAGCTTGTCATATTATTAAGAAACCACAACGCGATCAGTCCTAAAGACTCTTATGTGTTGGAAAATGTACCGACTGTTACAAAGCTGACACTGGAGGTTCATTTTATAAATGTTAAATATATATAAATCATTAGAAAAAACCTTACCATAGCAGTGATTATTTATTATTATTATTATTATTATTATTATTATTATTATTATTATTATTATTATTATTGTGTAGATCAGTGGTCACCAAAACTCTTCGAGATCTACCTTCCTGCAGAGTTCATCTACTTCGGTGTGTGTGTGTGTGTGTGTGTGTGTGTTTATTTGTATTATGCGTTGCATTATATATCCTTCCATATATAATGGATAAATAACAACAACAACACACATTTATCCACCACATCTTGAAGAATTTTCTAAGGAGTGGTCTTCTTAATCAATGGTGTCTTATATTCACAAATTATGGTCCCAATTAGAGGTCGGATGTAAAGTATTTGACAAATACTTAAGGCACGTGATGTTAACTTATTAGGTTTACTCCTTTTTAGTAGTCTATGAGAAGAGGTACAAGTAAAATAACCTTTTAAAAATAAACATCACATATGCACTGGCCTCTTTTTGTGGCGTACTGTATATAAAATAGACGTTTCTTTAACGCAACATTAGAAAATGTACTTTGACTAAAGAGAACAAAATGCACCAGATGGAAGATGAGAGTTCAATCAAGTTACAATGGAAGATGCGTGTAGCCTGAATGTGTTTTAACCTTTAATATGACCATATTTTAAAATAAATAAATAAATAAAAAAAGGAATCTGTGTCGCACTAAAAATTGTAAAAGCGTTGTAAATTATTATTATTATTATTATTATTATTATTATTATTATTATTATTATTATTATTATTATTATTATTATTATTATTATTATTATTATTATACCTAAATAATAGAACTGGAATTAAGTTGTCTTGACGTTTGATGTTCGATATTCGCGGAAATGCGGAAATTAAGGGACCGTCTCTAAAGTTACATACGACATTGTTCAACATGTTTCTAACTTCAGTAGCATTTGAAGGGAATGACTTACAGTCATATAACCAACTGTATAACCAAAATATAATAGCTCATTTGAATAAATATCAAAAATCTAAAATGTCATTTAAATAAATATCAAAAATCTAAAATGTGTGCGTTATACCTGACACCTAGATGAACACTTTACAGTTGGATGTGTGACTGTACATCATTCCCTTCAAATTCTATTGAGCTTTAGATGATGGTATATTTTGTGTATGAGCCCATTCTGTAATAAAATACATGACAATATTTATATATGATTTAATACTTTATTTTTGATAAATATCAAAAATCTAAAAGGAGTGCATTATACCTGACAACTACATGAACACTTTACATTGGGTTAGAAGTCATTCCCTTCAAATGCTATTGAAGTGAGAAACATGTTGAACGATGTCGTATGTAACTTTAGAGACGGTCCTTTAATTTCCGCTTATTCGCGAATATCGGACGTCCAACTTCAAGACAACTTTATTCTAGTAATAAAAGAGTAGAACAGTGGGGCACAAGTCAATATTTTCCTCGCGGAATCTTTTCCTCGCGGTCCCGGTTCATCCAATAGTAAGCAGCCATCGTTTCCAGCGCGAGTAATAGGAATACAGGAAACGCTGTCGCCATGGCAACGCGTCAATAAACTGGGAGGCTCATGCAGTCAAAAGTCATTCTTCTTACATCGATCCGTTAGTTGTCGAGCTGTAAGATTTCTCCTCGGAGACATTATCAAACCCGTTAGGAACAATGGTGAGAACCTTTCCCCCTGTTTATATGAAATAGAAATATGTAAAATAAGATTACATAACCTATTATTTTTACATAGGTCATATATATATATATATATATATATATATATATATATATATATATAGAGAGAGAGAGAGAGAGAGAAAGAGAGAGAGAGAGTTGTGACCATGTAATATTTATGCTGGAGCATCTACAGCTACCATTAACCCCTTGGCAATAGATGCACTGGTCATATTGACTTTAGACAGATGAGACAGAAAATAATATCTGAAACAAACAAACTTCCTTTTATTCGTGAGTCAAAATGACCCAAGCATAACCTGTGTCATATAAATGTAAAGTAAAAGTGTCTTTTTTCTCAACAACAGAGACACATAGTTTGACCTAAAAAAATGGTTTGTCTTTGTGTAGAAAATTAAAACTAGTCATTTTGACCCAAACAGACGGATAGAGACTCCCAAGAGATACGGATATCACAAGTAAAATAATTATGAGATGACAGTTTCTGGTCAACAACAGATTGCTGCATAAGTACAGGTCGTTTCTCAGCAATTGTATCGATTTAGGTCATATCTGGATAATATCTTTGCTATCTGCACTTGGGACTTATTCATTTTGTTCATTCATATTCAGTAACACACTGTCCTGGTCAGTGGCGAGGTAGATCTGCAAGACTGGGTGTGCTTGGGACACCAGTCCATCTTAGGGCATATTTAGGATCACTGTCTAATACAGAAATGCTTTTTCTTAACTGTATTCTGTCCTCCCACAGCGTGAGTGCATCTCTATCCATGTTGGTCAGGCTGGTGTCCAGATTGGCAATGCATGCTGGGAACTCTACTGTCTTGAACATGGCATCCAGCCCGACGGACAGATGCCCAGCGACAAGACCATCGGAGGTGGAGATGATTCCTTCAACACCTTCTTCAGTGAGACGGGGGCTGGAAAGCATGTCCCCAGGGCTGTTTTTGTGGATCTGGAGCCCACAGTCATAGGTAAGATTGAGATCAAATGGTGCATGACTTTGCCTGTTAATAAAATAAAGCTAATTGGTCTGTGGTGGTTTTCCTTTAGATGAGGTCCGCACTGGAACATATCGCCAGCTGTTTCACCCTGAGCAGCTCATCACAGGAAAAGAGGATGCTGCCAATAACTACGCTCGCGGTCACTACACCATTGGCAAGGAAATTATTGATCTGGTGTTGGACAGGATGCGCAAACTGGTGAGTAGCAGCAAACTGTCTAATGTTAATTACAAATATAACAGAATAATATGAAAAAACTGAAAAAAATATGATTCTCTTTATAGGCTGACCAGTGCACAGGTCTCCAAGGCTTCCTGGTGTTCCACAGCTACGGTGGTGGAACTGGTTCTGGTTTCACCTCCCTGCTGTTGGAACGCCTGTCTGTTGACTACGGTAAGAAGTCCAAGCTGGAGTTCTCCATCTACCCGGCTCCCCAGGTGTCTACTGCTGTGGTGGAGCCCTACAACTCCATCCTGACCACCCACTCCACCCTCGAGCACTCCGACTGTGCTTTCATGGTGGACAACGAAGCCATCTATGACATTTGCCGTAGAAACCTCGATATTGAGCGCCCTACATACACTAATCTGAATAGGCTGATCGGTCAGATCGTGTCCTCCATCACGGCCTCTCTCCGTTTCGATGGCGCCCTCAATGTCGACCTTACTGAATTCCAGACCAACTTGGTGCCCTACCCTCGTATTCATTTCCCACTGGCCACCTATGCTCCAGTGATCTCTGCAGAGAAAGCTTACCATGAGCAGCTCTCTGTGGCTGAAATCACAAATGCCTGCTTTGAGCCAGCCAATCAGATGGTGAAATGTGACCCACGTCACGGCAAGTACATGGCTTGCTGCCTGTTGTACCGTGGTGATGTGGTGCCTAAAGATGTGAATGCTGCTATCGCCACCATCAAGACCAAGCGCACCATCCAGTTTGTGGACTGGTGTCCTACTGGGTTCAAGGTGGGCATCAACTACCAGCCTCCCACTGTGGTTCCAGGTGGAGACCTGGCCAAGGTGCAGAGGGCTGTGTGCATGCTGAGCAACACCACAGCTGTTGCTGAGGCCTGGGCTCGTCTCGATCACAAGTTCGATCTGATGTATGCCAAGCGCGCCTTTGTGCACTGGTATGTTGGTGAGGGTATGGAAGAGGGCGAGTTCTCTGAGGCCAGAGAGGACATGGCTGCCCTGGAGAAGGATTATGAAGAAGTTGGTGTTGACTCCATTGACGGTGAAGGAGAGGAAGAGGGAGAGGAGTATTAAAATACTAGAAGGAAGTCACTGTCTGGTGTAAGACAAAATGAAACTGTTACAACAAACAAAATAACACTGTATGCAAAAACATAAAGAAATAAAGCTTTCAAGTTCGCACATTTGCTTGTCTTTTAATTGTATTAAATTCGAAAAATAATAAATAATAAATTATTTTTGAAAAAAGAATACATATTTTCTAAAGCAAAACCTTTTTCCATAAGCAAATAGTAGGGCTGTACGGCCACTAGTGTTGAAAAGTTGTAAGTGGATGAGTTCACTTTATTCATTTAGTGATGTACTATTTTACCCTAGATCTAATCCAGAACTTCACCACATCCTGTCATACTCTGACAGAAAAGTTTATAGAATCTGTACCATATATCCAGAACAGCAAACAAAAGGTTTGCTCCTACAGTGCAGGTCCAAACAGTGCTTCTGTTTTAATCTTTTTAAATTTTTTTATTAGGGCTGCTCAGATTTTTAATGTGACCCAGTTAAACCAAGAGTAGGAAATGACAACGATCTCTGTGATACGCTCAGGCCATTTTTACTTCAGCTTTGCATCAGAGAAGTGCATGGAAGTCACATGGTCCATTTTGAAAGCTGCAAACCACAATTTGTTTCCTTTAAATGCTATTCTATGTGGTACTACTAAAAATATGCATTCTTTTCCAATTTAATATAACAGTTTTCATTACAAATGATATCATTCACAACAACTTGAAAAAAGTAGAATCTTTGAAATATTGACATGAATTTCTGAGTTTCTTAGTGTTTAGTACGTCCCCTTTTTGCTTTATTGTTTAATGTACACTTGAGCTGGTATGGACTCTACAAGTTTATTCAAAACCTTATGATCTATTTAAGATCTAATTCATCAGTGTCTTGTGAACACATGCTTCTATAGAAGAGATTAGACATGAGGAACATCTGAGCTTTTGTACAAAGTAGTTAACATGGTCAATATCACACATTTGCTTACATTTAAATAGGAACCTATGAATTGCAGAATCTTCAATATTAAATATTCAAGATATTTAACAAATATTTAAAAATTCTAAAACCTGTTTATTTCCAAAATTATGTGTGTTTTACTATGTTTACTCTTTACTGATTTGCTTATATACTAATGTAAAATATGAAAATCAGAAATTCCCCAGCAGCTCTGAGATTCTTAATCTTTTTTATATAATAACATTGATTAAGAAAAAGCATAGCCTCTTTTTGATTGTATCTTTTGATTCAAGCTCCATTTTCTGACAACACCCAGTGCAATGAGGTAAAAACAGACAGTTAAAACCTGCACACCAATATGACTGTGTTAATAAGAATGTTTAGGTTAAGTAGCTTGACAGATTTTTTTTTTAAATGATATTATTTTGTCCTAGTTCTGTTAAGTATTTTATACCACAGCACTGTTTAATTCACAATTTGTTTATAACAGCAGCTCTGAAAGTACTGTAGTTCCAGCTACACGGCAAATCACTTGTGTGATTGTTCATATAGTGAAGCATTTTGTGAGAAGATTGTACATTCACATTTACCACACCGTGGGGCAGAATGGGGTTTGATTAAAATCATGGTGGGTGCTGGTCTGTTATTTTAGCTTTGTAGGCAAGCATCAGTGTTTTGATTCTGAAGCAGACAGATACAAGAAGCCATTGGAGAGAATGGAGCAATATAGAAGGATTTGGGGAGATTAAAAACAAGAAATGACAATCTTGAAATGACAAGGTGAAGAAATCCTTATTTATTATTCATCATATAAAACAGTAGGCTACATGTTAGAGAAGGGTTACAGCTGAATTAACAAAGCAGCATTCCAATCTACTGTAGCTGTAGTATTGGCTATGGTGAACATTCATGGATATGACTTAGATATCCTTTCATGAGGCTTTAGCTAGAAATACGCAGAACACATACATGTTGTTTGCCAACAACTTTCTTAAAAACCTCCAAACATGGTGTCAGACAGACCCATGCAGCTCGCTCTCATACAGTGGATATAAAAAGTCTACGCATCTCTTTTTTTCCAAATTTTTGTGTTGTAAAAAATAAATAAAAATTAAACCAAGTTAAATCGTGTCAGCACTTTTTCCACCCTCAATGTGAAATTATAATGTATAAAAATTAAGATTTTTTTTTTTTTTAGGGACAAATAAAAAACAATAACCTGGTTGCATAAGTGTGCAAATCCTTTTATAACTGGGATTGTGACTGTGCTCAGAATAAACTAATCACATTCAATCTCATATTCAAAAGTAATTATCATACGGAATCATATGTTATTATTATTTTTTCTCAATGAAATATTTGGGGAAGGGAGGGGAGAAAAGGTAAATGAATCACAGGAATATGAAACACATGAAAATGAATTACATGTAAATTAATTACATGAATATGAATCACATGCATGAATATGAATCACATGAAAATGTATCATATGTAAATGAATCACATAAAAATGAATCACATGCATGAATATGAATCACATGAAAATGAATCATGTTATTATTATTTTTTCTCAATGAAAAGTAATTATCATACAGCTGTCATCAATGGATTATTCTAATTAACACCTAAATAAAGAGCAACTGTTGCTATAGGATTCTCGTCACTTCTTCTTGGTTTCATGACAAAGCATCCAGGATGTCTAACTTGTTGAAGGGGAATCAATCAGGTGAGGGGTAGAAAAGAATTAGATCCAAAAACATTAGATGTACCATCGAACATCGAACACCAAGGCCATCGTTAACAAGTGGAGAAAATTGAGCACCATATTGACATGAAAGCGGGGTGACGTCCTCCACGGGATATGAGAGCAGAGCAAGCTTCACCACGAGGTTCAAGGGAGGAGCGAAGTACCCTACGAGGCTCACGGGGGGAGCGAGGTTCTCCGCGAGGCTCACAGGGGGAGCGAGGTTCTCAGCGAGGCTCACGGGGGGAGCGAGGTTCTCCGCAAGGCTCACGGGGGGAGCGAGGTTCTCCGCGAGGCCAGGGAGAGCAGCGAGGTTCTCCACGAGGTCCAAGGAAGGAACGACGCTCTCCGCGGAGCATGAGGGGGGAGCGACATACTGAGCGCAGCAAAAGAAAGGAGCGACGACCTCAGCCGAGCAGGGAGGCAGAGCGACGACCATCGATGTACCATCGAACACCAAGGCCATCGTTAACAAGTGGAGAAAATTGAGCACCATATTGACATGAAAGCGGGGTGACGTCCTCCACGGGATATGAGAGCAGAGCAAGCTTCACCACGAGGTTCAAGGGAGGAGCGAAGTACCCTACGAGGCTCACGGGGGGAGCGAGGTTCTCCGCGAGGCTCACGGGGGGAGCGAGGTTCTCCGCGAGGCTCACGGGGGGAGTGAGGTTCTCCGCGAGGCTCACGGGGGGAGCGAGGTTCTCCGCGAGGCCAGGGAGAGCAGCGAGGTTCTCCACGAGGTCAAGGAAGAGCAGCTCGCGCGGAGTATGAGGGGAAGCGACATACTGGCGCGCGCAAAAGAAAGGAGCGACGACCTCAGCCGAGCAGGGAGGCAGAGCGACGACCTCAGCCGAGCAGGGAGGCAGAGCGACGACCTCAGCCGAGCAGGGAGGCAGAGCGACGACCTCAGCCGAGCAGGGAGGCAGAGCGACGACCTCAGCCGAGCAGGGAGGCAGAGCGACGACCTCAGCCGAGCAGGTAGGCAGAGCGACTACCTCAGCCGAGCAAGGAGGCAGAGCGACGACCTCAGCCGAGCAGGGAGGCAGAGCGACGACCTCAGCCGAGCAGGGAGGCAGAGCGACGACCTCAGCCGAGCAGGGAGGCAGAGCGACGACCTCAGCCGAGCAGGGAGGCAAAGCGACGACCTCAGCCGAGCAGGGAGGCAGAGCGACGACCTCAGCCGAGCAGGGAGGCAGAGCGACGACCTCAGCCGAGCAGGGAGGCAGAGCGGCGTCCTCAGCCGACCAGGGAGGCAGAGCGGCGTCCTCAGCCAAGCAGGGAGCCAGAGCGGCGTCCTCAGCCGAGCAGGATGGCTGAATGCGAGCCATAATGGGGAAGGGAGGGTGGGAGTTGGTCTCAGCCTCGACCACAGACTCCCCCTCCTGTTGCCGTGGCATGGCGTAGTCCTGTATGAATGCTGGGTGTGGCGCGGTGCATGCGGCAGCGAGACAGGTTCCTCGGCTGTGCCAGGCAGCAGGAGACGTGGTCAGCACTTGAGACTCAACTTGAACGTCCGGAATATGAGTCTTGGCAAGGAGCGGAGCTCTGAGAATAGGGTCAGCAGACTAGGACATGAACATGATTTGTTTAACTGGATGAGTGGTGATTGCCCTGTCCATCTCCTCATAATAGAGGTTGAAGGGCGGGTCAGGCTGGGGCTGTCCATTGACTCTCCACCCCAGTAAGTCAATACCACGGAGTTGTCCGGGCTGTGAAAACTGATCCATAAAAAGTTCCCCAAACAGAGTGACATCATGAAGGGCTGGCGACCCAGTACTTACAAGCTGCTCTGCCCAGTCACGGGCCGGACTGCAAAATCTTGATACTATGAACCCGATCCATTGTCTCTTATAAGGCTCCCCAATCCCGCTGTCTCTAGTGGAAGGTCGGCATCATACCTCTGGGGAAAATGCACGGACGAACAACGTGGCCAGTAATCCGAGCGTTTTCCGAGACGGTATTGACCAGCTACTCCCCGTTCTCCTGCTGCATCCATGATGGGGTGGTGTAACTTGTTGATCTGCTGCTTCCGAAAAAAAATGGTCTTTCGTTCTGTCACGCATCAAGGTTGAGGCAGAAGCAAGTGCAGAATATAACATTTAATATAAACAAACAGACTACAAAACAAAGACACTAATACAACTTGGCAAAACACTGTAGCATGAGACAAAACACTGAGACATAAATGACGAGAGTCTACAACAACGAAAGACAAGAAATCAGTGCAGACAAAGACTAGATAGAGTGCTTATTAACAAAACATGAATCAGGTGCAGGTGGTCATGTGACTGGTGGTGCAGTGCAGTGGCTGATGGGAAATGGAGTGCAGAGTTTCTTGATACGTGACAGCAAACAGACACTATTCTGGGAAAACCTTAACCTAACCCTAAACTTTTTCTTTGCTTCTATCCATATGTGAACAGAAACTCAGTATTGAACTGATGAGGGATTTTAGGAACAGGAACACAAAATTCCATTCAATATTTAGGGGTCCTCTGTTCTAGAGCAGACCACTGTTTCCTATCAGCATTTCCGTATTACAATTTTACATAATAGGGATAATAGGTACAATACAATTTTACATAATAGGTTTGTATGTCATTTAATAGGATACACTAGAATGGTCCAGCTTACATGTATTAAGTAATCTATTAAGACTAACATATCACTGTGAGCTCTTCCTCTATATAATATATTTGCTTAACATTAAGACTTCAGGAGTATTTCTACAGCTGATGCCAGAATCATCCAGAATTAAAGTGTATAGGAACAAGTCTTCAAATAAATGAAATCCCTTCTGTTTTCCTCTCTGCGTCAAGGCCGATTTAAATGCCTTTTATTGTTGTTAAAATAAGCATACAGGAAGATTTTTTTTCAGATGCTGCAACTGTACCAGAATCTTTCAGCTTACAGAGCGCAGTCATAATATAAATCAAATTCTTTCCATTTTTCAGAGGCTGGTGGGAGGAGTGAATGTGTGTTCACAAGGAGGGCAGGAAGAACAACACCGGAAACTTTATGTGCAGAAAATGTAACAGTCAGTTGTGGCATACGAGCTACTCAACTGTCTCAGCAAGATGTTTGCAGCTGTGCTGTTTATAACAGGTATGTCCTATTTAGCCTACTCTATAAGCATCTTACATATTTGAGTAAGAAGTATAAAAATTATTCATGACAAAATATATATTCTTGAATTTATTTTTTTTTAAAGAACCAAGTGTTAAATGTTTCTTACTTTTGTTAGTATTCTGTACTAGGCTTCAGTCCTTTAATATTTTGTAAATAAATTTTAAAAAATTCACAGGGATTTACACAGCAGTGGGATTCAACGTATACACAACACCAGTGAAGAATTTTGCACATGAAGACCCACTGTTTGGTCAAACCATTATTCAGTCAAAGGATGGGTTAGTATCTTCAACTAAGTTTTTTAAATTGTAAAATATGTTTAATATGCTTATTTACCAATGGTACTGGAATAAAAAAAAAATTTGTTTTATTTATTTATTTTTAGAGTTTTTGTTCCTTTGCCTACCTCTGGAGATGTTTTCAGATGCACAAAGATCAGCTGTTCCAGAATGAATCTTAATGGTAAAGTTAGTTGTTTTTTTTTGTTTAGTTTTTTTTTACTTTGGTTCTGTGTTTGTCTCTCATATGAATTAAAAAAAATAGGTCAGACATGCTTATACACATACTATACTATTTCACTTTAATAAGTTACATTATCTTTAAATTGCATTTGCTGTAAGATTATCTTTATCTTTTCACACTGCAATACTTCTATGTTTTATGAAAAATAATACTAATAAATCAATTACAGTTGTAATGAAAGGCCTGAGTCCAATTGCATCAGTAGCATCCAGCTGGAAGGAAGATAAAGAGCAGATTCTGGTATTTTTTTTTTTTTATTAAATATTTTCCATGATGATACTTTGATATATTTCTTGGTAATTAGAAGTGAATTGTGCTCAAATTGTAGGTCAGATACTGTATGTGATTCAGTTAGTGTCTGCTTCTCATGACAGTCTACTTCTGTGCAAAACCACAGTTTCCCCTGCTAAAGGCGTCAGACATACCGACTTCTCTTTTAGTCAGTGAGTCATGTTCCCTCACAAATTGGCTATGAAAAAAGACAACATGTTGCTGACTTGGGGCCTGATTAGTAAATGTTGTATAGACTATGCACATAACTGTAACCTACACAGAAGCAGACACCTGGGGTTAATAACAAATTAGCAGGTCGTGTAAAATTCTCTGAAAATCATTTCCCCATTCATAACACCCACCTGCAGTCACCCATGACCTTTCTTAGTCACAAGTCTAACCACACACATTTGTGACATAACCGACCCAGATTTTCAGTAGATAATACAGATGCTGTTTAATGTAACTAAACAAAAAGAAACTTCCCCAGCAGCCATGTTCTTCCTGTAATTCAGATTTTCTGGTGTGAGCCACTTTACGGTGCTGTGGAAAAAGTTTTTGCCCCATACTGGTTACTTTTGTTTTTGTGTATCTCTCATACTAAATTGTTTCAGAAATTAAAACACAATCTAAGATAAAACAAAGGCAACCTGAGTAAACACACAATACAGTTTTTAAATGATAATGTTATTTACTGAAGCAAAAAAGTTATCCAAAACCAACTGGGTCTGTTTGAAAATTTGTTTGCCCCCATACAGTAGTTACTAATTTCCAGAATTTATGAAACTGCTTTCATAATGGGGTTCAGCTGGACTAGACGCAACCAGGCCTGATTATTGTAAACCCTGTTCAAGCAAATCAACACTTAAATAGAACTTTTTCAACAGCGTGAAGTTGGTTAAAAGGTGATAAGGAAGATGATGAGGAAGAAGGTGACTGACATACATCAGTCTGGGAAGGGTTACAAAGCTATTTCAAAGCTTTTGGGCCCCAGAAGGACTACAGTGAGAGGACAGAGAGTACAGTAGTGAACCTTCCCAGAAGTGGCTGACCTTCCAAAAAAAGAACAACATTAACATTAAACATTAACAATATCTGGCGTAAACCAAACACAGAATTCCACAAAAAGAACATCATACCTACGGTCAAGCATTGTGGAGGAAGTGTGTTGGTGTGGGGATATGTTTCTGCTTCAGGGCCTGGCCAACTTGCAATAATTGAGGAAAACATGAATTCTGCTCTCTACCAGAAAATCCTAAAGGAGAATTTCAGTCTGTAAGTTGTAACTAAAGCGCAACTGGATTATGCAGCAAGACAATGATCCAAAGCATAGGAGTAAATCCTATTCCTTGAAGTAAGTGAAAGACTTCTCTCCAGTTATCGGAAGCATTTGGTTGAAGTTCTTGCTGGTAAAGGTGGCACAACCAGATTTTAAGTTTAAGGGAGCAATTAATTTTTCTCATGGGTGATAGGTGTTGGATAAATTTTTTGCTTCAATAAACACATAAAATAAATATAAACTGTATTGTGTCTTTACTCAGGTTACCTTGTTTTCTGTTGTATTTTGTTCTAAAAAGATCTAAAATGATTTAGTATATGAGATACACAAAAACGGAAGAAATCAGGATGGGGCCAATACTTTTTCACAGCCCTGTATTATGTAAAATGTGACAAAACAATTCAGACATTTTCTATAGCATCATTTAAACATTGGAACAAAAAAGAGACAAAATCAGCAAACTTATTATTAATGCATATGTGACAATAATCATGAGATTGTCACAATTGGATCAGAGCAAAGAAAAAAGAAGAAGAAGCTGGGATTGTGAAAGACGGAGACTAAATACTGGAAAACAGAGGGTTTATATAACTAACCAAGTAACTGACTAATTAAGTTAAATAAGTTAATTTATCTATATAATTAAATAAGCCAAGTAAGTAAATAAATAAACCATATAAATTATTTTATTCATCTTCAACCTAGAAGATGCCACTAAGCCATTTATTTACACCACAGTAAGTTTAATTTGAATTGAAAAATACATGAAAACAATACAATCTACAAAGCTCTTGAACCTTTTTCTCTCCATTTAGGTTTGTAACCAAGTTCGGACAAGGAATTCGTCAACTGAGTATTACAATGGAAACTGCACACACCTTTCTGATAAGCAGGGAAAGAGTCAAATCTATCCTGATAAGTTGGGTATGTGTCTACACTAAATCATACACAAGAAATTCTGTCATCGGAAGACTTCTCAATGATTCTCACTTAACATTACACCACTTTAGTTTTACAGGTACTGGAACAAAATGCCAATAACAACAACAATAACAACAATAAAGGCAGTCAAAAATCTCATCAAGGTAAAACCATCTGAGGAAAAAGTAGAAATGATTAATAATAATTAGGTCTATATTGTGCACATGTTATCATGAATGTGTTTTTAAATACTGTACATGTTTGTAATTAGACCACTGGAGGAAGAGAAGAGCTGCACAGAATGATGAGGATGAAGAAGATGAAGGTAATAAAAGTTTGTCAGTCCATGAACAAAATTCCTTAAACTACACTTCTTTAAACTGCAGTTTAGATTCTCATGTAGGTAATATTTGTGAAATCTCACTGATACTTGTGTTTATCTGAAGATGCAGGGACGGAGATTGCTTTTGTGCTGGACGGCTCTAGTAGCATTCAGCCGGAGGACTTTGAAAGGGCCAAAGACTTTATTTTTAACGTGATGAACAATGTTTGGAAGACATGTTTCAGTGTAAGTAAGGGATCAAACAGTATGAAAAATTAATTATATGATAACTGTATAAACCAGTATAAAAAATTAACATACTGTAATATTTTAGGAAAATTTGAAAATTTGGCAGATGCTGTTATCCAGAGAAACTTACATTTTTCTCTTTTATATAACTGAGCATTTGAGGGTTAATTGCCTTGCTCAAAGGCCCAAATGTAGCAGCTTGGGATTTGAACTCTCAACCTTCCAATCAGAAGTCCAATGTCTTAAAAAAAAAGAAAGAAAAATAATATATATGTACAAATGTCAAATTTCAAATGTCAAATTTTGCCTTTAATGTTTATGTCCTCTCCATTAGTGTGTCAGTAAAAAAAGACCACAATTTAGATGTCCGAAAAATAATATTACGGAGAAATTATATGATGAAAGAACAAAAGAAAGAAAGAAAGAAAGAAAGAAAGAGAAAGAAAGAAAGATAGAAAGTGATATTCATTATTAGGAAACTTTTCAGATAATGTGAACATCATTGAACATGCAGAACATTGTTCAGGCTTTCTGGAATAACTCCAGGATGAAGCCATTCAGATGCCTTTTACTAAAGGTCTCAAATAAACTGAGCTCTGGAGTTCTAAAAGAAAACAAATTATTTAGGTAAACATTTATCATTAGCAACAAAGGCAAAACTAAGCTAAACTCTCTCTCTCTCTCTCTCTCTCTCTCTCTCTCTCCCTCCTCAGTGCAACTTTGCAATAGTGCAGTATGGGAGAAACATAAGTACAGAGCTCTCACTGAAAGAAAATAATGACAGTGTTGAAGCCTTGAATAAGGTGAAGAGCATAAAACAGATTGAGGCAATCACCAAGACTGCTTCAGCCCTCTACCATGTTCTGTAAGTAATCAAACCCAAACATTTGTTATCATGGTTTTGCACAAAAGTGCATCAATGGCTGACAGTCTATCAATGTTTACAGCACGTCTTACTAAAGTCTTTAATAGCTTCTGTGTCCTGTACTACCTGTAGCACAGATGTTTTTGTTCCTCAAAATGGATCAAAAGAGAATGCAAAAAAAATGATTATTCTGCTATCTGATGGAGAAATGTTAGGAGATACAAGAAACCTCACAGATGTTTTGAACATGCCACAGATGGAGGGGATTGTTCGCTATTCTATAGGAGTAAGTGTACACTTTTACAATGTTTCATGGGTCTAATGACAAGAATAGAACAGGAACTGTTAATAAGCTGAATGCTATAGTAGCCACGGAGATGTTTAATCTTTTTACAATTAATTTATATGCCTGGTGTATCCAAAGGATGCTGGTTTGGATGTTTAGAACATCAATTGGCCAAAAAGTAAATGCTGCGATTATTTCTCAAATTATTTTGTCCAGATATCACAAATATGTCCTTTCACACACACACACACACACACACACACACACACACACACACACACACACATATATATATATATATATATATATATATATATATATATATATATATTGTGTACAAATATAAAATTTGTGAAGCTGTTTTAAAGGATTTTTTTTAATTATTTAAAATGTAAATTGTTATTTTGTCTTCTGGGGAAAATGTTTTTTTTTTTTAATCTTATGTAGCTTCTGAAGAGCAGGAGTAAATGCAAAAATAAGAGATTTACAAAGATCATCCTCTTCAAACGTTTACACCCCCCTGGCTCTTAATGTAGTATAGTTTTGCCTTCTTGAGGGTCAGTGAATCGTCGTGTACGAGTCCCTCAGTTGTTCTCAGCGTGAAAATATGGAACTCAACATCATATAGCCGCTACTGGAAAGAGGTTAAATATGCAGAAGATGCTGGAAAAACAAAGAATGTGTAAGACCAAGGACAGGACAAATTAGGTACTCATGAACAACTATCAAAAAACATAAACAGTCGTGGATCATCCGGGTAATGACACACAGTATTAAGAATCAAGCATATGTAAACATTTGAATTGGTGCATTTGTGTAAATTCAGTTATTATTGTGTCTTGTGGACTATATGTAAACATCTGTTATGTGAAATAAATTATTCATGGCAGAACTAAATATAAAACAGAATGCACTTTTTATAATCCCTCTCATCTTTTTGAAATTCTGATTCTGCAAGGGGTATTACATTTATGAGCACAACTGTAGATATATAAAGGGTTCATTAAAAATATAGCACTAATTCTGTGATTTTCTATTCTCAGGTGGGGCCAGAGGTTCTGAATAAACCAAAGGCAATACAAGAAATGATAGAGATAGCTGGCAGTGATGAACGATTTTTCAATGTTTCTAATTATGCAGCCTTAGAAAAAATCCTTTCTTCTTTGGAAAAAAGCATAATTGGGATTGAAGGTAAGTTATTTCACTTGTGCTTGTTAATAATTGATCAATAAATTATGCCTCAGCACTGCTGAATTGTCACATTGATTTTAGAGATTTATATTAATGCACTTGTTCTAAAATGTTATAATTTATATTCTAAATGTGTTAGTTAACAGTGTTGGCACGTTGTAACAGTCAGTATGTCTTCTGCTATGGGAGAGAATTCAGGATAAAAGATTGCATTTTGTTGTTTCTCTATAACATGACACGGTGCATTTTGTTGTGTTATTAACTTCAGGAGAGAGGAAAAAAACTTAAATTGTTAGTGCATGATGCCTTTCTTTTTAATAAAATGTTATTTTAATAAAATTGCAGTGAGATAAGTGGAATAAAACACTTCAGGACATCCTATGGAATGCTAGATTTTAATGATTGAAGCATTGCTGAATTGTATTTTTTTTTTCAACAGACATTTAGTCAACTTTTTCACTATGGAATAATAAACTCCGTGTTTCATTTACAAAGATAGGGTTGCTTCACACTTTTGACTTGTAGTCTTACAGTTGACCCATATATAAAAAAAATGTCTAATATGGTTTTAGTTTTGAATAAAATTCTGCAGACATTGTTCGGGGTGTTTTTGATTGATTGTCTCTTCCATCAGGCATACAGAAGGGAGCAGGATTTGAACTTCAGCTTGCAGAGGCTGGATTTAGCTCTCACTTTACCCATGATGTAAGTGCCAGATATTACTCATCAGTTATTTAATAGATTATTTAAAGGACATAGAGTAACTGCTTTTGTTTAAAAGTTATGAAGTCAAGTTTGTCCTTATACACAATATACAATTACATACCATCTCTTTCAACCTGTAGGGTTCGATCCTTTTTGGCGCTGTAGGGGCCTATGACTGGAGTGGAGGGATCATTGTGAAAAAAAATAATGAAGAGCCTGTAGCATTTTTTAATGCAACCAAGGAAGAACCCAGATTTTCCTATTTGGGTATGATCAACAGAAAGCATGAATGTTGAAGAAAATTGTTCAGTAGATCTCATCCTAAAGCTTTTTGGTAATTATAGGTTACAGTGTGGCATCTGCACATCTGGACAAGAAAACACTATATATATCCGGGGCACCCAGGTACAACTTGACTGGTGCAGTATTTATTTTTGATGGGACCAATCAGAATTTGCTAAAAGGAGATCAGGTTTGAATAAATAAATAAATAAATAAATAAATACATTAACTTAAAAAAAATATATATATATATATATATATATAGTAATTTGACAATAACTGACATACATATTGGTTCTACAGATAGGATCTTATTTTGGATCAGTTCTTTGTGCCTTGGACATCAATAAAAATATGGAGACAGATTATCTTCTGGTTGGAGCACCACATTTCCATATTAAAGGGGAAGAGGGCAAAGTACTGGTTTACAAACTGAATAAAGTATGTCTACTAATTACATCTTTCCTTCCAAATATTTTTTTCATTTCTCCTTTCAATTAACCATTGAGTGGACTGCTTCTGCAGGGAATATTTGAGAAAGAAGCCTCTGAATTGCGTAGACTAGACAAATACACATATGCAAGGTTTGGCTCTGCAATAGCCAATATTGGAGACATTGACGAGAACCATTTCAATGATGTGGCAGTGGGAGCTCCTCTTGAAGAAGATAACGCAGGAAGTGTCTACATATATAATGGATTTAAGGATGGGATAAAGGATCAGTTTTCACAGGTAGGCTATACAGTGCCTTGCATAAGCATTGACCCCCTTGACCTTTTCACATTTTATCATTTTACAACCTGAAATTGAAATGAAATCATTTGGATTTTTTTTTTGCTATTTGATTTACACAACATTGAAGGTACAAAATATTTTTTTAGTGGGACACATAAGTTAATAAAACAAGAAATTCCAGACATTTTTGTGGGTTTGTTTCTTGTTTATTTTGAGTGAGTGAATTTTTTTTTTCTTCACAGAGAATCACACCATCAGACTTCGGAATGAAACTTGTGCATTTTGGCCAGTCAGTGAGTGCTATGGCTTTCTCAGAAAAAAACAAGACACCACTAATCAGTGTTGGGAGTGAAGGAGCTGTAAATCTCTTTCAGTGAGTATAGAAATGAGCATTGTAGGAATTAGGTGTAGAACAACAACAACAAAAAAACTCTCATGGTATGACAACCCAGTATCACACTTTTAGTATATGACAATGTCTCCTACTTCAGTTTTCAAAACGGATGTTGTGGTTGCTGATTGTTCTTTAAAATACAATGAAGGCTACTGTGGTTTGTAATGAATGGTTATAAGCTACAATTTTTAGGGACATAAAAATATCGCATTTTTAAATCTACATAATGTAACATTTGGGAATTGCATCCTTTCTAAACCGAAAAACACTATTGTGAGCATTTTGTATCAGGTGTTGTAAGGTGTCATTCTGAGCCACATGTAATACTCATGTATTACATGTATTCCAGAAAGAAGGTTACAACTAACCCCAATCTGTTAATCTCAAGCAAGTTATCTTATGTTGACATGATCCTGCGACAAAGCAACAGGTGACCGTCCAATTTCGTTCAGTGTGTGACACAGAGTCGTGATTTCGTGAACTGAAAAATTTAATTTTTCAGTTCCCCACTCACAATTTTGGTTCCTATACCTCCATTTTGTTCGCATTGCATGTGCTATATACACTATGTGGCCAAAAGTACGTGGACACCTAAGCTTCGTACCCATATGTGCTTGTTGAACCTTCTATTCCAAAGTTAGACCCCATTTTCTGTTAAAACAGTCTCCAATCTTTTGAAAAGTTTTTCCCACACAATTTTTGTATGTAACTGTGACAATTCTCCCATGAAGTAAAAATGGCATGCTAAGTTTTAAGGGACAAAATAAGGATGGGAGACAATCAAGTTAATAAAGATATTTTTGGGAGGGTGCCAGACAAACCAGTGTAGAAGGATGGGGTGAGATTTGGCCTAGGTAGAAGATTAGATTGCAATTAGGTTCCAGTTATGGAAACCATGGATCTATAAGCAAAAAGGTCTTATATTATCACTAAGAGTGGTGGTAGCTCAGTGGTTAAGACGATAGACTACTGATTGGAACGCTGTGAGTTCAAATGCCAAGCTATGATTGCTGGGCTCTTGAGCAAGGCCCTTAACCCTCAACTGTTCAGTTGAATAAATTAGATGAATGTAAGTCACTCTGGATGAAGGTGTCTGCCAAATGCAGATTAACTTAATTTAATTAATACAACTGTTTAATTTATTTAAAAAATACTTCAGAACTACTGAATATTAGTTTAGGCCATATAATCTATAAACACTGAATAAACTAATCAGGTTTTTTTTTTCTCGAATGTGTAGAGGTTTCACAGTTTAAGTGAACTTTAATTTTAAGTAAAAATTTTTTTAAACCCCCATTCTGAAATACACCCCCTCCTTTTTCATTTTTAATAAATGAATCCTTAGCACTTGAGCTTTGATATTATAGCTGTTTTTTTTTTTTGCTTTCTATATTACAGTATAAACCTAAGCCTGTTAATTACATTCCTAATAAAAAAGTTGATTTTAAAAATAAATCACCAAAATAAATGAGTTATAAGATGCATTTGCTTATTCGCGTTCATTATTTAATGGATTTATAGTGAGAAGAGATGACGATAAATGTGTAATGTAATTTTTATTTCACTTCTAGGACCATTCCTGTCATCGTTATTAAACCAAAATTATCCACTGTTCATAAGGTAATTGCCCTTGATAAGCAGAACAATGATGAATCAAGCAAATTTGACACAAGGCTCCAAATTTGCTTCAATGCACCTAAAGGAGATATTAAGTGTAAGTAGTCATACCCAAACCTAAATGTGTCAACTTAGTCTTCTGTCTTTTTTTGTTTGATTGGTTTCCATTTTTAATAATTTCTGTCTCCCACACTTCATCCCTTTAGCCGATGAATTACCACTTACAATACAGTACAATATTGATTTGGACTCAGGAAAAGAACAAAAGCGACTGATTCATACCAAGCCTCATGAAGGGAGAATGAGCTTTACTTTCACAAATTCCAAAAGCTGCACTGAATGGATAGATCTGAAATATGTGGTAAATTAATGTGAATCTCTTGAGCTTTGATTTCCATGTTTAAAAACTTAAAACTCTTTGATTTAATAAAGCTTTCTTCTTCTCCTCCTCCTTCTTCTTCTTCTTCTTCTTCTTCTTCTCCTCCTTCTTCTCCATCTTCTCCTCCTCCTTCTTCTTCTTCTTCTTCTTCTTCTTCTCCTCCTTCTTCTCCATCTGCTCCTTCTTCTTCTTCTTCTTCTAAATCGTCTCCTTCTTTCTTCTTCTTCTTCTTCTTCTTCTTCTTCTCTTCATCTTCTTCTTCTTCTACTACTACTTCTTCTTCTTCTTCTTCTTCTCATTATATGTTTGCAGGGCTGCTCTGATTGTTTCTCACCTATCAAGATTAGGGTGAACTTTACTTTAACCCCATCCACTGGATTACCTATTCGGGTTCTTGATGCATATAATCCAAAGAAGAAACACGTAAAAAAAATTTTTTTTAAATTTTTTTAATTTAAAATTTAAATTAAATTTTTAAATTTAATTAAAGCATAAAAATTTGGGGGTGGTTAAGGAACATTCCTCATCAACTGTACAAACAAAATTTTTGAAACTGTAAGTGATGAAACTTACATTTACATTAAGCAGTCAATATTCAGTTAATGAGTGTTGCTCATGAGTTTTTAATCTTTTTGGAGGTTAAAATTGTACCCCATTTTAAGAGTCCAAAGTTCTCATCTCCCCATCCATACTGTTGTGTTTATGTTTTTTGGGTGTTTTTTTTTAGAAGGAATTATAAACCATCTATGTTTTCATTGCTGTAAAGCTGTCCACAGAATATTAGGTAGCTTTTAAGATTATAATTGATTTTAACAAATCAATTTAATATTTTTCTTCACTATTACTTCTAAGATAGTAGAAAATAGTTTTTCCAAAAAAATAGTAGTGTATAATGTGTCTATAGAAAATTGCATACAGTATATATTGTATAAATGGAGAGATAGATAGATGTTGAGCATTGGTAGCTGGGTAAATAGATCAGTGGTTAAGGCATTGGGATACTGGGCTACAGCACCACCAAGTTGCGAATGTTGGATCCTAGAGTATGACCATTAACCCTCAACTGTTTAGCTGTATCCTAGATCAGTTGTAATTTGCTTTTGATAACAAGCATCAGCCTAAGGTAAATTAACATTCCAGTCAAATTTCTTGTTTTAAAAAGGAATAAAGAAATACACAAATGTCTAATGTCTTATTTTTATGGTTCAGATTACATTTGAAAAGGAGTGCAGCAGTCAACACTGTAAGGCTAATATTTCATTGGTTGACTCAAAACTCAGGTGAGGCTGTCATTATGTCAGTTTTTGAAATCCTAGTCCTACAGACATGTTTTTTAAATTACTATTTTAATGCTGACTGATTTTTTTTCTCCATCATTATAGCAATGACATTTTAATAATTGGCTCCAGTCAAACCTTGGATGTAAAGTTTAATCTTGTGAACTTTGGGGACAATTCCTATCTGACCACTCTGACTGTGAATTATCCTGAAATACTATCTTATAAGGTAAACCACAATTATCCTTAAACTTGTGGGTTTTTGACTTGAGAACCAAGTTGATCGTACTTAATTTCAGTTGAATATTAACTTTTTATGTGTTTTTACAGAAAGCTGATGGCGGAACATGTGAAGATAAAAATGACAACCATCAAATAGTGTGTAAAATTTTGCATCCTATATTCAAAAGGGATGAAAAGGTATTACTCAAGCATGTTGTGGCAATACAATCTAAATTATTTCACAAGATTTTACGTTTTAATATAGCTGCTATTATTTTTTTTCCACTTTGATGCTATAGGCCTATGTTATTATCGCTTGGCAGCCTATCAACAGAAACTCAAACAGCTCAGTTGCAATTACTGCTGTCTTAACAGGGTTAGCACCTTCACTTGTAATTTAATTGACAAAGATTTCTGTGTGTTATGTTGTATTGAAATATTTTATTAATCCATATATATATATATATATATCTTCAGTGGAAATAATGGCACTGAGGAACTTGCTCGTAAGAACTATAATTTTGCTGTGAAGAAAGCCCTTGCAGTTCAGCTTATTGGGTAAGGAAAGATAATAATTTAAAAAATATTTTTACAACTTTTGTACATAATTCTATTGTTTACAGGCAGTTTTTTTTGTTTTGTTTTTTGATTTTTTAACAGCACAGCTAAGCCGAACAGACTGAATATTACAGAGGGTGAAAAAAGCATAAAACAATTGCTACATTTCACTTTTAAGGTAAAAGTACTGAATTGTAAATTGATTCAGCTCTGAGAATTAATTTCTGCTGTAGGGTAATGGTCTTATTCTGGTCACTTTTAACATTCAGAACTTGTTGTCTGTCTTATATTTGCAGCTGCTGGGTGAAAACAAATATAATGCCAAAATAAATGTGACAATAACAATTGAAAAGCAGACACATAAAACTGACATCATCATCAAGAGCGTTGAGCCAAAGGTACAAAAGGTCATGAGAGGTTTCATTTGATGCAGTTTGTACTAACATGAGAATATGTTTTTGATTGAGACTACAAAGGACTTCTGTAATCACTCTGGATAAAAACATCTTTTAATGCAGTTAATGTACAAATGTAGATGAAGGTATCTGGACAAACAACTTTCCCGTATGTACATTCTAACATTGCTGTTTTCTTCTGGTAGAACTGTTCATGGCCCTCTGACGGAATTGTTAAGGTAAAGGACGTCTTATCAAATAAATGATAAAAGTCATCATATTCTTTGTTATACTGTATATTTTAGTGGAATATTTAATTTAATCATGTACAATATGCTCATGTTATTTTGCCTCTGTAGAACACCTTCCAGATTGTATGTACTCTGACAAAGTTGCATGATGTTAACATTAAGGCTGAAACACATATTCATGACATTCAGGTACAGTGGTATTAGTCTATTCATAATCTTTTTCTGAAGGGGTTAATATTACTGATTATCAGACACAGTTCTCAGGTATACTCATTCAAAATATATGTGAACATATGTGTGAATCTTATAGGTTGTGATAGTTCAGCATGAAGGATGAGAATAAAAATCAGTAGAACAAACATTATATGTTATAAGAAATATCAATGGCTTTGTTACCAGTATGCTTGAGGCAATATCAGCAGCTTCATTATCAATCAGGACATCTAGCTGCAAAAGCAGGGAAATACTGCAAATGTTTGTATTTTAGGGTAAACAGACTGTAGTGCATAAAATATTCATTTAAAAAGTTCATTTTGTGCTTTATATGTGTGCAGACATCATGACCAAATGTGAACTTGTTCCTTATCCTTTCAATTAAACAGTCTGAAAAGATCACTGAAAAGATCACTGCCAAGGGAGAAATTACATTTGATGAAAGCAGCTACGATGGAAAAAACATTATAAAGACACAGCAAGTGGGTGAAGGTTAACTTTAAATACTTATATTATATAACTAACAATTTAAAAAATCTATAAATGCCTATATTTGTTTTTTCATCTAATAATAAGTGTTTAACTGGCTCATGTTTTTCTCTGTAATGGCAGGTAGAGGTTTCACTTATTAAGCTGACAGTTGTGACATCAACTGCACTTATTGCAGGCAGCGCCATTGGAGGTTTTGTCCTTTTAATCATCATTCTCATTATTCTTATCAAGGTAAAGTTTTTTTTGTTCAGCTCGCTACATCCTTCCCCAAACTTTATAATCATTTAAAAATTTTAATACTCCATTTCTTCTTATAAGCAGTGTGGATTTTTCCGCCGACGCCATAAGGTGGATCGCAGACAGAGTACAAACTGAAGACATGCATAACTTTGCCTTGATTATTATTACTTATTATTGTCCATTTTAGAACATGTCTGCACAGATGTTTTATTATATTATTATTATTATTATTATTAACATTGTTTTTTTATTGTTACTATTATTATTAAAATTGTGCACATTTTGTTATTATTAACCTGAATTGTGAGATAGCACCTAAATGTTACTTCTGTGTTTTTTTTGTTTTTTTTACTTAAAATTCCCTTTGTTTTCCTAAAATCTTGAGGTATTTTGTACCCACCCTGTGTAAAAAAAAATTAAATAAAAAAGTAGCCTCTGTTGCCAATTGTTTTTTTCATTATAATTTTTTTTGCATACATTTTTCATGACAGAATGACTAAGAATAAAGCTAAAAATAAATAAATAAATAAATAAATAAATAAATAAAAGATTTCATTATCATTAAGTCCTGTGTATAATAATACAAGGAATTGAAAGCACAAGACATATACAAGCTGTTAGCACACTAAAAGTACACAGGTCTAGCAGGTGAAAGATAAATATTTCTTGGAAAACCTCACTCGTTTCTGTTTTTTTATTTCCATTTCCATTCATTCTTTCATTCTGTCTTTTAATTCATTTGAAATTAAATAAACCATTATTTCTCCATGATTTTTCAAGTAATGTTCATTGACCTAAGTGGGATAATTAACACATCTGTAAATTTCCTGGGAAAATAAATAGGGATTGATTGTGGTGTGAGTGGTATAAATTATTAACTTCAGTGCCAAATTTCCAGACAGACAACCTGGGAGTTCTTGATATTGCACTTAATATTGTAAATAAAATGCTGCATACTCCAGCCAAATCTATCAACACTTTTAGAGAGGGCACACAGTGACAATCTAATGCTGACAGTCAGTATTATTCTTTGCTCCATTTTGCTGTGTTTGAATTAAAACTGTTTCCAATAACTTTCTAACAATTGTAGAAAAATGAGCTTCTACGCCATAGTCATCCTCCATTCAAATCAAGACCCAACAAAAAATAAGTGCATGCTATTAACCATGTGTGAGTATATGAACAAAAACTCTATCTAAAAAAAATTGGAATATTGTTAAAGAATATAACTTAAAGGATGTAGAGCAGTAATCAGCAACCCTGTTCCTGGAGGTCTACCTTCCTGAAGACTTTAGCTCCAACCATAATCGTACCCACTTGACCATCTGATTAACTTGACCACCTAACCCTAAGTTCTTGATCAATTAAAACAAGTGTTATATTATGGTTGGACATGAAACCTGCAGGAAAGTACATCTCAAGGAAGAGGGTTGGTGACCACTGATGTACAGAAAATATATGGTGTATTGAATTGGTGCCAGAGTTTATCCCTAATACACTTAAAGTGTGGAATAATAAAAGATCACCAGGAACATCACATACCATAAAATGGACCCAAAGACAACAGCAGAATCCCATTATAGTATTACTAAAATATTTATATCAGCAGTGCTGTCTCTAGACACATTTGTTGTATTGTATCTGGGAAATATCTCCATAAAAGACTGGGACACTCAAAAGAAAAACAGCTTATAGTACATCTCTCAACAATTACAAAAGCTTAACTGGAAATCAATCAAACCAAATCTATCATAATCACAAGTTTGGATTAAACTCTTAAAGGATGTCTTTATCATTGTAAAAAAAATAATTAGCTTTCCATCTAAAACTCCAAAATTGCAGATTTAGCACATTCTGAGCAAATTTTCAGTCCTAATCAACCTAAGGTATTTGTCTCAGACTATTGAAGATACATGCATGAATGTTGCCAGGAGTGTACTGGGAACAAAATCAGCCTGGAAATTTGATTTGTCAAAAATGTACATTTGTCAAAATGACATAGCCGAAATGAAACTGCATCAACTATTGTCAGAACATAGGGCTACACTAGGCCTAGCATATAATGCCACGAAAATAAAATGTAGCCATAAACAACAATGTTGTATGAAAATGTACAAATGTATTCTAGCATTCCATTTATTCTAACATTACTGCGGTCTTCCCTTTTACATGAACAAATCTAATTAGCTCATTTTTTCATACTTCAACAATTTCTCTAATAAAAAATAGACGGTTGATTAGTGAGCAATTTTTCTGCTGCTAAATGTTTTTAATGCAAGAGACAAAATTAGATCTGGTGTCACCATTTCAGAAAACTAGAAGCATCAGGACTAGCCATAACCTGGTTGTTAACTGTTAAAGGACTGTAACACCAGGATTAATTTAATTTAAGAGGACAGTACTCCATACACGTGACCTTTTGCACTAATTTGCAGTGTTTAGTGTACATGTATATGTCTAAATGGGTCTAAATTTCAGATCTGAAATATCGATGGAACTTGAGATCCAGACCACCCACAGAGCTGGTGCTAATTTGTGTGTGTGTGTCTGTGTATGTGTATGCGTGCTTCTTGTCAGATAGTGTGAGTGTGTAGGCCCATGCAGAGGATAATTTCCTGATGACCAGTCCGCCTGACTACTGATGTGAAATGTCTTCCTCAAAATCTGGAAATATTTACAGTGAGGGAAAAAAGTATTTGACCCCTGCTGATTTTGTACGTTTGCCCACTGACAAAGAAATGATCAGTCTATAATTTTAATGGTAGATTTATTTGAACAGTGAGAGACAAAATAACAAACAAAAAAATTTAGAAAAACGCATGTCAAAAATGTTATAAATTGATTTGCATTTTAATGAGGGAAATAAGTATTTGACCCCTCTGCAAAACAATACTTAATACTTGATAATGACTTAGTAATTACTTTTAATTTTCAATGCCCTGGCTGAGGGAAGGAGGTTCTCACCCAAGATTTGACGGTACATGACCACGTCCATCGTCCCTTTGATGCGGTTATGTTGTCCTGTCCCCTTATCAGAAAAACACCCCCAAAGCATAATGTTTCCACTTCCATGTACCATCAAATCTTGGTTGAGAACCTCCTTCCCTAAGCCAGAAGGGGTCAAATACTTATGTCCCTCATTAAAATGAAAATCAATTTATAACATTTTTGACATGCATTTTTTTTGGATTTTCTTGTTGTTATTCTGTCTCTCACTGTTCAAATAAATCTACCATTAAAATTATAGACTAATCATGTCTTTGTTAGTGGGCAAACGTACAAAATCAGCAGGGGATCAAATACTGTATATAGACAGAGAATTCGGATAAGGGGCTGTTGTTGGTGATGTTGGGGTAGCCTGGATTACCTGGCAATCATATGTCCTTTCCAATAATTAAATCATTTGGACCTAAAAAGAACCCAAGAAACAGTGAGAAAGGTCTCCAACACGCCAGAAAAAGGTGCCTACAGAATAAATGGAGTACAGCACTGCAAAGCAGTTATACAACACACTGCAGCATTTAGAGGATGTGTATAGAGTTTCACTATACATCCCCATTAACATCATGGATGTGTGTAATGGTTGTTTCTTCCAGTATTTCATTTTGGTGCTACATAGAAGCAATTCTACAGAAGACACAGTGAAAAAGGAACATCTGACTTTTTCTCAGAACCAATACAGTTTAATTAACAACTGAAGGAAAGGGCTTATGAAAATTCCTCTGTCCATAAAACGTGAACTCTACACTGACCTGGTTTTTGGTGCCTTAATGAGCTGCTTTGCATGTCTCATTATGAGTCTATATACAGTGCTGTGAAAAAGTATTTGCCCCATCCTGATTTCTTCTATTTTTCTGTATCTCTTAGACTAAACTGTTTCAGAAACTAAAACAAAATCTAAGATAAAATAAAGGCAACCCGAATAAACACAAAATACAGTTTATGAAAGATAAAGTTAATTACTGAAGCAAAAAATGTATCCAATACCAACTGGGCCTGAGTGAAAATTTATTTGCCCCCAAGTTACTAATTCCCCAAATCTATGAAACTGCGTACATAATGGGGTTCAGCTGGACTAGACACCAGACCTGATTACTGCAAACACTGTTCAAATTAACACTTAAACAGAACTTTTTCAACAGCATGAATTTGGTTAAAAGGTCTTACCAGTAACACACTATGCTAAAGTTGAAAGAAATTCCAGAAATGATGAGGAAGAAGGTGATTGAAATCCATCAGTTTGGGAAGGGTTACAAAGCTATTTCAAAGGCTCTGGGACTCCAAAGAACCAAAGAAAGAGGCATTATCTCCAGATGGAAAAACTCAGCACAGCAGCAAATCTTCCCAGACGTCAAGCATGGTGGTGGCAGTAAGTGAAAGACTGATCTCCAGTTATCGGAAGTGTTTGGTTGCACTTATTGCTGCTAAAGGTGGCACAACCAGATTGTAAGTTTAAGGGGGCAATTAGTTTTTCACATTGGTAATAGGTGTTGGATAACTTTTTACTTGTTTCCATAAAAATAATAAAAACTGTATTGTGAATACTATTTAGTATGAGATATACACAAAAACAGAAGAAATCAGGACAAATACTTTTCTCCAGCACTGTACCAGTCCAGAGACTGCAAGCAACACTGTTGCTGGTAAAGGTTTAATAAAGGATTGGGGAAGGTACATTAACCTCTCTGAAGGCCCAAAATTCCATATTTGTGTTTTCTGCAGCTTGGACCAACTAAAAACGTATGTTGTGTTTGACTAAAGTTTGTAACTCTACCTAGGAAAGAACAAAGAAAACACCCCCTTACCTGGCAATTCCTACACAGAAAGTCAGGATGGTGTCCTTAACCCTGAGTTCAGAATATGATGTCATGTCAAAATGGTTGCTCACACCATCAACAGTAAAATTCAATATCACTGTATATATAAAATAAATATTCACTACTTTAAATGGGTGTATATAGTAGGATTGATTTAGATTAATCAACAGAGACACACTCTGTTAAATCTTTAACACTGACCGTTCAGTTCATTGTTTTCAGAAAGTAAATAGATCATAAACTCATGATTACTAATGTTAACTGGCTAGCTTGTTTGCTAACAAAACACATGTTTTCATGGATGTGTCCATGTTTTTTCCCAAACTTTGTAGCCTGAATGTGCCAAGCTCAAAATGACATAATTCTGACTTCAGACCTCACATTTCTGAGCATTAATTTTAATGGAATTGCATTCTGTTAAATACTTTGTTACTAGTCTAATAAACATGTATAAGCTCTACTCTAGCATGTCCTGTAGGCTTTGCAGGACCAGAATGTGTTTACTTTCATGTAGGGTGTCAGAAATAAGGATCACAGAGTAGAGACCTGTCATGGAAATTAGACAACACTCAAGACTCTTCCTCCGAAGGTAAAAAGGTTTATTACAGAAAGATGGTTAATACAGGATAGAATAACGCAGGGTAGAATAATATGAGCGCTCTGAAGCACTTGTGCTGAACCACTACTATATATATATGAAACGCAGAGCATGATACACTTCTGTGTACCTATAAGAAGCAGTTTGAGGCAGTTCAAACAGGATTTGTTTTAGGGTCTTGGAAGATGTGCAGACAAACCTTGAACAGAAGAACATGTTTGTGTCTCTGTAAGCAGATAAACATTCTGTACTGATCTCAGTGACATGACATGGCGTTATCCTCAGATGAACAGAAAAAGAACAAGAACAAAACTATTACAAAGTAAAAATGAGTCATTTCCCTCACATTTCCCCCATTTTATCATTACAAAATATGATATCTAAAATTAACAGAGAAATTACTATGCTGTGAATACATCAGAATACATCCTTTCACGGTTCAACTGAATTCATCATGAAACAGACATAATGAAGGCGCTAAGGCTGTTTTTGCGGATTTAAGGTATCCTGTTGTCAAACAAACTTATTTTAGAGTGAAATGAGAATCGTCATGGTCAAATGCATATTTATAATAGACATGACATGGATGTCAATGGGTCATCATCGTCAGTGTCGCTGGTAAAATCTAGTTCCCAGTCACGTTTAAGATACAGATTGGGTTGGTCTTCTTAAGGGTCATAGTCACTTTTTATTGACGTTTTAATTAGCATCAGTGTTTAGTCATCAGTCATTGCTCTTGAGTGGAGAAAACACCCCCGCACGCAGGAAATTACACATAGAGCTATGATTAAGACAAGTAGAATGACTGTGACTATAAGAACGCAAATGGTCAGTATCCATGACCTCCAGCCCCCGAAAATGGAGTTCAACCAATCAAGCCCCATCTCGCTAGTCTGCGGAGGGTTGCGTATCACAGAGCATGAGTTCAATGATAGAATAACCATTATGTGTCTGCGTAACAAGGGGACGTGTGACGTTGTGTGGGTAGCACTGTTGACATTGATTCTTCTGACAAAAGGCGATACAAAATGCTTTACAGAGGCAGCCAATATCTTGGCATATGGGATTTTAACTATTAATTGTCATCCAATCTGCAGCAATAGTCTACTACAGTGCCTTGCGAAAGTATTCGGCCCCCTTGAACTTTTCAACCTTTTGCCACATTTCAGGCTTCAAACATAAAGATATACATTTTTATTTTTTGTGAAGAATCACCAACAAGTGGGACACAATTGTGAACTAAAAGAAATCTATTGATATATTTTAAACTTTTTAGCAGCAAATAAAAACAAAAAAGTGTGTTTAGTGCGTTCAATTATTATTTGCGCTCCTTTATTTCAGTGCGCAATCAGCAACACCTCCAGAAGTTCAGCGAGGATTTCTGAATGATTCAATGTTGTCTTAAATGACTGATGGTGATAAATAGAATCCACCTGTGTGTAATCAAGTCTCTGTATAAATGCACCTGCTCTGTGATAGACTCAGGGTTCTGTTGAAAGCGCAGAGAGCATCATGAAGACCAAGGAACACACCAGGCAGGTCCGTAATACTGTTGTGGAGAAGTTTAAAGCCGGATTTGGATACAAAAAGATTTCCCAAGCTTTAAACAAGGAGCACTGTGCAAGCGATCATTTTGAATCTGGCCTTTATGGAAGAGTGGCAAGAAGAAAGCCATTTCTCAAAGATATCCATAAAAAGTCTCGTCTAAAGTTTGCCACAAGCCACCTGGGAGACACACCAAACGTCACACCAAACGTTGAGAAATGGCTTTCTTCTTGCCACTCTTCCATAAAGGCCAGATTTGTGCAGTGTACAACTGATTGTTGTCCTATGGACAGACTCTCCCACCTCAGCTGTAGTTCTCTGCAATTCATCCAGAGTGATCATGGGCCTCTTGGCTGCATCTCTGATCAGTCTTCTCCTTGTCTGAGCTGAAAGTTTAGAGGGACGGCCAGGTCTTGGTAGATTTCCAGTGGTCTGATACTCCTTCCATTTCAAAATGATCGCTTGCACAGTGCTCCTTGGGATGTTTAAAGCTTGGGAAATCTTTTTGTATCCAAATCCGGCTTTAAACTTCTCCACAACCGTATTACGGACCTGCCTGGTGTGTTCCTTGGTCTTCATGATACTCTCTGCGCTTTCAACAGAACCCTGAGACTATCACAGAGCAGGTGCATTTATACAGAGACTTGATTACACACAGGTGGATTCTATTTATCACCATCAGTCATTTAGGACAACATTGGATCATTCAGAGATCCTCGCTGAACTTCTGGAGTGAGTTTGCGTACTGAAAGTAAAGGAGCGAATAATTTTGCACGCACCACTTTTCAGTTTTTTTATTTGCTAAAAAGTTTAAAATATCCAATAGATTTCGTTCCACTTCACAATTGTGTCCCACTTGTTGGTGATTCTTCACAAAAAATCTAAATTTTATATCTTTATGTTTGAAGCCTGAAATGTGGCAAAAGGTTGAAAAGTTCAAGGGGGCCGAATACTTTCGCAAGGCACTGTAAATAACTTCACTGGCTTATGTGGGACCTATAGAAATCATGTCGCCTTAGGCACTTAGTCCCTTCAGATAAATACCAAATTTGAGTAAAAGTGTGTGTCTTTTGCACTCTTCCTGTACAACGATGTGATTGGCGTGATTGATCATAAAGTTTTTCCACCCAATAAACTTCAATTTTTTCACGCTTTGGTTTATTTTTCAAGCTTAAGGGTCTACCCCAGGACCCCAGTGATTTGTGAGTTTATTTCTGTGACAGGGCTTACTAACAGATACCACCTATACCAGGAGAAGGGTGCACGATTAGGAATAGGTTTGTATATATGAGTGGATATGCAGGTTGACATCTAATGATTTGTGTCTAGTCTGCAAAAGTAGTCTGTGGTTAGGAAGCTTTGGGCATAAGAAGTCACATCGCCTAACATCTGTCCTGGTCACGTGGCTACATACAGTCATGGACAAAATTATTGGCACCCCTGGAACTTTTCCAGAAAATGCACCATTTCTCGCAGAAAAGTGTTGCAATGACAAATGTTTTGGTATACACATGTTTATTACCTTTAAGTGCATTGGAACAGCACAAAAAAGCAGAAGAAAAAAGGCAAATTTGACATCATTTTACACAAAACTCTCAAAATGGACTGGACAAAATCATTGGCACCCTATTAAAACTGTGGGTAAATAATTTAATTTCAAGCATGTGATGTTCATTTAAACTTACCTGTGGCAAGTAACATGTGCTGGCAATATAGAAATCAAAACTGAAGCCAGTTAAGAGTGTATAAAAGTTGGCTCAACCTTTGTGTTGTGTGCCTGTGTGTGTCACACCAAGCATGGTGAAGAGAAAGAAGAGCCGAGAATTGTCTGAGGACTTAAGAAGCAAAATTGTGGAAAAATATCAACAATCTCAAGGTTACAAGTCAATCTCCAGAGATCTTGAAGTTCCTTTGTCCACTGTGCACAATATAATCAAGAAGTTTATAATCCATGGAACTGTGGCAAGTCTCCCTGGACGTGGACAGAAGAGAAAAATTGATGAAAGAGTGCAACGCAGGATAGTTCGAATGGTGGATAAACAACCCCAGTCAACTTCCACGCAAATTCAGGCTGTCCTGCAGACTCAGGGTGCATCAGTGTCAGCTCGAACCATACGTCGTCATCTGAATGAGAAGAAGCGCTATGGCAGGAGACCGAGGAGAACCCCATTTCTGACACAGAGGCATAAAAAAGCCAGACTGCAGTTTGCAAAAATGTACCTGAGTAAGCCTCAATCCTTCTGGGAGAACGTTTTGTGGACAGATGAGACTAAGGTAGAGCTTTTTGGCATTCTGTTTACAGAAAACGGAAAGAGGCCTACAAAGAAAAGAACACAGTACCTACAGTCAAACATGGTGGAGGTTCAAGGATGTTTTGTGGTTGTTTTGCTGCCTCTGGCACTGGGTGCATTGACTGTGTGCAAGGAATCATGAAATCTGGAGACTATCAAAAGATTTTGGCCCATAATGTAGGGCCTAGTGTCAGAAAGCTGGGTCTGCGTCAGAGGTAATGGGTGTTTCAGCAGGACAATGACCCAAAACATACCTCAAAAAGCACCCAGAAATGGTTGGAGACAAAGCGCTGGAGAATTCTGAAGTGGCCATCAATGAGTCCGGATTTAAATTCCATAGAACACCTATGGAGAGATCTCAAAATTGCTGTTTCGAGAAGGCACCCTTCAAATCTGAGAGACCTGGAGCAGATTTCAAAAGAAGAGTGGTCCAAAATTCCAGTTGAGAGGTGTAGAAAGGTTGTTGATGGTTATAGGAAGCGATTGGTTTTAGTTATTTTCTCCAAAGGGTGTGCAACCAAATATTAAGTTGAGGGTGCCAACAATTTTGTCCGACCTAATTTTTGAGTTTTGTGTAAAATTATGTCAAATTTGCCTTTTTTCTTCTGCTTTTTTGTGCTGTTCCAATGCACTTAAAGGTAATAAACATGTGTATACCAAAACATTTGTCATTGCAACACTTTTCTGGGAGAAATGGTGCATTTTCTGGAAAAGTTCCAGGGGTGCCAATAATTTCGTCCATGACTGTAGTACGCACTAATGAAGTTCAGTCTTCCTTAAGAGTACAGTTTCTGTGTCGTCAATATTTTCTCCAAAAACTACATGTCCGTGATTTTGCAGGCTACTAGTTTCCAATTAAGACCGACTATCGTGGAGTCACGTGGGATTGGTGTGTTGATGTGTCTGGGTGTAGTGTCTCATGTGTGTGGGTGTGTATATGCAGATTGTTGCTCGTGAGCATAGGTCCTCCTGGAGGCCTCTTGATAGAGAATTACAGTTTAATTCTCCTATTGCAGTCCGTCTTCTCCAGCTCAGTGCTTGGCTCTGTCACCCTCCTGCAGTGGCTCGTGTGCATCGATGTGACTCCCTGGTTGACTTTCAGTGCTGAATGAGTGACAAACAGAACCTGGAATGGCCCAGACCACCGTGGCTTGTTCCACCTGGTCCTGCAGAAGTCCTTGATCACGATCCACTCTCCGGATTTCAGATCATGCAGCAGACCCGTGGCTGGAGCTGGAAGAGCTGCCTTACCTGCTTGTGGATAGAGTGCAGAGCAGAGGAGAACGTTGTACAGTAATTTAACATTGCATCATCAGAAGCTGCAGCTCCAGGAAGAGGAGCTGTCACAGGTCCAATTCCTGTGCGTGGAGGTCTCCCAAACAATATCCCACAGGGGCTAAGCCCAACCTAAGCCTGTTTCCCAACAGCATTTGCTCAGTCTGTTTTTTAGTGTCCCATTTTCTCTCTCTACCACCCCACCACTAGCTGGATGATATGCACAGTGCTGCTTTAATTCTATACGCAAATATTCACCCATCTACTTAAGGGCATGGCTCACAAAAGGTGTACCATTATAACTGGAGATTATCATTATCACCACCGTGTCTGAGTCCTGTTTGGACGTAAGGACGTGGCCTTCTCTACCTTCAAACCTCAACCCATGTTATGAGTTGAGCAAGCATCGTAAACAAAATGTTTTTGTTTTTTTGAGTAATTAGAGAAACCAATGCTTTATCGCAGAGAACATTCCCTCTTTTGACACTTTTTGAAGACAAGGACAGCCCTGGGAGCATCGCCAAACTCCGTCAACAACCGTGCTGCTTGCTTTGCACCACACAGCCTTTTCCTCGTCCGTAGCTCATGCTTGGAGGTCTGACAGCTGTAAAGAAGGAGTGTTCCAAAATAATGTACTACCTCAAAGGCTTATCTACTGTCTGTGTAGATATTTACTGACTGTCCCTCAGCATTACTTCATGCCTTTATGACAGCATATAGTTCAGCTGCATGTGGTGAAAGGTTTGAGGGTAGACTTCCTGACAGACCATCTTATGTGCGGTTACTACTGCATAGCCCACTCGATTTTGACCTGTCTCTGGGTCACGTGACGCTCACCCGTCCACAAAAATGATCAGATCTGGGTTTTCCAATGGAACATCCTTCAAGTCAACTCTAGGGGAGCAGAGTTCGTTAGTCAGTACAACACAGTCATGTGGTTCTTCGTCTGCTCTGTTGGAAGAAGAGTAGCAGGGTTAAGGTTAACAGTACATCGTTTTATAGTGACATTCGGCATGTCTAGTAGTATAGTGTTATGGTGCAGCCACCGTTGGGTGGACAGGTGTGAGGGTTTTCTGTTCAAGTAGGAGTAACAACACCTCATGTGGAACCAAGAGGTTCAATTCTGAGTAATTGACCAGGTCTCTGGATGCCACCACAGCTTTCTCAGCTGCTGCTACTGCACATACACATGGGGGAAACCCTGCAGCGACTCGGATCCAACTTAACTGAGAATGAGCTGTCCAACCTGTTGCATATGCCATCTCTCTGAGTGGTGCTTCTAGAATGGGATAGTTTAGAATGAAAGTTCTGCGATACGAACACATACCTAGGAAAGATAGGACCTGTTTTTTTTGTTAGAGGCTTGGGAATCTTCTGAATGGCAGATAATCTGTCTGCGGAGAGTTTCCTTGCACTGGAGGAGATGTCATGCCCTAGAAATCTCACTTGATGTACATACTGTCATTTGGAGAGACTGGCTTTGTGGCCTTCTTTGGCAAGATGCTGCAACATTTTAATGGCGTCAGTTTCACACTGTGCCCTAGAGAAAGTGGTAGAGGTGCTAAGCTGTCCTTTAGCATTAGGTTGTATTTCGTTAGTGACTCTCAATACCCTTAACACAAGCATGTGAAAGTGTAAGGACGTCCGTCAAATATGAATACAAACCAAAACTGTCTTTATCAAGAGACATACTGAAAAAACGCATTAGCTAAATCTACAACTGAAAACCATTCGCTATTTGCTGGAATCTGGCTTAATGTAGTGTAAGAATTCAGCACGTCTGGAGCTCTCTGATTGTCTGCTGCATTAACTGCTTGCAAATCTTTCCCTTGGGCCCACAGCCCAAGAGGCACCTTCTTCAATTGTGGGTGTCGGGCTTGTCCCAAGGTTCAGAAACATTCCCTTGTCATGACAAATAACATTCCAGTTAACCTTGCACATTTCCTGAAATAATTTTTATAAACTCCCAGTAACAGGCTGTACCACATGCTGGAGGTGGGTTTCTGTTCCCAATCTGTAATTTTCCCACTCTCACATAATTTGACCCACAGTCCCACGTCGTTTTACTGTTTGTTATTTATTTTGGCTAATGAGAAGTGGGGCGCTGATTCTGGGACAAAAAAATATATGCAACTGCGTGTCACTCAATTTGACTGAACATGCACAAAATTTGTCACACCAACATAGGTACAGCTCTTTGCTTTCTGGGATATCCATAAACCATTCTTTCTCTTCCTTCATGAACTTACGCTGTGCAATGAAGAGCAGAGGACAGCATAAAATCAACATAGTTGTCCTTCATCTTATCATGTGCCAACGTCAACAAACGAGCAAAGGCTCTAGGCTTGTTATGCATGGACCATTGATAAACATAGAGATCTGTTTCTTTAACAAATGGAGTTCAAAAAGATGAGTCATCAGTTATTGTTACTCCCTGAGGTGAAGACATCAAATTTAAGTGTAAAACACACATTAAGTCCCTGCCCAGTAGATCGACTGGACATGAAGATGGAATTAAGAATTGGTGGGTTACTCTTTTCACATTTTCACATTCACAAACTAGCTGTTCAGAGAAATGTTCTAATACTGAATGTCCTGTCACACCCATGGAGTCCAGTGACCATTAACTCATTTTCGGGGATTCTTTTAATTCGCAGTGTTTTATTACTGAATACGTTGCTCCTAACTCTACCAAAAATGTGACACTTTGTCCATTAACTACAAGAGATATACATGGTAACTGTGTGAAAGGAGAGGCATTATACTTTAAAAGGTTAAGGATCATGACTAGTTCAGACATTTGTGAATTGTCAGTCTGACTAATGTTGGATGTGGGTGTGTGCATATATTCATATTCTTTGTGAGCTAACTGTTAGTTTGGGTGTCTGACGTCAACTCTTCTGTTCCCAGGTGCCTCACCCTTCTCTTAGCTCCGCCATCAGTTCATCTCTGCTCTGGACAGTCTCTTGCAAAATGTCCAACTTTTCTGCAGATAAAAAATGTGAAGTTGTATCTATGGGGGTTGCCACCTGGCCTTCCTTGTCTGCGTGCTTTTGGTTTTCTTCTCCTCTCCATCTTTCTTTCCTTTGCCTCTCGTAGGAGCTTCTCCACGTGGATTGCATACCTTTCCATTTGTGGGATGCTTCTAGTGTCCCAGGTGACACATTGTTGTTGATTATAGCGGCAATTTCTGGTTTCATGCCATTCATAAAGATGTTTCTGAGATGTGCCTCCCATGCTGTGATTGCCACCTGCCCATCTGCCAGAGCGTCAGCTTTCTTCAAGCCTGAGTCTACGTCATGGATCTCAGTGAGCCTGGACAGGTCCTGTGATACAGTCTCTGAATCTTACTGCTTGCACTTTGCTTTTTTTGTCATGTCCATTCGCACAGAAAAGGTGTTCGTCAGCCTCTGCTGGAGTGCTGCGATTTGTGCTCTGTACCTTGCATTGACTCCATCATCCCATTGTGAGTTGATCAGGCGTATATCATCCTCTGGGAATTCACGTGAAACCTTGACCCAGTCCGTGCCAAGTTTTGCCATAAGCAGTCATTGTAGTTCATGAGTTCTATAGGCCTATAGAAGGCAAAATACATGTATCTCTGCTACGATACAGTAGGTAAGTACGCGGTTTGGGACGCAACCCATGGCTTCAAGCAGTCGCCTATTAGCACGTATAGCATGACAAATAATTAACCGCACTGGAGGCATTTGTAAAAATTTTAAATAAAAACACCCAAAACTGTATACGGTACCATAACGAAGACGAACTGTATGTTGATACGTGAAATTCTGGAGGGAACCTTGAACGGTGTGGTGTGGTGACGTAATGACGTGTGACGTTAATCTAATATATGTTATATCTAATTACTATAACATGTAAAATGGAAACATGAGGAATATTCTAAATGCGACTCATGTAAACACCTGAATCACATTATTATCTTACTCTGAGTAAGGTCAATAATTAGATTACTGCAGTCCATGTAAACATAAAATACATAAAATTCTAATTCTAATTCTAAATTCTTGATAATTTCTACTGGTCAGTAGTAAGATTTCATCGGTCTTTCACTCTGCACAACAAAGGAAAAATTGCCTACGTCAACACATACCTCAGGGTGAAACTTTTCATGAGCATCCTCCGGTTTGCTTGTTGTCCAGAAAAGCTGAAAACACTCACGCAGCCCAACCAGGAGACACCAAATTGTCGTGGAAATTAGACAACATTTGCAGACTCATCCTCTGATGGTAAAAAAAAAGTTTATTACAGAAAGATGATTAATAAAGGATAGAATAAAGCAGGATAGAATAATGAGAGCTCTCTGAAGCACTCTGAAGCTCTGAAACTATTACAAAGTAAAAATGAGTAATTTCCCTCACAGATTGCAAGAGAAAAAGTACATAGCTGATGTGATCACTACTTAATAACATTCCTTCATTTTGCTTATTTTTCCAGAAAAAACATATCACACTTAGCCAACTTGTTTTCAGTCATGCTTTCAATTTCACATAATTTTCACACAAATGAATTTTCACTAAACCTTTAACATGAAATATTAGGATACTTGTATTAGACTACAAAGTGGATCAAGCCCATGCAATTACACATATTTTTAGATTATTAAAAAATCTAAATCATATTGCAATCTGTGAATTTACTCAAACAACTTGTTAACAACCAATAGGGAAGCAGTTGAGAGAGTTCTGGCCCTCCCATTTGGAGTTATGACACTCCCATTCTGAGTTATGACCCTCCCATCTGGAGTTCTGACCTTCCAATTTAGTTTTATGACCCCACTCACTTGGAGTTAGGCGCCTCCCATTTACAGTTATGCTCTCCCATTGGAGTTAGGATCTGGAGTTATGACCTCCTATTTGGACTTATGCCCTCCCATTTGGATTTATACCCTTACCATCTGAAGTTGTCATCTGCCAAATGGAGTTACCTTCTATTTGGAGTTATGACCTCCCTTTTGGGGTTATGACCCTCCCATTTGGAGTTATGACCTCATATATGACCTCCTCCCATCCAGTGTTTTGGCCTCCTATTTAGAGTTATGACCATCCTATCTAGTGTTATGACCCTTCCATTTGGAGTTATGACCCTCCCATCTGTTATGATCTTCCAATTTGAAGGTACACCCTACCCACTTGGAGGTATTCCAGTTTACAGTAATATCATACTTGGTGCCAGAATTTGGTTGTGCTGTGCTGAACCCTGTCTCCAGCAGGTTTTAAAAGAAGCTTGGTTAAAGATCAGATACAGTGACATCTGGTGGCAGGTGTATGATTTATAAGCAAGTGGCACAGCCAGGTTTAACCCACACTCTATACATGAACTCAGTCCCAGAACTGGAGCTGTAACAGTGCAATTGCTCTACTAATTTCCAAACACCACACATTAATATCATGAATGATGCAAAAATTGCTCAATTTGTGTGATTTTACACTTTACTACCCCTGTGAAAATGAAAATACTGGTGCATCTCAAAAAATTAGAATATCGTGGAAAAGGGTTTTTTTCCCGTAATTTAATTTAAATTTTTTTTTAAGTTTTTTGTGAACTGTGCCTCTCCAGTCTTCCTCCAGACTCTGGGACCTTGATTTCCAAATGAAATGCAACATTTACTTTCATCTTCCCCATGATTGTGGTTGTGTACTGAACCAGACCGAGAGATTAAAGACTCAGGAAACCGTTACAGGTGTTTTGAGTTAATTCAGGTCCACGTTTCTATATTTATAAATTCTTTATTCTAATATTTTGAGATACTGGATTTTTTAAATTATTATTATTTTCATGAGCTGTAAATCATAATCATACGATTAAAACAAAACAAAAAAAAGGCTTGAAATATTTCACTTTGTGTAATGAATGTAGAATATATCAAACGTTTTTAATTAAATTACGGAGGGAAAAAAGAACTTTTCCACGATATTCAAAGTTTTGTTTTGTTTTTTAGATTCACCTGTACGTAACAAATCCACACACAAATGGTAATTACCTGGACACCTCATGACAGATAGCCCCATGTATAGTGTTCATTGTGTTTTACATATAATATATATGTGAATATATATATATATATATATATATATATATATATATATATATATATATATATATATATATATATATATATATATATATATATATATGTGTGTGTGTGTGTGTGTGTATGTGTGTGTGTGTGTAATATATATATATATATATATATATATATATATATATATATATATATATATATATATATATATATATATATATATATATATTTACTTGGAGACAGTCTAGTATTTCCGTTCAGCTGCCATGCAGAAACTACATGTGTCCACCTAAACCCTCTCCATTCTCATGCACTTCAACACTCGCGAGATCAAGAGGGGGAGTAAGTTAAGGAAATATGGCGATGTCTAATTTGTTAAAGGTAAGACCTTACAGCTCGATTCTTTCCTATCGTGCATCAGTAACTGGCGCTCTGTGTGTTTGCTGGGAACGCGAGGAATTCTTTCCACTTGCGTTTTATACGTGAGAGTTTTGCTTGTGAACCTTCCTGCAAAACACTTTCTGCCAGGTAGTTGACTAAAGACTGATTAGCCGAGCTGTTTTGCTAGTGAACGAACATCAACGACCGTTTTTCCCCGCACCTGTATTCCGACGAATGTGGAATTCCTCGCTACGATTGGCTAGTCATATCCGTGTCCGGCTCGCTAATTGGTTAATACTTTCTGCGCTCCAGGTTGTGAGTTGGAATAACTGGCCAATCCAATCGCCTGAAGGTGCCCCCCCTTCCCTTTTCTTTTGGAATACGGGTGGGGGAAAATAATGCCGCACAGCTAGCTAGCTAGGATTCAAGCATAGTTTTGCCCCATTTTATCTCATTAGCTAGTGAACAGTGATATTATTCCTCGTATGATTTGATTCAAATCTATATTCCGTCCGTCGTCTTTATTATTTGCTCTGTAGACGCGCGGTCTTTTATCTAATCGCACACATTAGCATGGATGTAGTTAATCTGCGGTGGATTAGCAGTTAGCTTGATAGTTAGCGAAGTAGCTACCTGGGATGGGTTCAATGATTTGATGCCGGTTAGCAGCACTAGCAAGAACATATTCTGATTAGGAGTGCATTTGGAAGTTTTACATAAACTCTTCCTCGCTTAAACAATAAAACGGGGGTGACTTCGCAGATCTCCGGTTCGTTTTTCAACCTTTCATTCACTAACATGAAAGATTTTTATCTGCAGCCTGGCCTAGCTAACGCCTCCGCGGTTCTGTACATTTACAGAGCCGTTAAGAAAAAGTTCCTCTGTAGCGATGCGGTGCAGCTGATTCAAAACCTTTCTTCCATAACTGACACGGTGGAGAGTTTTTAAACAAGTTTTGGACCCTCATAAATGAACCAAGTTCCCCTGTCAGCTGTCAACTGCTTTACATTTCTATATTTGGCAGAAGATTCTTTGGAAGTGGCTCAGATGGAGAATACACTGCAGGCACAGAGCTGGTTTAAGGGCTTGACTTGAAGCAAAACTCTACCCTGAAACTTTTTTTAAAATATCGGTTTAGATTCACATATCTGTGATGTTTAGTGACGCTGGTGCGGATTTGTTGGTTGGTGTTGTAGTTTCGGGTTCTTGGGAGAAGTTTGTGGTTGTGTGCAGTGCTGAGGTCACAGGAGGAGAAAGGCTGAAATCCCAGACATACAGCGGTGCTTGAAAGGTTGCGAACCCCTTCGAACTTTCTGTAGACATGACCTAAAACGGCATCGGATTTTCCGCACAAGTCTTAAAAGCAGATAGGGAGCCCACGTAAACAAATGAGACGCGCATTATTATACCTGGTCGTTTATTTATTGAGGAAAAGGATCCAATATTACATGCAAAGCTGAGAGTGGCAGAAGTATGTGAACGTCTAAGGTTAACAGTTCATTTGAAGGTGAAATTAGAGTCAGGTGATTTCAGTGACTGGGATGACAATCGGGTGTGAGTGAGCGTCCTGTTTTATTTAAAGAACAGGGATCTATCAAAGTCTGATCTTAACAACGCATGTTTGTGGAAGTGTATCGTGGCATAAACAAAGGAGATTTCTGAGGACCTCAGAAAAAGAGTTGTTGATGCTCATCAGGCTGGAGAAGGTTACAAACCCATCTCTACAAAGAGTTTGGACTCCACCAATCCACAGTCAGACAGATTGTGTACAAATGGAGGAAATTTAATACCATTGTTACCCTCCGCAGGAGAGGAGACCAACAAAGATCACTCCAAGAGCATGACGTGTAATAGTCCGTGAGGTCACAAAGGAACCCAGGGTAACTTCTAAGCAACTAAAGATTATGTTTAGAGAAAGGAAAACACTGCATTCCAGCATAAGAACAGTATCTCATCTGTGAAACATGGTGGTGGTGGTATCATAGTTTGGGTCTGTTTTGCTGCATCTGGACCAGGACGACTCACCATCATTGATGGAACAATGAATTCTGAAATATACCAGAGAATTATAAAGGAAAATGTCAGGACATCTGTCCATGAACTGAATCTCAAGAGAAAGTGAATCATGCAGCAAGACCGTGACCCTAAACACACGAGTCGTTCTACCAAAGAACGATTAAAGAAGAATAAAGTTAATGTTTTGGAATGGCCGAGTCAAAGTTCTCACCTTAGAAATGTTGTGGAAGGACCTGAAGCAAGCAGTTCATGTGAAGAAACACACCAACATCCCAGAGTTGAAGCTGTTCTGTACTGAGGAACGGGATAAAATTCCTCCAAGCCGATGTTCACGGCTGATCAACAGTTACCCCAAATGTTTAGTTACAGTTATTGCTGCACAAGGGGGTCACACCACATACTGAAAGCACAGGTTCACATACTTTTACCACCTACAGATATGCAACATTGGATCATTTTCCTCAATAAATAAATGACTAAGTATAATATTTTTGTCTCATTTGTTTAAGTTCTCTTTATTTACTTTAAGGACCTGCATGAAAATCTGATGTTTTAGGTCACATTTATGCAGAAATACAGAAAACTAGACAAACTTTCGAGCATCACCGTAAGTACAGAAGCCCTAAGAGACCATGCATGATGATATTTTTTTTCTTTCTTATTGTTTTTTATTTTTTTTGTTGATAACGACTTAATTTTCTTGTAATTGCCGCATAACAAAAATCTGTTTTCTCACAACATAATTTTATCACGAGGAAAGTGATTGGGACTAGTGTCGCATTCACGTTTTTGTCTTCGCAGATGCCATCATAAATTTAATCATGACCCTCTGTCGAGATGGACTTTAAGAGAGAGGGGTTCTTCTCACGTGGCGGACACTGATGTGGAAGTTGTCAATCGCTGACAAACGTAGAGCTATTTCAGCTTGAGTGATAATAATTGAGTAATGATACATGGCCTGTTCGGAAGGCTTTGCAACTATCTTACATGGAAGTTACGGAGACAACAAATCCTGGGCTTAAAGTGAAAGAATTCAGTGTAGCTGTACAGTGCTGTTTTGCGATGAGTTACAGCAGAGCCTCTGATGACTGTTTATAAGATGCACGTGTACAGTGGCGTTGAGTGCGGTATATTAGCATGAAAGTTTAAGCTTTGGAAGCTGATCAGTTTGAATGGAGTGTCTAGATGAAGAGGTGAGAGAGCTAGATGCTGGACCAAAGGACTAAAGCTCTGCTGCATCACTCTTTCGGTAGACAAGTAAGCAAGAGCTAGATGGCACGATCACTGGGATGTGAAGCAACACGTCATGAAAGAATAAAAATAAAGTCCATTCAGAATTTAATTATAAAATAAATCTGTCATGGAAGATTGCTTGTTCATTTTAAAGATTAATATGCAAGTCATTCAGATTTTTATTATTTTTTTCCTTTAAGGATTCAGACCACTAGCGGCTATCTGCCAGTTCTGGGATTCGTTCCAAATTTCCGTGCATCAGAAAATGACAAACCTGACCTGATACTGATCCGGTCCCAACGCTTACGATTTCGTCTGACACGTGAACACAAACTGTCTCAAAGCACCCTGCCATCGCTCCTGATATTTATTATTTATTTATTTTTTTGCTTTGCCTTTGTTTATTTATTCATTTTCATATGATTCATTTACATGTGATTCATTTATGTATGATTCATTTTCATGTATTTCATATTCATGCATGTGATTCATTTCTGATATTTTTTTTTTTAACAGAAGTTTGAGTGATGTTTACTGTGTGAATGTCCGTGTGAGAATGTCAGTGATGTGCGAGTATCCGCTCTCCAGAAAGATTAACTGGAGCGTTATTCAATAGAGCGCTACAAAAACGAGGCCTGGCAAATGTTAGTTAAAAAAAAAAATACTGTGGTGTTTTAACGAAGCCATTTTGATCTTTCTCAGAACAAAGGGTCCCTCCAGTTTGAGGACAAGTGGGATCTGATGCGTCCAATTGTACTGAAGTTACTTCGCCAGGAGTCTGTAACGAAGCAGCAGTGGTTCGATCTGTTCTCGTAAGATTCATTCATTGAATTTGATGTTGATTGTCAGACTTGGTCTAATCTTACTCTTTAAATTTGCCTGAAATGTCCATCTTAATGCTGTCTTTTTATGCTTTTTTTTCTGCCATAGAGACGTTCATGCTGTCTGCCTATGGGATGACAAAGGCCCAGCAAAGATTCACCAGGCTCTTAAAGAGGACATTTTAGATTTTATAAAGCAAGCCCAGGCGGTAAGGAAGATCATGTTTTTGTTATTGTTGTTGTTTGGTTGTATTTGATTATATGGAGATAAAAAAAACACTTCAGGCCATCCTTCCACTGCATTCAGTGGAAGGATGGGGGAAATTGGCGATTTACTTGTTGTTATTGGCTATTTAGAGAGTTGTGTTTGAAATAGTTGCCCAAGAACTGTGGCTACAATGATAAAGAAATATTCTCCTGTATAAATGCTCAGTGACTCTTTCAGCACTGTGATCCCACTGCTCCTGACTCCTCATCACTCAGTGTCAGCAGTAGCTGCAAAAAGCTAGCCATCTGGTCTTTTTCTTCACCTTCTCCACCTGATAGTGTACAGCCGGCGAACAATCTGAGTGCTGCAGGCTTGGGCTATGGGCACATTTGATTTGTTTCTTCTACTGTCATGGTTCGTCTCACAAATACAATGTGATGCGTGTGAATTATGGAGCACTGATATCCAAAGATTTCAGAGGAGAGGAGCATTCACATTAAAGTCACTTGCATTACAGTTCCAAATGTAACTTACTGCCAAGATGAGCACAAATAGAAATCGTAAATTGTGCAGTAAAGCTTGTAATGTGAACGCAGCTTCAGTCTGAGCATTTTTTTGGGGGGGTCAATTATTACACTGCACTTCCTGACACGAGAAATTCGTGTCATGAGCACTGACTGTCTCCCAAGCCAGATACTGCTGTCCTCCAAATTAGTACATCAGTCATGTTGCTGTTTATTTGACTCTTTGCGACGCGGCGTACGGGTTAGGACGTACACGAGCAAAAACAAACATGAACTTAGCCGAACTGTAGAATCTGCGATGTCGGCGAACCCAGTGGTAGACTGGTTACATGCCACTTTCAGCATTTTTTTGTCCCTGCTGTTTGGGTGGAAATTGATTTGATTTGATTTTTATTTTTTTTAATAATTGACTGGGGAAAAGTGTTCATGGCATGCTAACTAACTTTTAAACACAAGCTCTATGTAGAAGAGATTAGATTAATATGGCGTCCTGCAGTAATTAAATCATTTGAAGGTGCTACTCAGTGCCATGTCAGTGTTTTGTTCTCCTCCGGAAAAAATACAAATCAAATTACCTGCGTTTTTTTGTTTGTTTGATTGTTTGTTTTTTAACTATGAGATCTAATGACATTAGTCTAGACAGAATAGACATTGCTGCCATTACTAATCACTAATGCATATAAAAAAAAATGGCACACACATCTTTTTTTGGATTTGTAGGAAAGACATCCCGGTAGAAATTCGCTCATCCTGTGTTAATTTGATTGCCGTCCATACTCGAGTTTTTGTCATGGAGGAGACAAGTAAACATATTAATACAAATATTACACAGGCAGTATCTGGATAGGGCTGTTTTTTAATCTTTGAATGATCCTCTAATCCTGATTTTATCCAATGCCATGCTCTTCAGAGGGTGCTCAGTCACCAAGATGACACGGCCCTCCTCAAGGCTTACATCGTGGAGTGGAGGAAGTTCTTCACTCAGTGTGATATACTACCTAAGCCATTTTGCCAGCTTGAGATCACTCTGATGGGAAAGCAAGGCAGCAACAAGAAGTCGAACGTCGAGGACAGCATCGTGCGGAAGGTGAGCAGGGAGAGAGCAGGAGAACACGAGCAGTCAGCTTGGCGTTTAAGCAGTGCATGTGTGCGATATGTGACACGCTGTTCGTTTTCACTCCTCTGTCCATTCCTAGCTGATGTTGGACACTTGGAATGAATCCATTTTTTCCAACATCAAGAACAGACTGCAGGATAGTGCAATGAAGCTGGTCCACGCTGAAAGACTCGGAGAGGCTTTCGACTCTCAGCTGGTCATCGGGGTGCGCGAGTCTTATGGTAAGGGCAAAAGCATTTGGAAACACTACATTCGTTTTTGCTGCACCGTATTTAATATTGGGGGTGTTGTATCAATTTTTTAGGATTAAGGTCAAGTCTGTGTTTTGCTAGAATATTTATATAACCACGCTTTTTTGGTCTAATGCTGGTATATTTATTATGCAACAATAACACACAACAGATTGCACTGTTATACAAAAAAAAAGTGCAAAGCTCGGGGGGCGGCTGATGTTCCATGATGCAAGCCATTGTGCATGAACTGTTACTATAGAAACGACCTCTTATAAGGGGTGAATTAATATTAACCTATCGGTCATGTTACATATTTACCGCGCTGTGGTTGGATATACACCGATCAGCCGTCACGTTAACACCATTGAGAGGTGAAGTGAATAACGTTGATTATTTTGTTACAGTGGCATCTGTCGTGTGGTGGGGTATTTTTATTAGACAGCAAGTGAACAATCAGTTCTCAAAGTTGAGAATTTGTGTTGGAAGCAGGAAAAATGGGCAAGCGTAAGGATCTGAGCGACTTTGTTGTAGGTACAAATGTTGTGTTGGCTAGATGACCGGATCAGAGCATCTCAAAAACTCCAGGTCTTCCCGGTGTGGGGTGTTCCCGGTAGGCAGTGGTTGGTACCTACCAAAAGTGGTCCAAGGAAGGACAACCGGTGAACCAGTGACAGGGTCATGGGTGCCAAAGGCTTACTGATATATATGGGGAGCGAAGGCTAGAGTGTCTGGTCCGATCCCACAGAAGGGCTGCTGTAGCAGAAATTGAGTGAGAGCGAGAGAGAGAGAGAGAGAGAGAGAGAGAGATAGTGTGAGCAAATATGTTAGTATATGTGTTAACTCTACATTAAGATCCCTAATTGTAACCATTTCGCAGTGAACCTGTGTTCCAACCCCGATGATAAGCTGCAGATCTACAGGGATAATTTTGAGAAGGCCTACCTGGACTCCACTGAGAGGTTCTACAGGACACAGGCTCCTTCCTACCTGCAGCAAAATGGAGTCCAAAACTACATGAAATATGTAAGTGGTTTACAGTAAAAAAAAAAAAAAAGGCAGCGGGTTATGATTGTGTGGACGATTTGTTGTAAATTGCAACCCCTTGACGAAAGTTGCACTTGCCTACGCGTGTACACCTGCTCCTTTGATTACGTTGCCATGTCTGATGCACCTTTATGACGGATTATGGAGTTCTTTAAATGGTGCAGCCTAAAGATCATTTGGATTACTGAGGATGGTATCACCTAAAAACAATAAGGCTTTAGACCACAATTCATATGAAAAGTTATGCTAGATATAGTAGATGATGTTGACCTGACTGGTGGATGGGAATTGGCCACGACTAAATTAGCGCTTAATAAAATTGAAATTCCTCTCATGGCTTCGTGTAATAAATGAAGATTTCCTCTTAGTTTAGTAGCACTTAACTGGCTGGAGTATAGGGGAGGAGAATATAGGAGTTAAGAATAGAGTAATAGTTTATGCAAAATTAATTACTAGCCCATGTTAGATTAACTGGTAATGTTGTCTACAGTAGTGTTTAACTAAGCTTATACACCTTTCCAAATACACCATATGGCCAAAAGTATGTGGACACCTGACCATCACACCCATTTGTGGTTCTTTACCAAACTGTTGCCAAAAAGTTGGAAACACAGTTGTGTAGAATATCCTTGGTATGCTGTAGCATTAAGTTTTCCCTTCATTGGAACTAAAAGGTCCAGACCTGTTTCAGCATGACATTGCCCCTGTGCACAAAGCAAGCTCCATGAAGACCGGTTGGAGTGAAAGAACTCGAGTGTCCTTCACAGAGCCCTGACCTCATCCCCACTGAACACCTTTGGGATGAAGTGGAAAGCCGACTGCACCCCAGGAGTCCTCACTCGACATCAGTGCCTGACCTCACTAATGCTCTCGTGGCTGAATGATCACAAATCCCCACAACCATGCTCTAAAAGGTTATTATAACAGTAAAGTGGGCTAAATATGCAGTGGGATGTTCAGCAAGCACATATGGGTGTGATGGTCAGGTGTCTTCAAACATTTTGCCATATAGTGTATGTCTTTGTTGAAGAAAATAGATATAAAAGACTGCTCCTTATTCTAAACTTTTGTGTATACACTACCGGTCAAAAGTTTGGAGACACTTGAAACTGAAATGTTTCTCATGATCTTAAAAACCTTTTGGTCTGAAGGTGTGTGATTAAATGTTTGAAATCAATGTTGTAGACAAAAATATAATCAGTGCCGTCATATTCGTTTCTTTCATTAGAAAACTAACATTTTATTTACAAATAAATATTTTTTAAACGGACGACCCTGAGAGAAATATTCCGGATGCAGCCAATAAGAGTCCAGCGTAGGTGTGAACTCCTTTGTGGTGTGAACTGTTTAAAAAGCATCTCAGGAAGATTCCTTAAGAAATCGGTTGAAAAAATGCCAAGAATACATTTCTGGAAATTCTAGCCAAAAAGGGTGTCTACTTTGAAGATGATAAAATATTTTGGGTTTTTTATCACAAAATAATTCCCATAGATCCTTTTGCGTTACTCCAGAGTTTTGATGACTTTATTATTATTCTACAATTTGGGGAAAATACAGAAAGTGTGTGTCTAAACTTTTGACAGGTAGTGTGTATGTATGAGTGTGTGTGTGTGTGTGTGTGTGTATATATATAATATATATTATAGGCTATCCATTTTACTAGTAATGGAAATCATTAAAATGTTCTATTGCATACAGTGAGGGGGGAAAAGTATTTGATCCCCTGCTGATTTTGTATGTTTGTCCATTGACAAAGAAATGATCAGTCTATAATTTTAATGGTAGATTTATTTGAACAGTGAGAGACAGAATAACAACAAGAAAATCCAGAAAAACGCATGTCAAAAATGTTATAAATTGATTTGGATTTTAATGAGGGAAATATGTATTTGACCCCTCTGCAAAACATGACCTAGTACTTGGTGGCAAAACCCTTGTTGGCAATCACAGAGGTCAGACGTTTCTTGTAGTTGGCCACCAGGTTTCCACACATCTCAGGAGGGATTTTGTCCCACTCCTCTTTGCAGATTTTCTCCAACTCGAACCTTCAGCTCCCTCCACAGATTTTCTATGGGATTAAGGTCTGGGCACTGGCTAGGCCACTCCAGGACCTTAATGCGCTTCTTCTTGAGCCACTCCTCTGTTGCCTTGGCCGTGTGTTTTGGGTCATTGTCATGCTGGAATACCCATCCACGACCCATTTTCAATGCCCTGGCTGAGGGAAGGAGGTTCTCACCCAAGATTTGACGGTACATGGCCCCGTCCATCGTCCCTTTGATGCGATGAAGTTGTCCTGTCCCCTTAGCAGAAAAACACCCCCAATGCATAATGTTTCCACCTCCATGTTTGACGGTGGGGATGGTGTTCTTGGGGTCATAGGCAGCATTCCTCCTCCTCCAAACACGGCGAGTTGAGTTGATGCCAAAGAGCTCCATTTTGGTCTCATCTGACCACAAAACTTTCACCCAGTTGTCCTCTGAATCATTCAGATGTTCTCACGAGGTGAGATCTTGCATGGAGCCACAGGCTGAGGGAGATTGACAGTTCTTTTGTGTTTCTTCCATTTGGTAAATCTTTTCATTCACCCATTCACACACACTCACACACCAATGGTAGCAGAGCTGCCATGCAAGGTGCTACCTTGCCATCGGAAGCAACTTGGGGTTCAGTGTCTTGTCCAAGGACACTTCGGCATGTGGATTCGAACCACCAACCCTACGATTAGTGGACAACCCACTCTACCAACTGCGCCACAGCCGCCCACCAACTGTTCTCACCTTCTCACCAAGCTGCTTGGCAATGGTCTTGTAGCTCATTCCAGATTTGTGTAGGTCTACAATCTTGTCCCTGACATCCTTGGAGAGCTCTTTGGTCTTGGCCATGGTGGACAGTTTGGAATCTGATTGATTGATTGCTTCTGTGGACAGGTGTCTTTTATACAGGTAGCAAGTTGAGATTAGGAGCACTCCCTTTAAGAGTGTGCTCCTAATCTCAGCTCGTTACTTGTATAAAAGACACCTGGGAGCCAGAAATCTTTCTGATTGAGAGGGGGTAAAGTACTTATTTCCCTCATTAAAATGCAAATCAATTTATAACATTTTTGACATGCGTTTTTCTGGATTTTCTTGTTGTTATTCTGTCTCTCACTGTTCAAATAAATCTACCAATAAAATTATAACTGATCATTTCTTTGTCAGTGGGCAAACGTACAAAATCAGCAGGGGATCAAATACTTCTTTCCCTCACTGTACCTGTGATTGTATATCCTTTTTGCTTTTTTAAATGTTTGGTGTCATGTTTGTCACTTGCAGGCAGACGCTAAATTAAGGGAGGAGGAAAAACGTGCACTACGCTATTTAGAGACACGACGTGAATGTAACTCTGTTCAAGCAGTGAGTATTTAGAACCATGTCCTCTATTATATCTGTGAACCACAACCAGTGAAATTTCGAATTACTGATTTGAGAAATAAACTTTCTTTTAGCTTATGGAATGTTGTGTAAATGCACTGGTGACATCATTCAAAGAAACAATCTTGGCAGAATGTCCAGGCATGATTAAACGCAATGAGACTGACAGTGAGTATCGGAGCAGCTGGTTTAATATTTCCTTTTGAGGATTAGTCATCTTGTTGCTATAAATGTTTCACAATACCATGTACAATTACAGAGCTTCACCTCATGTTCTCACTGATGGATAAAGTGCCCAGTGGAATTGAACCCATGCTTAAGGATCTGGAGGAACACATCATCAGTGCTGGCCTGGCCGACATGGTTGCTGCTGCTGAGACTATCACGACGGTGAGTGGGGGGGGAATTCCAAACACTGGGTGTTTTACTTTTTGTATTGTTTTGCGTTCTTCTGCTGAAGAGAAATGAAAAATAATAATTCTCCAGAGCCATTCTTTTGTTCATGATTTCTATGGAGTTTCTTTCTCAGAGTTCTTTTGTTTGTGTAAGTACTGAAAGAAATGCTCATTGAAGAATGCTCTTTAAATTTCTTCAACATTATGACAACAGGAAGAAACATTCGCACAGTGCTAAAGCCGAAACACTTTCCTCTGGATTTTGGAGCCTGGCTGAGGGGATTTGTGCTCATTAAACCACTAGAGCATTAGTGAGATCAGGTACTGATTTCAGGCAAGAAGGTTTGGGGCTCAGTCGGTGTTCCAGTTCATCCCAAAGGTGCTCAGTCGGGTTGATGTCAGGGATTGAGTTCTTGGCAAACCATGTCTTCATGGATCTAGCTTTGTGCATAGGGGCGTTGTCATGCTGGAACAGGTCTGGGCCTCTTAGTTCCAGTGAAGGGAAATTGTAATGCTACAGCTTTCAAAGGCATCCTCTATAATAGTGTGCTTCCAGCTTTGTGACAACAGTTTGGGGAAGAACGACATATATATGAATTAATACATTAATGGGGGGGCGAAATACGTGATGAATAAATACTGATCTAATATTTCTGTTTTCAGGACTCTGAGAAGTATGTGGAGCAGCTTCTCACTCTGTTCAACCGCTTTAGTAAACTTGTGAAGGAGGCATTCCAGGACGATCCTCGATTCCTCACAGCCAGAGATAAAGTGAGTATGTGTTAATGCTCTGGCTCTCTTAAACATTTACTACAGTTTAATGAAAATAATGACACTATAATCTAATTACTGCAGCAGACTAGGGCTGGGCGATAGGATAATGTTGGATGAACACTGAGTCAGTGCTAATCCTTGACGGACAATAATCTCGCACGTTTTGTAACAGCTTTTGAGACACAAATAGTACAGAAACATTTTGTTATACTGCGTACTCTGCATGATGAAACCAGATCCATTTTTATTACCAAAGCCAGCAGACATTGTGAGGGAAATAAATCCCTCCCAAAGTGATCATGTATGAAAAAATAAGACAAATGTAGGATATATTATAAAGGCTTATCTTTATTAGGCATTTAGTTATTACAGAATATAGAATGAAACATTTCTAAAATTAAACAAAAATTTCGGATTTTAACTTCAGTAAAAGGCAACAACAACGAAAAGAGATCGTTTAGCCTTCATCATAAGCCAAAATATTTTATTCTAGTATGATCTATGTGAAAAAGATTACCATGAGTACTCTGCTTTGAACACTGCTGTCTTACGCATGGGGTTGGGATGTAATCAATTCTTTATATATATATATATATATATATTATATTATATTATATTATATTTTTTTTGTTTTACAAAAGGCTATTGTTGTAAATATTTTTAGATATCTCCCAGCCCTGCTGCAGACTGTTTTATACTTACTCCCATAATAGTGACGGTTTATTAAGTGATGAATGAAATATGCAATACAGAAACTACTTGAAGCTGATTACACAACCGCCTGTTCATTTTTACTAGGCGTACAAAGCGGTTGTGAATGATGCCACAATATTTAAGTTGGAGCTACCTTTGAAACAGAAGGGGTGAGTGAGCAAAAACAGCTGTGCATTTTGGGAAGAAAAAAAAATTCAGTGTTTACCTCATCCTGATTTCTTCTGTTTTTGTATATCTCGTGTACTAAATTGTTTCAGAAATGAAGACAAAATCTAAGAGAAAACAAAGGCAACCTGAGTAAACACAAAATACAGTTTTTAAATGATCATGTTATTTATTGAAGCAAAAAAGTTATTCAATACCAACTGGTCCTGTGTGAAAATGTATTTGCTCCCATAGTTGCTAATTCCACAAATCTATGAAACTGTGTTCATAATGGGGTTCAACTGGACTAGACACAGCCAGACCTGATTACTGCAAACCCTGTTCAATCAAATCAGCACTTAAGTAGAATTTTTTTCAGCAGCATGAAGTTGGTTAAAAGATCTTACCCAGTAACACACTATGCCAAAGTTGAAAGAAATTCAGAAATGATGAGAAAGAAGGTGATTGAAATCCATCAGTCTGGGAAGGGTTACAAAGCTATTTCAAAGGATCTGGTACTCCAAAAGAACCACAGTGACTACGTTTACATGGACAGCAGTAATCTAATCACATTATTATCTTAATCAGAGTAAGATCAATAATTAAAGTGTTTACATGAGTCACTTTTAGAATATACTTACCATCTATATAGTACTTGAGATACATGTATTTTTCCCCACCACAGGCCTATAGTAGGCAAGTATGCAGTTTGGGATGCAGCCGTACTCTCTTGTTCGCCATAAAACGTAAAGCTGCCGTGTGTGATCGTGTCCTGTCGCAAAATGCGGTGAAAACTCCCACACGACATTCATAATGTGATTAAGGTGTTTACATGTCTATAATACACGTCCATAATGCCACTAAAACCGGAGTAATCCACCGGTCTTAATTCGATTAGAGCTTAATTCGAGTATGACCTTAATTAGATTAAGGTAAGTAAAAATTGCCATTTACATGGTAGTTTCTTAATCAAAGTATCGTCTTAATCAGGTTAAGAGTGGATTATTGTTGTCCATGTAAACACAGCTAGTGAGAGTCATTATCTGCAAATGGAAAAACTGTGCACAGTAGTGAACCTTCCCAGAAGTGTCCAACCTTCCAAAATTCCTCCAAGAGCACAGCAGCTACTCATCTAGGAAGTCACAAAATGACAACATCAAAGGACCTACAAGTTTCTCTTGCATCACAAATGGTCACTGTTCATGACTCCACTATCAGAAAGACACGGCAAAAATGGCCTCCATGGAAGAGAGATGATGTGGGGATGCTTTACTGCTTCAGGACCTGGGGAAACTTGCAATAATCGAGGGAAAAATTAATTCTGCTCTCTACCAGAAAATCCTAAAGGAAATGTCTGGTATTCAGTCCATAAATTGAAACTCCAGCACAACTGGATTATGCAGCAAGACAATTATTCAAAGCATAGGAGTAAATTCTAATCCTAGACTGTTCTCCTGTTATGTTATCGGAAGCGTTTGGTTGCAGTTATTGCTGCTAAAGGTGGTACAACTAGATTTTAAGTTTAAGGGGGCAGTTAGTTTTTCATATGGGTGATGAATAACATTTTTTTTCCTTCAATAAAAAAATAAAAACTGTATTGTTTAATCAGGTTGTCTTTGTATTATGTTCTATTTTACTAAAACTTTTTTTAGTATGAGATGTACACAAAAACAGAAGAAATTAAATACTTTTTCACAGCACTGTATCTGTACAGCTAACTTGCCTCTTACACAAGTTAAGTTTAAGTAATTCAGCTCTGTATTTATATATAGAGTGGGACTCAAAACGCAACCTGAGTCCAAGTGTCCAGAGCTGCTAGCCAACTACTGTGACATGCTGCTGAGGAAGACGCCACTCAGTAAGAAGCTCACCTCTGAGGAGATCGAGCTGAAGTTAAAAGAAGTGGTAAAGGCCTCTAAAAAGCATCCTACACAACAAAATTATTCTTTCCCAAGGAAGTCAGACTTAATCCATGCTTTGTTTTGTAGTTGCTGGTGCTAAAATATGTCCAGAATAAGGACGTGTTTATGAGGTACCATAAAGCCCACCTGACCAGGAGGCTGATTCTGGACATCTCAGCTGATAGTGAGATTGAGGAGAACATGGTCGAATGGCTCAGGGTAATGATCGGGATAGGAAAATGCTGCTATCTTTATTTAAATTGACCATAATGGATCAGATAATGGGTGCAATACTCCTGATTCTGTCAAGTTCCTTTTATTAGGTTTTATTTTAAAATTTTGCTTGCTCTCATTCTGTAGGAAGTTGGTATGCCGGCCGATTATGTCAATAAGCTAGCTAGAATGTTCCAGGACATCAAAGTCTCAGAGGATCTAAACCAGGTCTTCAAGGAGATGCATAAACACAACAAGCTTGCTTTACCAGGTGACCTTAAAGCACAGACTTTTAATCTGTGATCATGTTTAACCCAAACAAGGCTGGTTCTCATATCTCAAATTATGTGTCCTGTGGTGCAGCTGACTCCGTAAATATAAAGATCCTGAATGCTGGAGCATGGTCACGCAGCTCAGAGAAGGTCTTTGTTTCACTTCCGACTGAGCTGGAGGACCTCATTCCTGAAGTTGAAGACTTTTACAAAAAGAATCACAGTGGTAGAAAGCTGCACTGGCACCACCTCATGTCCAATGGCATTGTGAGTTGGGATGGAGAGAGATATATATATATATATATATATATACATATAATTATTTTTTTTCTCTCTTTCTCTCTGTAGAATTTGTTTTTTGAGGCATCACCTACCAATAAGTATCTCCTCTTTATTTATTTATTTTTGCCACAGATCACATTTAAGAATGAAGTGGGTCAGTATGACTTGGAGGTCACAACCTTCCAGCTGGCTGTTCTTTTCGCCTGGAACCAAAGACCTAGAGAGAAGATCAGCTTTGAGAACCTGAAGCTTGCCACTGAGCTGCCTGATGCAGAGCTGAGACGCACCCTCTGGGTGAGGGGTGAACATGCAAAGTGCAATGTAGTGTGGAATTTTCCAGGCTAGGGTGTGTGGTGGTCCATCAGTTATAGTGAAGTTCCTCCACTCCAACTTTGGCAAACCATGTCTTCATGGAGCCCGCTTTATTATATTGTTATGCTACAGTATTCAAAGATATTCTGTACGCTTGTCCATATATGTGTAAATTATACAGTTGCAATCAAATTTATTCGACCCCCGTTGCAAATCAGGTTTATTTTCAAAATGTACAGACTTTCAGATGTTTGCAATGAACAAATCAAACAAAAGCAATTGAAATAGTTCAACACAACGAATTCAGGTATTTCATTGATTTGTTCATTGCAAACAGCTGAAAGCGTGTACATTTTGACAATAAACCTGATTTGCAATAGGGGTCAAATAATTTTGATTGCAACTGTACAATGCATAAAAAAACTCTTCAATTTGCATAAAATACTCCATAATAAATAGTTTCTTACAGAGTTTTCAATTCATTGTAACATGTACATTCAATTTGATGGGACATCATTTGGATAGGCCCACGTCTGCATGGCAAAGTAGAGTTACAACCCAAAGGAATTTTGTGTAGACCTCAAAGACAGGATTTGGGAAGTATAGAACTGAAAAATAACTTTTTGCATCTTTGATGGTCGTGAAGAAACGCTGGCTGCTTCCACCATTCTTAAAGAGAGGAACTGAGCAAATGGTGAAAAGAGCTTTAGTCAGAGAGGTGACCAAGAACTTTATGGTCACCTGATGGAGCTCCAAAAGTCCTTTGTGGAGAGAAATGTAAGAACTGGCCAGTGCTGCACCAATCAGGCCTTGATAGTCGAGTGGCCAGAGAGAAATGTAAATCAGTAAAAGTCATGTGATTGCTCATTTGGCACCTTATGGGCTCCCCGGCCATGAAAACCAAGACTGATGAACTCAAGATTGAACACTTTTTGTCCTGTAAGCTAAGCACTACATTTGAAGGAAACCAGGTTCATCACATGTCCCGTTCCATCTCTATGCTGAAGCACACTGTCCTGATGCAAGGAGGCTAAATGTCATGCCTCAGTTTGGTTTGTGATATCTTATTATGAAGTGTTTTCGCAGATAATTGGCAAACCATTTTAAGTAATTAATTTTATAGTAAGGCTGTAAAAATGAGGAAACGTTTCACTTGTTTCTGAATGCACGGTGGTTGAGGTAATGTGACCGTTGTCATGTTCTAAAGTTGTATCTATGTAGCCGGTGGTTTTAACCATTCGACCCTTGCTGACTTTTATTCTCTCTCTCTCTCTCTCTCTCTCTCCCTCCAGTCTCTCGTTGCCTTCCCAAAACTCAAACGGCAGGTGCTTTCATATGAACCTCAAGTGAGCTCTCCCAAAGACTTCACAGATAGTACATTGTTCTTCGTTAACCAGGAATTCTCCTTGATGTGCGTATCTCCTTTTTTATGATTTACTTTTTTTTATGTCTTACATTGATTGATTCATTTATAAGAGTAAATGGGTTAAGTAGAGTCCTACAGCGTTCACTGTTTTGCTCATCAGAAAAAACTCCAAGGTGCAGAAGAGGGGGAAGATCAACTTGATTGGCCGCTTACAGTTGACTACGGAGCGAATGAGAGAGGAAGAGAATGAAGGCATTGTTCAGCTAAGAATATTAAGAACACAGGTATGTAATAATTTTGATGGGAAAATGTTTCATGGAAGTTCGTGACGTTGATTCATAATCTGTGGCAAGGGTCATCAACTGGCGGAGCACGGTCCAGATGGACCTCGTTAAGTTTTTCAAAAGATCCAAGAGAACAGATGCAGAGCCGCTTAACATCTGGAAACGGTGGTCATAGTTCACCAGTTTTATTACTATGAACCAATGCAGCTTCTGTAACTGACAATCTTGTACTTTATCCAATCACACGCATTAACGTAAATGATTTAGCAGCTCACTAGAACAGAGATTGCCTCCAGTTCTAGAGACATTAGACAAAATATAACCAGTTTGAAATGTCCAATTATGTAGGTACGGACTAATCTCTAACGGGTTAAGCGTTAAATGTACTTTAGATACTTTATTTGTAAGAAATGTTATGTAACTGAAACTTTCAGAGATTTCCGTTGAATGCAATGTGTTGTGGGGGGTTTCTACCAAGGGAGATTTGTTTTGTTACAGTTTTTCTCGATTTTGATGTTGCAGGAGGCCATTATTCAAATTATGAAGATGCGAAAGAAGATAACTAATGCCCAGCTGCAGACCGAGCTGGTGGAGATCCTGAAAAACATGTTCCTTCCCCAGAAGAAGATGATCAAGGAGCAGATCGAGTGGTTGATTGAGCACAAGTACATCAAGCGTGATGAGTCAGACATTAACACCTTCATCTACATGGCATAGCACTGAGGTTTTTTGGGGTTTTTTGTTGCTGGAAATGTTTATCGTTCCAATCAAGATGAAGACACTGAACATGCAGCAGTCAGCAGCGAGAGAGGAGTGCTGACGCAATGGAGCAACCAAGCTGGCTGCTGATCTTCTCGTGGAGTGATGGGCTTGTTTTACACAACAGTCACACACCAGAATAGCTTGTTTTCAAGAAAAATCCCTGCCTTACCTTACAGTAAAGAAACCTGAGATAAGGATGGGAGATTTCAAAGGAAAAACAAAACAAAAATAAAATGAACTATATTTTTGCCAACAGGTAGTCAGTATGCATGGTGGGTGGTTTGCCTTTTTTTTTTTCTTTTTTTTTTTTTTTTTTTTTGTGAGTGTCGACATCAACAGCATGCTGTCGGTGGGAATGTCTGTCATCTGAGGACTTGTTTGTGTGTGCTGTGTTTTTGTGTGTGTGTGTGTGTGTGTCCTTGTCTGGTCCAGGCTGTGTCCACTCTTCTCCTCCAGCTCAGCTCTCAGCCTGGTCCAAAAGCTCACACTGCAGCCACATGGGAGCTCCGTCACCAGGATGGTGGACTGGAGTGTTAGCACTTTACGCATTCTGCCACACATTCAGCATGGCCGTGTTCCCGTCATCTGTTCTGTGTTGCTTTGGTTTCTTTTCTTTTCAAGAACGTGTTAAACTTGGATAGTCGACAATGGCGTGTTATACTGTAAGGCAGCCATCTTGAGATCACAGAGAAGTTCACTTTGTTTTCCCCTTTATTCATTATTATTATTGACTTCTTCTCTCTGGCCTACACGACATCAGATACAGTTGCAGCATGATACCACGTCCACTCTGCAGTTCTGCTGTAAACTGTGGGGTTTAATAGGCATCTGTTCCGTTATCTGAGTAGTTTTGATTCGACTTGCCCTGGAGATACCATTTCCTCCTCCTCCTCCTACTACTACTACTACTACTACTACATACTACTTCCGTTGACCTTCAAGCCACTTAAGGACACATTGGCTTCTTCTTAGCGGTGTTATTTTTTTCAAAATGTGTCGTTGGAACGTATCGATTTCTCGACACGAGTGCTGTACAAGCTCGCACATTGTCCACGTGGAAGGATTGATGTAATCATGATACGGAAATGATCTAGGCAATATTTTCTAGTGTATTTCACTTCTACTCACTCATTTAGGATCAGCTCCCTATGACCGGTATCGTTACTCTGTTTCTACATGATGTAATTGTTTTATAGCACACCCTCCTCACACTCTAACAGATGTGAGTGATGAGTGATACTGTTTTCCGTTATCAGATTTGAGTGATAAATGATATTGCTATAATTGACTAAATGGTTTAAAAAAAAAAAAAAAAAAACATTTCTTGTTACCTACACAGCCTATTTAAAATGTTTCACACCAGTCATTAGTTGGGTTGTATACACTGACCTACACTAGCTTTAAAGTATCTTCTTGATAACTGAGGTCATGATGAAAAATTTATCATGAAAAAACAAAGCATTAAATATTACATAAAGCAACATTTTGTGAATTAAAAAGTGAGTGCACGTATGATATTGCTCAAATCCAGGTTTCGGGTTTTTTTGGTGTTTTTTTTAACCAGTCCTGAAAATCGGTTGTCTGTTTGTTTCATTTACAACTTGTTATCCTGGAAAAATCCTGAGCCGCACAAATCAACTTGGTATCAGTACAATGTGAAAATGAATGCCCAGACAGGAAAAGCCAACACATACAGACAATTTGTAAACGTTATAAACTGATTCATCATTCATTCACTTTCAGTTAAGCACTTTATCTAAGTCAGGGTCATGGTGGATCTGGAACCTGTCCCAGGAACATTGGGATGCCAGTACATCACAGGGTATCATACACAGACTCATTCACAGCTAGGATAGCCAATCCAGGTTGGAGGAAACCCACACGCCACAGGGGAAGAACATGCGAATGTCAAAGCTTTTTTTTTTTTTTGGCCAGTGTAAAATTCGTTGTGCAGTTTATTTATTTACTCATAATTTCATACCGTGAGTGAGCGTGCATTATTAGGTGTGTATATGTACATTAATTGTTCAGTGATTTGTTTCATGTTTCCTAAATTGCAGATGACGTTTACAGAGTCTCCTTTTCCACTAGTTTTTGACCGGTGTGTAATAATTCTGAATTGGTTCTTGGTTTCAACGTTATGAAATTGTTGGAATTTGGCATTAATGGTTTTTTGAATGTAAGGTTTCCATTAACTAGCGTGACACTAAGAAGCAATTTTAATTTCTCTGAACTACCTAATGAGCGAATGTTTTTTTGTTTTGTTTTTTTAAATCAAACAATTTTTGCAAGCATATTTCTGCCATTAACATTTGCATTTAAATTTACAAACAACTAAACAAATCTTTACCCAAAGCAAAAATACAGGGTTTTTGTTTATTTGTTTTTTGTTTTTGTTTTTTACAAAAAAGTAGTTCCAGACACGTCATTTTTCGGCATGTTTTAATAACTTGGTAATTGTTAAAGTAAAATCCGTAGCGGATGTAGCATGTGGGGCGTGCTGCAGTCGTGCATTAACGCGAGGACGTAGTGTTTTTAATGTAGGAGGCTGAGAGTCATGTTGGATTTGATGCAGCAGAAGGCTGAAATCATGTGTGATTTTTGTGTTGTGAGGTTCCGACATCGGATGCTCTACTGTTATCCTGTGTGTTATAGGACATAAGTTATAAAACAATAGACCTTGAAGTAGCTTCGGTTAATCTTGCACCTAAATCCACAAAAGCACCTTTATCCAAACCCAGCTCTGGTTTTCAGCCCCTTTATATCATAAGAGGTTTCAGAGACTCTGTGTGTGTGTGTGTGTGTGTGTGTGTGTGTGTGTGTGTGTGTCTTGTTCACTTTTCACACACCGCCCACTTCATCCACACGTGAAAAGGCTGCAGCGAAGCATATAATCAGTATTCATTTTCTTTGGTGTCTTAAGATTCGAGTAGAGTTGAACGAACAGTTTTCAGTGTTAATTTCTGAGTGAATGAGTAATTTTCTGCACTTGACAGTTTTGTCTTTAGGGAAACGATAGCAAGAAATTAAGTATGCTTAGTTTCAAACTGCACCCAAAAAAAACCAAAATATGAATTTACCTATTAAACATGCATTACTGTGTAGGATCATCTACGTCTCTAAGTTGTGCAGATCTGACGGCTGTAAGCATGAAGACTTGGGTTTTTAATCCCCTGCTGAATTCACGTGAATGTGTGCCACTATGTGCAGAGCGGGAGTGGAGCTGTGGGGCGCTCGAGTGGATGTTCATCGTGCAGTCAGGGTGAACCGGTTTGGTGTACACCATATGTTTATTTCTCTTCAAATAATTTTTTTTTATGTTGTATAATTTATTTCCTTGCAAAATAAAGATGTCTTTTAAAGGAGGTTGATATGGCTTTGACTCTAGATGACACTACATCTTTTCTCCACAAAGGAAAACTGATCTTTTTTTCTTCATTTCAGCATAACTTCACACTGAGTGTAAAGCATGCATACCAGACAAGCATCATGAACTTGACAAGGCACATCATTTCTGCTGTTTAGATCAGCAGAGGATCAGAGATGTGAAAAGTTGACAGTATGATAGCTGTACAAGCCAGTATCACTAGTTTCACTACACCATGACTCAAACCAGTGGGTAACATGACAAAAATATAAGACACTTGAATATATAAATAATGTATGTTTATGGAGGAGCAGCCAACAAAGCAGTAGTTTTGCATTGAGTTTGATGATACTGTATAAATAACAAAACTGAACAGAAGAGAAAAAAAAGTACATTAATGACTTCATGCTTCCAATCAGTTTGTAATTTTTATTTATTTATTTAAATAACCCCAGATAAAGATGTCATGGTACCTGAGCGAATACCTTGGGTAAGTGTGCTGTGTATTGTTCAGGCTACAGACGGTGTGTACATGCTCTACTGGGGAAGCGAACGAGTACTTGGAGCAGGGGTGGGATTTGAGCCCTCAACCCCGGCGGTGGGAGGCAACAGTGCTAACTACTAACCCACTGTGCCACCTACCCCTAGCACCAACACTAGGACTAGGACTATACAATATACAATATTTAGTTAAAAATGTGTAAATTGTTAGTGGTGTTTATGTCTAAAAACTAAACTTCTTCATTATGAAGACAATTAATTTGCTACATAATAAATAAACTATATAGAAATGAAATTAAGAACAATCCAGTGGGAAACCAGAAGTTATCAAGTTAAAAGTTATTTCCCTAAAGTGTTGCTTTTCATTTTTGCAAATATTTTACTATTCTTCTGATCCTTTAAAAAAATGGAATCTATGAGGGTTCATTGTATTAATTGTGCATCTGCACACAATGCACACAGACATTCAAACACTCATTTCCCACCATTCGTTATTTACGGTCCACTGTAAACACACTAGGATAATAATGCATTCGGAATATTTTGAAAAAGTGTCTGCTCTGAATCCAACTTGCTTCACTAATCATACACTTGTTACAGAGAAAATAAAATTGATAATTATTGCGCCTCTTCTTTAAGTAACAGTAAACAAGAGAACAATAATTACTTTTTTTTATTGACTGCAAGTCAAGAGTTTGTAGTGTTTTGAAATAGTTCAATATTATTATATTAATATTATTTTCTTAGCCTAACAAATTGCTATCAATATGATATCCAAACTCTTCGTTTAGTTTTTTAACTTGAATGTAAATCATTGAAATACACTATGAAAACATGAAATAGACTCATTTTAAAGATACATGTACAGTGCTCTCCAGTAATATTGGTGCCCTTGTTAAATATGAGCGAAGTCTTTATTGTTTAACCTTTTGATCTTTTGTTCAAGAAAATCACAAAAATACTCTGCTCTCATGGCTATCAAAAATTTGCAAACACGGGACAGGCACCCTTTTAGTCAATACTTTGTGCTACCTCCTGTTGCCAAGATAATAGCTCGGAGTCTTCTCCTATAATGCCTGATGATGTTGGAGAATACATGATGAGGGATCTGAGACCATTCCTCCATATAAAATCTCTCCAGATCCTTCAAAGTCCACACTGGAGGACTCTCCTGTTCAGTTCATCCCACAGGTTTTCTATGGGTGAGGGGACTGGGATGGACATGGCAGGACCTTAATTTTGTGGTCAGTAGTGTCTGGTAAACTGAAGATGCTTGAATATGTTTATAGATGAGAGTAGAGGCTTTTTTCTTGAAACCCTTCCAATCAACTTGTAGTGATATAGGTGACTTTAGCTTCGGAGACTTTCTGACCCCAAGACGCAACTAACTTCTGCAGTTCTCCAGCTGTGATCTTTGGAGATTTTTGACCACTCAAACCATCCTCTTCTCAGTGTGTTGAGACGATATAGACACATGTCCAATTCCAGGTTGATTCATAATCTTCCTAATTATTGCCCTGATGTAGGAAATGGGCATTTTCAATGCTTGTGCTATTTTCTTATAGCCACTTCCCATTTTGTGAAGCTCAACAACCTTTTGCCACACATTACAGCTAGATTCCTTGCTCTTACCCATTGTTATGAATGACTAAGGGGATTTTGGCCTATGTGTTACCTTTTATTTATACCCCTCTGAAACAGGAAGTCATGTTTGAACAATTTCCTGTTCGTAGTCACCCAGGTGTACAATTTTTTTTTTAATATCAATGGGAATATACTTCAAATATAATTTTGTCACATGAATTCATATGGGTTCCAATGATTGTTGCACCCTTTTATTTAACAGTTGTTTTTTTTAGTTTGCAATTGTTTGATATCCATGAGAGCAGAGTATTTTTATGATTTTTTTGTTAACAAAAAATCAAAAGTTGAAACAATAAAGATAATTTTTCACAGCCTTCTTTGCTCATATTTATCAAGGGTGCCAATATTAGTGCAGGGCTCTATAGTTTTACTCATGGTAAAGCTTGCAAGTTGTGTTCGAGGCTATTAATCCATATTTTCAGTTTGATCCAGATATAACACAGCTGTGCTAACTTTTAGAGGAGATTTAAAATAAACTGATGAGTATTAAAAATTCTTGTTAGCAATTGTAAATAGCTGGAGTATATTCAGTACAATCTGTACTGTAGCCTATATATGCCATTCTGTTTGTAATCGACACTTTGTTAAAAAGGCTTACATTATCAACCAAAGAACAATAAACAATTAAAGTACAAACCAAAACTAAATACGTATTAAGGTATGTAGGTATACATATTTATTATTATAGATCACTTAGTCTCATGCACCAATACACAGTTACTGTTATTTGGCTCTGAGTGTTCTTGTTAGAAGAATCCTAGCTCAGGTGTTGATAAATGATTTAACATATTTATTTACTGTCGTGCATTTTGGACACGAAATGATGATTTGGACAGAGAGATGTTGGTTTGAAAAGCGGATTTGGTGGTAAATAATGCCTGTTAGACATAAATAAAAAATATTCCCTGTGTACCCCGCCCAAGTGTCAACCAATGATAGATGACTAATTTGCATACAGGAACCATCATGCAGTGCGGTGCTATTGTTTTTTTAAACAATTCTTTCGAGTCCTATATAAAATGTATTATGTTTACATTTTTTGTACAATGTTATACAGCGTCCATACTGTCTGTCATAATGTCTGGTATATACACTACTTTTATTTTTTTTTTTTTTTTTACTAACTACCGTCATCGCAACATCTATTCGGATGTTGTGGTACATATTCCTGTGTTGCTAACTCTCTTAAATGCCCGGATGAACCTCGGTGGTCCGGGGTGCAGGCTTCAAACCTGTAGCTGCCTAGCGGCAGAGTGGTTCAATTCCACCTTTCGGGCGAACACGGAAATATTAACCTTTTTTTATATATATATATAATTTTTTAAATAAGTTTTAAAATAGTCAGAGATCATAGACTAGATCTCAGTGTAAGGTCGAATCTTATTGTTTTCATTGTTTGTTGTTGTTGTTGTTTTTGTTTTTTAACCACCAAACTTGTTTTATGAGTGAGGCACTCATGAGGAAATATGCGCAGCTATCCTGTTTCGTCTGTAATGTGTTCAGTTTCAGATGGATCCCAAAACATTAAAATATCTTCCCCTAACATCCTATTAATTCAATTGACCCGGATGAGAACATTTCTGACAACCAATCACAATGGCTTGTTTGTGCAACGTCACCGGAAGCGGATGCGTATGTCCTTGACGGACATGTGTGCGTGCCTGGGAATGCACGGACACCAGGTCTGAAAAGCTAACACAAGCAATATAATATTCTCCTTCAGCTGCTTTTCCCTCAAGGTATGTTGTTACAAAGCGTGATTGTTATGGGAAAAAATCCGACCAGATAATTTAACAGCGCTCATCTTTTGTTTATTAGCTTGCTAGCTTCCTAGCTGCTCAGACATGTTTACACTCAGTAGCTGTCTTCTCCAGATCACAGTCTGGCTGACTGGTGGATTAGTTTCACATCTGAGCTTTTAATAGGCGTTTTTCTGCGTTTGTATATTAGACTTGCTGAAGAAGAAGAAGAACTGCAGTGCTTTATTTTTTGATGATGATGATGATGATGATCAAAAGCTTACACACAGAAAGAAAGTATATGTCAGATGTTTCAGGGGTGTTGAAATTAAATCACAGATAAATGCAAGACTTCACACTCTGATCTCTCCCAAATAAGATGCTTATCTCATTAAATGTCACGTTCGTCATCATAAGGTACGTTTACATGCAACCAAATAATCCGTTGGTAATCAGATCAGATTGAGAAGCCTTCATGTAAACACCTCAGTCGATCCGAATTTCGATCAGATTGCAAGGGGTGGTGTAGATCTGAAATAATCCGGTAAATTTTTTTTGGGGGGGGATTGGCATGTAAACGCTTGAATCATCATCATCATGACTATTTTCACAATCGTGGTGCGCATGTTTATTTAAGTCTTACGTTTTCGCCCAGAAGTTTTAGTTATGAATATACACAACGCACATGTAAACGAATATTTGAATCGGATTGCAATGTTAAGCATACATGTAAACAGTACTTTCAGAATCTGCATTTGGCTTGACAAAAATACTGTACCTACAGAGTGTTGCCTTGGTCATTAGTGATTGAAATCTGTATCCAAATTTCTGTAACACTGCCTTGTTTAGAAAAAATCACAAGTCAGATTTGAATAGAGCTGTATTGAACGTATCTACTAATACCATCTTCATAAACTTTGTCCTCTCAAAGCGAGATGCCATTACACAAATACCCACCGCGCCTGTGGGAAGCCTTGAAATTACAGAAAGGGATCTACGCCCGTCTGCCGCAGCATTACCTGAAATCCCTTCAGGACACATCGTCCCCAACTCCGGTGCATTGGAAACCTCTGGGCGTGAAATACAGAGCAAACCCAAAAACAGGCCACAGAGAGCGGGTTCAGGACGTACCCATTCCCATTTATTACCCACCGGAGTCGCAGGACGGCCTGTGGGGTGGAGAGGGCTGGGTATGTGGCTACAGATATGCCAATAACGATAAGGTGAGTTTCTGGATAAGATTGTGTTGTGGTTATGATGTTGTGATGATGCTGAGGACATCGGTAAGGGTTGGGTTTAGTTCTGCAGGATTGTGGCCTGAACCCGGAAATAAAAGCTGAGATGGATTTAACTTGCACATTTCAAATAGTGCTTCATCCTGTCCATCCTTATGATGGTAAAAACTGCCCATTATGTTGTCCCTCATGCGTGGTTTGATGTGGCGCAGTGAGATCTTTTCCCCCACTGTTTTCTGCATTTCTGAATCTAAATTTTAATCTAAGCAGGCTTGAGCCTGGCCAGTACCTGCTGGGGAAAACTAAGGTTGCTGCTGGAAGTGGTATAAGTGAGGTCAGCAGGGGGCGCTCACCCTGTGGTCTGTGTGACTCCTAATGCCCCAGTATAGTGACAGGGACACTGTACTGTAAAAACAGCACAGTCTTTCAGATGAGACGTTAAACCGAGGTCCTGACTCTCTGTGGTCATTAAAAATCTCAGGACACTTCTCGTAGAAGAGTAGGAGTATAACCCCAGTGTCCTGGTGAAATTCCACCATTTGCTCTTCTCTATCAACGCTCCCTAATAATCCCCATCTCTGTATTGTCTACTACACTCTCTCCTCTCTCCACTAATATCTGGTGTGTGGTGGGTGTCCTGGAGCACTATGGCTGCCGTCACATCATCCAGGTGGATGTTACACACTAGTGGTGATTGAGGAGATCTTTCCTCCTCCCCATACAATGTAAAACACTGAGTGCCTAGAAAAGTGTTATATAAATGTAAGTGTAGCTAACTGTAACTAAAAAAAATTCTATGTACAGGCTTAAATCAGGATAATAAACTGCAGCACGATGAACTTTTTATGGCTCTTTTAGAAGTTCTTAAAGAATTTGTATGAAGCTGTTCATGACGGTGATGGTCCAGTGCACGTGCTGATGTGCTGTAGTGAAAGGTCTGTGGTCAGTGGTTTCCCATGCTAGTGAAATCCCCTCCTTTTCCTGTTAAAGTAGGCGGTTCTTAGTCGCATGTGTCCACAGACTCTGAGGTGAAAGTCTGAAGGTCTGGCTTCTGAGGCAAGTTCTGCGTAAACTGCGAAATAAAACAGTTTTGTCCGACTTAAGCCACGTTCTTAACTATTTAATCGGCATGTTTAAAACGTGTGCCTGGAGCTTAAAGTGTTTCCGTGTGACTTGCCTGCAGCTCTCTGCAAGAGTGAAGAAGATCTGGAAGCCTCAGCTCTTCAAGAGGGAGCTGTACAGTGAAATCCTCGACCAGAAGTTCAACATCACGGTCACGGCTCGCACGCTGGATCTTATCGACGCCGCTTTCGGCTTTGACTTCTACATTCTAAAGGTAACAGCTGATTGCATTTTCATGACTTTAGTCTCAGATAACTCTGTGTCTGCCCTGTGCGCGCAGAGTTTGCATGCTCTCCCTGTGCTTTGGGGGTTTCCTCCGGGTACTCCGGTTTCCTCCTCGGTCCAGAGACAGAAAATGGATGGATAGAAGATTCTGTCTGGGTTAAGAGATCTTTTGAGATCAGAGTTGGCAAACCTCTAAAGCACTGTAACCTCTATGTACAGCTCAACATGGTGTACAGTTCAAATGTACATTTTTTAAGATTCTCAATTATAAAGTGGATTTTCTGAGCACAGGCCAATCACACCTTATTGTTCTGTAAAACCAAGTATTGTTTGGTTGGTTTTACAAGGATCTGTTTAAAAATCTGAAGTTGTGTTTGAGATGTACATAGAAATTGTACAGTATTTTTTTTTGTTTCATGTGCAACTTTTTGACACACACACACACCTTACAATCTCTGCTAGATAATCTTCTGTTCCATCTAAATTTGGTTTTATATCATATTGAATGTTATCTGGTGATAGCTACAATATCAGCTTTCTATTTCCACCTCTTAAGATCAGTAAACATTGTAGAGCAATCCTGGTTTTGATTTGTCGACCTTAGTTGTTTTGGGTTTTTTTGTAAACTTATTGAGCACATATAAAACATTTACAGCTAAAAGTTTCCTTCTCCTCCAGCACTCCATAATGAGGCTTTGTGGCTAAATATTGATTGGCCACGACGGCTGAATCTTCATCCTGGATGATGATTGGGTAGCTGATAGAACCTTTGGAGAACTTTCTTTTCAAAATGTTTAAAAAGATACCACCATGGGAGATGAAAAATTGATCTAGGGGAGTGATGAAGTTTGTGTTTTCACCCAAAATGCCAGATAGAACCTTATAACACCTAGGTCATGTTGTTGTTGTTGTTGTTGTTATTGTTAATTTGTTGTGTTTGTGCATTGACTGTATGGATGGTACTAAACGTACCGATGCACGTTATTATCGAATTGTAATTATTTGAATTGTATGAATAGGCCGGAAGCTTCTGGAAATCACGTCACACGTACTTAAAGTTGATTATTATTTTATTTTATATGAGACACCAAAGCAAGACTTGAACTCCAAGTTCGGCATGGACCTGAAGCGCGCCATGCTCCTGCAGTTAGCACGCAGAGACACTCAGCTCTATCCGGACGATCCCGCTCGACAGGAGAAGATCTACAACAAATACAAGGTGAGCAGTTCACAAAATCTCCATTTCCGATTAAAGTACGTGTAAGGAATGTGTAGGATGTGATGTAATTGGATAGCTGAATGTTTTGCTCTGTGTGCCTGTGTCCGTCGGCTTGCGTGCGGTGGCGAGACAGCAGTTTGAGATTCCTGCTGATGAGGCCGAGTGGGTCGGCCTGAGTTTGGAGGAAGCAGTCGAGAAACAGAGACTCCTTGAGCACAAGGTGATGTGATTGTGAATAAGAACATTAATGCTCAGGTCTAAACCATATTCTAAAAAAATGGTCTTATATAGTGCTTTTATCCAAACCGCTTTACACTGGTTCTCATTCACACACACTCTCAAGCACCAATATTAGCAGAACTGCCATGCAAGGTGCTAACTTGCCATCGGGAGCAACTTAGTGTTCAGTGAGGGGGAAAGGGAGCGAAGATTGCGACGAAAAGAGATAGAAGGAGGAGACAGTGAAGGGGGTGAGGGGAGAGAAATAGAGAACTGGATAAAGAAATGGTCAGAGGTGTGGAGAGGAGTAATGAGAAGATTGTGTGTGGTGCAATTACGTGTGAGGATGAGGTCAAGCTGTTTGCCAGTTGTGGGTTGTGGGTTGCTGGTGTGGTGAACTGCTTGAGGTCAAATGTGGGAAGGAGAGCAAGAAAGTCAGCTGCATGTGGCTTGTCTAGATGAATGTTGAAATCACCAAGGACCAGAAGAGGAGTTCCATCATCTGGGATGGTGGACAGTAGCGTGTCAAATTCATTGAGGAACTTCCCCAGTTGATCTGGAGGACGGTAAACAACAAGAAAGTACATTTTGGCAGGGTCAGTGATTGTAACAGCATGAAAGGTGTATGAGCAAGAGGGAGAAAGACAGGTAAATGTTTTGGAAAGAAGCAAACCTGTACCACCCCCTCGTCTATTGGGGAGTGAGGTATGGGAGAAGTTGAAGTTGGAGGCCAGGGCAGCTGGTGTGGCAGTGTTCTCAGCATGGATCCAGGTCTCAGTCAGAGCCAGCACGCTGAGGTTGGAGTGGGTTGCAAATGCAGAAATGAAATCTGCCTTGTTGACAGCAGATTGGCAGTTCCAGAGTCCGATTGAGAATGAGATGGAACCTGCAGAGGCCACATTCGGAGAGCGTAGGTTGTCCAAATTGCGGACGTTTTTGGGAGAATGCCACCGCAGATAACAGGGATGAACTGATGACACGTGTGTGTGTGTGTGTATGTATATATATGTATGTATGTATATATATATATATATATATATATATATATATATATATATATATATATATATATATATATATATATATATATATATATATATATATATATATATATATATATATATATCTATATCTACCAGCTTCAGCAGAAATAACTGCAACCAAACTGGAGATCAGTCTTTCACAGAGAAATTTTGGCCCACTCTTCTGTGCAGAACTGCTTTAGTTCAGCCACACTGGAGTGTTTTCCAGCATGAACTGTCAAGGTCAGGACTTTGACGAGGCCACTCCAAAACTTTCATTTAGATTTTTTTGAGTCATTCAGAGGTGGACTTACTCCTATGCTTTGGATCATTGTCTTGCTTCATAATCCAGCTGCGTTTGAGTCTCAACTTACAGACTGAAGCCCGGACATTTTCCTTTAGGATTTTCTGGGAGAGTTCAGAATTCATGTTTCTCTCAATCATTGTAAGTTGTCCAGGCCCTGAAGCAGTAAAGCATCCCAACACCATCACATTTCCTCCACCATGCTTGATCGTAGTATGATGTTCTTTTTGTGGAATTTGGTTTTTGGTTTATGCCAGATGTACCAGGACCCCTGTCTTCCACACAGTTCCACTTTCAACTTATCAATCCACAGAACGTTCTCCCAAAAGGTTTGAGGATCATCAAGGTGTGTTTTGGCAAAATTCAGATGAGCCTTAAGGTTCTTCTGGGTTAACAGTGATTTTCACCTCAGCACTCTTTCATGGAGGCCATTTTTGCCCAGTGTCTTTCTCATAGTGGAGTCATGAACAGTGACCATTTATTGATGTAACAGAGGCCTTCCTGGATGAATAGCTGCTGTGCTCTTGGAGGAATTGTGTAAGGTTGGACACTTCTGGGAAGGTTCACTGCTGTGCAGTTTTTCCACTTTGAGATAATGGCTCTCGCTGTGGTTCTTTGGCGTCCCTGAGCCATTGAAATAGCTTTGTAACCCTTCACAGATTGATGCTTGCAGTAATCAGGCCTGGTTGCATCTAGTCCAGCTGAAAGATTTGGGGAATTGGTAACTATGGGGGCAAATACATTTTCACACAGGCCCAGTTGGTAGTTTTTTTGCTTCAATAAATAACATTATCATTTAAAAAAACTGTATTTTGTGTTTAGTCAGGTTGCCTTTGTTTTATCTTGGATTTTGTTTTCATTTCTGAAACAATTTATTATGAGATACACAAAAACAGAAGAAATCAGGATGGGTACTTTTTCACAGCACTGTGTAATATTAATTTTATTTGAAAGCTCTTCTTTCCATTTTTGGTTAAAATAACGTCTCTACATTCACAAACCGAATGCCCTAGTCTGCCTTGATTTTGTGTGTGGATCATGTTCTAGTTACTGCTTAAAAAAAAAAAAAAGGGGAAGATGTGCACATGCTGGAGGAAGATGTAGTTAATAAATAAACACTGATGATGTTTCTTTTAAAGATTGTACGTTTTTGTTGAATTAGTGTGGATATATTCTAAGAGGTTCTACAAATGTCTAAATACCATTTTGAACTGTATCAGGGATTAAACACTCATACGGATGCTATATTTTTGTATTCTGAATCTGGAGCCCATGACTATTACTCTCAGTATTTTTGTCACAGCTCAACTGTGTTAATAACCACATACCAGAAAAACAGGAAACCAGATATCAACTACCCGAGTCAACAAACAGTATTATACTGTATGATATGTAAAATCAAATCTTTTGTTTTTTTCCCCCGCAATACCTTTTTTTTTGTTTGTTTTGTTTTTTTTTTTTTTTTTTTTTGCTTAACCCGTCCTTCTTCATTGTCACACAGGATCCTGAGCCACTTTACAAGAGCTGTGTGGAGAACCTGGTGAAGGAACTTGCCATGCAGAAACTCGCTGAACCCCAGGTTGTGGAAAAGAAAGACTGATGAAAAATGTATTTATTGGGGTTTTGTTTTCTCTGCTTACTTTTGTACTGATGCCATTTATGATATGCCAATATCCTGTAAATATCGAACCGCTAGTCAAACAATAAATTAATTCATTATCTGATGTACATGTGTCAGACAAACTATGTGATCAAATATGTGGGTTTTTATTTTTATTTTATATATATATATATTATATTTATTTATTTATTAATTAATTATTTATTTATTTATTTTTTTTTTTTTTTTTGAGTTGGATAGATTAGATAGATCACTATTGATTCTGCCAGCAGGTGGCGGGGACTCGACTGTACTTCTCAAATCTCAAACCATGACGCACACGCCCCTCTCTAACCCCAACAAGTTTTCACCAAGCCCGTCGTAGTTGAGTATTGACCAGGAATCTATAACTCAAGCACTGCTTTTAAAACAAATTCTTTGTATCATACACACATTGTTCTGTAACCTGTATTTATATAACCACGCTAAAAGGTTAAGCAGTTACCAGTTGAGTTTCACATCATGTTTTATTTTAAATGACATGTCTTAAGATCGTACCCTTCTTCATTTTATTTATTTGTGAAGCCCAAAAACAACTTTAAATAGTTAGGGAAATTAGATCTGAAATTCAAATGAAAGCACTAAAATCTTAACCATGTTCCAGCATGCATTGTGGTTCCCGAGCCAACCGCAGTATATCACATTGTTTAAATAACAGTGTAGCACTTCCCGTTTAGAACTATATAAACAGCTCTCATGCCTGTACCGATAATATAGCATGCGTAAAGCTTACAAGTTCACATGACAAAAGTCCATACGGTTATTAAAATGATAAGCAGTGATGATTGGAGAGGGTGTGTTGTGTAACTACCACGCACAATAGAAGCGGTATAAAAAAAATACCACTGCTTGAAGAGTTGTGCAATGGTGGAGTTTCCCCCCCACTGGCGTAGGCCTGAGCTTCCTTTCATAGCTTCGTGATGACATGATGGAATCTGACTTTGCAGCATTGATTCTGTCCATTAATTTGAATGAAGCCAGAAGGGGGAAGGTCAGTGAACCTTTTGATCTCTGACTCTTTCCTATCTATGTGCATGTGGTTGACTGATGAACACATAACATGTGATTGAAGCTTGCTTCTACTGAAATAATTACACATGACACTACAGAAATGTTCACAAGAATGATGATATAATGAAATTTCACAACTGTCAGTCTAGTTCACATGTAGCAGTATGTGACATCACTTATCCAAAACCAAAGAATCTAAACCAAGCCTTTAATACAAGACACAGCGGTGCATACAATATTTTCCCGAGGAGAAACGATAGTGCATTTTGGTCGTGGTTTACTACAATTTACTTTACAAAACAGAATTATTTATATAGGTAGATGTATACCAGCTAATCCTTCAAGGTTTTCAACTTGCTACAGCATTCAACAAATTATGTTTGTTTAGTTTTTTTTTACAAAATGTACAAAATGTTTCTCATTTCACAGAATGTCAATCAAATCCTAAACGATGTTAAAATGAACGCATCATTATATTTAATGCTATTACTTGACATTCATCTAAGCAAAGGATATGCTAGCAGAAATGCAAAAAAAAAAAAAAAAATTCAACCCACAGGCTCGTTGTTTTGCGTACACACAGTATTTGAGTATATATGGATGAAGGTGGGAATGTTGTCTTCTGATCTAGACATGCAATATGAAGCCTGGGCAATCCATTAATGGCCTATTTGACAATTATTACTCAAAAAGCATTCAAACAGCATCTTTTCTTTTTTTCTTCAGGTAGGACTACTAAAGGTCCTATGCATCTCCCAGAATGTACATCACTGTACAGAAGGGCATCACTTGACAGTACACACACACACTCCAGAATGGAGAAAGGCTAAGGTCTGAGCAGCCATTTTATGGCATGAACATATAATAGTATACACACACACACACACACACACACACACACACACACACACACACACACACATACAGCCCATTATCAGACTGCCTTCAGATTTGTCCTTCAGGTTCGATGGTCATTTTGAGAGCCCTCAGGGACAGCACATGGCATCCAGTGTGAATCTAAACCTACATACACATTTCTGGAGTACAGACCCCAATCCTTATTTTCCACTAATGAAAACGAGGAGCTCGCTCTACATCTCTACTCTTAGAAGCATCTACTGAGGACTTCACGGGTCGTCTTCAGTTTTGACCTGACGTAAGAAAATGTCCTGCAGGTCTTGAGGAAGTTCTTGGTTGTAAAACGGGTCCATGAATGAAGGAATGGGAGGCTGGCCAGCTTCCATGTGATTCAGGTTTGTATCTGCGATGCCGGAGTTGGGATCCTGGCTGTTCAAAAGCTGGAGAAAGTTCTGGGGGCCCAGGCAATTAGTGAGGCTGGACAGTAGGCTGTTCATTGTGTCTGGGTCCAGGCTGACGCACGTGTCATCCAGTTGGGAACCACTGTCCTCGTAGTGAATCCCATCCAGGACCTGAGGGACCTGAGGGACCTGAGGGAACATCTCATCCTGAGGCATAATACCGCAGTCGGACACATCGGCACAGAACAGATCAAACTGTTTTGCTGGATCTGGTGTGCTCATGATCTCGTCTGGAACAAAAACAAATGCTGGATGTCACACTGAAACATCAATGAAACACTGTGTGTGTGTGTATGTGTGCTGAAATACTCTACCTGTGCTGACACTGCAGTCCTCATTGAACTTGCTGGATTTTATTTTCCGTTTGCGTTTGACCTCATATGGATCTGCACATAAAAAAGCAAAGAAAACAATGACATCACTTAATATGTGGTAAAGCTGGCTGGTGGACCAGCATCTCTTAAAATGTTTGCAGTATTTTCACTGGCAGCATTTCAGAGCAGAAAACTGCACAGGAAGCCTTGATCAGGGGAGATCCACAGGTTTCCACAGGTTTCACTTTCAATGTCAATAAAGAAGGGGGGGGTTCCAGAAAGTTCAGTAAACTTCAAATTTGGTATAATGGACTAAATTAAAGCAAGAAAATGCTGCTCTGCTTATTTCAATTAGCTAAAACATAACCACTGAACTGGTGTAGATGTTAGAGTGTCACTGGTGTAGCTAGTAAGAAACACAGCCTGATTTTACACTTTGCTATTTCAAATGACAAATTTTTCCAGAGATTAATGAGCAACTGTTTCCACTGTTACTCATTAACCCTGGACATAAAAACAAAAACTTGTAACTTGTAAGTTAGGAACCAGCCTCCTGATCATTTACCCCAACAACCACTTTACCATATTAGAGTTCCCTATTTGCATTTCTTTTAAGCCAATGAAATTGTGCAATACTGAGATCAAAATAGAAACTGTGCAGGTGAAGGTGCTTTTCGAGGTTATACACTCATTGGTTGTAGTCACCACAATTTTAAAATAAAAAAAGTCCCCACAATGATTCTTGTTGCAAGAACAGTGTGTCATGTGCTGACCTGGATTGTGAGGCAGGTAGGTGAACTTCACCGGCTCGCTGTACATGCGGTCTGAAATGCGACGGAGAGACACGTTGACCTCGACCTCTTCGGCAAGGTCCTGCTCCTGATACGGTGGTGACTTGAAGACGATGGCGATCTGCCGATGCACGTCAGTCTGTGCAAACTCAGCCTTAGCCTCCCAGTTGCCCAAACTGAAGATGATCTCAATGTCATCTGTGGTATTCCATCACACAGACACATGCACAATATTTTATTTACAGGGCTGGAAAAAAAAGTATCCTGACTTCTTCTGGTTTTGCGTATAAGCAAAAACAATGATATCCAACACCTATCACCAACGTGAAAAAACATTCAAATATCTGATCACCGATGTATTTGTCTATTTGCTTTTTACAGGAGTGGTGACTAGATTTTCCAGTTTGAATACGGGGAAACCCCCTACTGCACTGCAAGGCCAATCATTTAAAAAAATAATAAAACCACAGTATGGGACACTGCTGCTAGGAAACTCAGCATTACTGAGAACAGCATGAATTATGTTAGCGACAGCAAGTAACTAGAGTATATACAAACACTGGCTGCTTTAATAGGAACACCTGTACCCCTGCCCAGTCATGCAATTATCCAATCAGCCAATCATGTGGCAGCAGTACAAATCATACAAGTGCTTCAGTTTACCTTTATATCAAATATCAAAAGAGGGGAAATGCCCAGAAACTGTTCATCTCATTTCAGAGTTTACACAGAATTGTGCAAAAAAAACAACAACAACAAAAAACATCTACTGAGTGGCATCTCAGAATACGCAACCTTAAACCAGATTGGCTACAACAGCAAAAGACCACATCGAGTTCCACTTATGTCAGCAAAGAACAGGTGTCTGAAGCTACAGTAGCACTGTAGCACAAGCTCAGATTGGTCTGAGCTGACAGGAAGTCTACGGTAACCCAAATAATCATTTATTACAATTGTGGTGAGCACAAACGCATCTCAGAATGTACAGCACATCATACCTTGAGGTGGATGGGTTACAACAGCAGAACACCACATCGGGTTCCATTCCGGTCAGCCAAGAACAAGAATCTGAGGCTATCATGGGCACAGACTCACCCAAACTGGACAGCTGAAGACTTAGCATCACCAGGTCTTTTCCCAGTCTTCATCTGTCCAGTTTGGGCGAGTCTGTGCCCACGATAGCTTCAGATTCCTGTTCTTGGCTGACCGGAGTGGAAACTGATGTGGTCTTGTGCTGTTGTAGTCCATCCACCTCACAGGTTTGATGTGTTGTGTGTTCTGAGATGCTTTTCTGCTCACCACGCTTGTAAAGAGGCATTATTTGAGTTACTGTAGACGTCCTGTCAGCTCAGACCAGTCTGGTCATTTTCCTCTGACCTCTCTCATCTACAAGGTGTTTCCACCCACAGAACCATCGCTCCCTTAATCCCTTCATTTTTGTTTTTCGATCCATTCTGTGTAAACGCTACAGATTATTGAGTGCGAAAATCCCAGGAGATCAGCTATTTCTAAAATACTCAAACCAGCCCGTCTCCGATGATCAAAGTCGCAGCGATCACACTTTCCCCCTCACTCTGATGTTTGATGTGAAGCTCTCGGCCTGTATCCGCATTATTTTATGATTGGCTGATTAGATGACTGCATGAATGTGTAGGTGTATCTATTGTCCTTTACTCATAGTTGCTCTTCACAAAACTGTGCATTTTTATAATTTGCATACATCAAGTACAGTATCTTTCTTTAAAATCTTTTTCCTTGCTATGCTATGCTCCCCCCCCATTACTCACTAGTGGTTTTTACTCTCAAGCAGTATACCGCTATTGATTCGGGGGGTTTTTGTGGTATGTTCTGTCAAAACGCTGCAATATTACAGAGTATTATGTAACATTAGAAAAAACAAATTTTATGATAAGGCACGGTTATGCTGTTTTATTCTGTACTCTTATTACTCTTTACAAAAAAATATTAATAATTTCATTTTGGGTCCTAGTATGTGGAAGTGGCGCTCACCTTTTTGCACTTTGTCGCAAAGCATGTAGATCTCGGTCTTGCCTGTACAGGCTCCTTGCACAATGTTCAACCTGTTGATTTTCAGCTCTGCAGTTGTAGTAGCTTCTGCACAGATGCACATAAAAATAATATTAGCGTTGCAGTTGATAGTCGTTTTATTATTCAATACAGTAACATTATCAGGCCATAATGACGGTGGAAGTGGCTGACTTGGCTCTCTCTGTTACACCTTCATATTATGACAATTACAATCCTTAATGCAGCAAACTGTTTGTAATTACTGACATGTCCATTTACATGTCGGTTCTTCTTAAAGTCTTGCACTAAATGATTCGCTTCTGTGCTGCTCGTGTAATCACCACAAAATGTAAAACTTACTTTGCTGTAGAGTAGATTATCATATTTAACCAAAAGAGAATATTTGAACTGAACACGATATTAAAAAGGCACATCAATGGTCTTACTTTTATCGTAAATGGGGTTAGATACCACAGGGTAGAGATAGGTCCTGTCCCCATCTTCTCTCTCCAGCTCACACTGGAAGCATAACCGAACTACATTCATGTCCATGTCCTCAATGCTCTTCGAGTGGCCAGCTATCAGCGAGAGAGAGAGAGAGAGAGACTAAATTGGCATGATGGTATATGAAGCATCTCTCTCTGGCAAAGACATGTCACATATTTTGTAGAACTACAGACTGTGGATGAAAAAACAAGTGGACAAAACCTACTGCTGAATGGATCGATGTTTTTCTTCTTCCTCCTCATTAGGGAAGCATCTAGTTCTTTCCTCCGAACACACTGGATGCCTAAATTCACAAAACTAAAAACCAATTTAACCTCATTAGCTTTCATTAAACAGATAAATACTATAATACATTGCATCAATACCTTTTTACAGCCCTTCACTGAACAGTCTGTCTTAATTCATAGTATAATCCTCCCTGTCATAGTACTAGGTTCATGTTCATGTCAGATATTTATGGAAAAACTCAATCTGTATCCACAGTAATGTGTTCAAAATGTTCTAATCTCACCCGCGTACCTCTTTACTCTCACGTAAAAGCAGTTGGAAACTATATGCCATTCAAAGCTCGAACATGATTTCAACAACTCTTTATAGACACTTAACACAATACCAAGCAGTAATCTTTGAATTACTGACTGAAGGTGGTGGCGTGTACCTGTGGCGCCGTATGTTGTGGGGATTAAAGCTGATGACGCAGATGCCATCTGAACAGTCCTTTCCGACTAAGCAGTGTGGGTGTGGGCGATGAGGGATGTCCTTTGTCACAAGAGACACCGTGACCGTCACATTTTTTATCCTGTCGATTGGCCCTTGAAGCTATTTAGAAAAATAGACAAAAGGATTCATTATAAGGATATTATGCCAAAGAAGATTCCGAAATGATGATGTAATATTCCAATCAATCCAAACTGCCATATATGGAAACCAAGCTGTTCAAAGAGGAAAATGTATGTTCTGTTTATCTTTTGTGTGGTACTTCCCTCCTTCATACCACACCAACGTAATACATCTCACAGCAGGGACTTTCTTTTTTTTCAGACCTCAGAGTTAGAATATAAAAGAGTAACACCATTCACACAAATCACCAAAACAGGGACAACCCCCATTAGGTTTGGGCTAATTGGTACATTCCAGAAACGGCTACAGCAACCGCCTGTCTTTATTGCGCATCAACTGCAAGCAAATCACACACTTGGTGCACATGCACAAATTCAAATAGACATCCCACATAGGCCAATGCAAAAGACTGATCCTCTGTACTACAAGCCTGTGCTGACTCATAAAAAAACCACCTGGATAAAGGCCAAGAGTCAGAATAAAGAAGACTTTATCGTTTACCTTTTGCAAAGTAACCCAAATATACCTTTAATTTACTGATGTACTTTTGAAAATAAAGTAAAGCAAAAGCTAAGAGCTTAAATATGACCTCATGAATACTGGTTTATATTTCATGAGTACATAATAAATAAGAATAAAACAATAATTTGATGTTTAATCTCCAAGACGACATTTTCAACAATGATAATTTGATAATATTTCAAACATATTCCACTTTCCATGGAAAACCTGTAAAAGGATCACCACATGAAAGCCTCCCTTACTGTATCCATGTTGCCAAGTGTTGCCTTTGCCTTTACAATCTCTCTTACAGTTTGTAGATGTAGCTATAAATAGTTGAATTAGGTGGAAGAAAAATACATACACACAAACACACACACATACATTATATATATATATATAGTGAGGGAAAAAGGTATTTGATCCCCTGCTGATTTTGTACGTTTGCCCACTAACAAAGAAATGATCAGTCTATAATTTTAATGGTAGATTTATTTGAACAGTGAGAGACAGAATAACAACCAAAAAATCCAGAAAAACACATGTCAAAAATGTTATAAATTGATTTGCATTTTAATGAGGGAAATAAGTATTTGACCCCTTCTGCAAAACATGACTTAGTACTTGGTGGCAAATCCCTTGTTGGCAATCAGACGTTTGGCAACTCGAACCTTCAGCTCCCTCCACAGATTTTCTATGGGATTAAGGTCTGGGCACTGGCTAGGCCACTCCAGGACCTTAATGCGCTTCTTCTTGAGCCACTTCTTTGTTGCCTTGGCCGTGTTTTTTGGGTCATTGTCATGCTGGAATACCCATCCACGACCCATTTGCCCTGCCTGAGGGAAGGAGGTTCTCACCCAAGATTTGACGGTACATGGCCCGTCCATCGTCCCTTTGATGCGGTGAAGTTGTCCTGTCCCCTTAGCAGAAAAACACCCCCAAAGCATAATGTTTCCACCTCCATGTTTGACGGTGGGGATGGTGTTCTTGGGGTCATAGGCAGCATTCCTCCTCCTCCAAACACGGCGAGTTGAGTTGATGCCAAAGAGCTCTATTTTGGTCTCATTTGACCACAACACTTTCACCCAGTTGTCCTCTCAATCATTCAGATGTTCATTGGCAAACTTCAGACAGGCATGTATATGTGCTTTCTTGAGCAGGGGGACCTTGTGGGCACTGCTGGATTGCAGTCCTTCACGGCGTAGTGTGTTACCAATTGTTTTCTTGGTGATTATGGTCCCAGCTGCCTCGAGATCATTGACAAGATCCTCCCGTGTAGTTCTGGGCTGATTCCTCACTGTTCTCATGATCACTGCAACTCCACGAGGTGAGATCTTGCATGGAGCCGCAGGCCGAGGGAGATTGACAGTTCTTTTGTGTTTCTTCCATTTGTGAATAATCGCACCAACTGTTCTCACCTTCTCACCAAGCTGCTTGGCAATGGTCTTGTAGCCCATTCCAGACTTGTGTAGGTCTACAATCTTGTCCCTGACATCCTTGGAGAGCTCTTTGGTCTTGACCATGGTGGAGAGTTTGGAATCTGATTGATTGATTGCTTCTGTGGATAGGTGTCTTTTATACCGGTAACAAACTGAGATTAGGAGCACTCTTTTTAAGAGTGTGCTCCTAATCTCAGTTCATTACCTGTATAAAAGACACCTGGGAGCCAGAAATCTTTCTGTTTGAGAGGGGGTAAAGTACTTATTTCCCTCATTAAAATGCAAATAAATTTTTGACATGCGTTTTTCTGGATTTTTTTGTTGTTAATCTGTCTCTCACTGTTCAAATAAACCTACCATTAAAATTATAGTCTGATCATTTCTTTGTCAGTGGGCAAACGTACAAAATCAGCAGGGGATCAAATACTGTTTTCCCTCACTGTATGTATATTTTATGTATATTATATATATATATATATATATATATATATATATATTGCTCAAAAAATTAAGGACACTTCGAGTTACATTGTGCTGTTTAAGTGTTCCCTTTATTTTTTTGAGCAGTAGATATATATATATATACACACAAACATATATACATGTATACATCCACCAAAACACACACGGTGGTATGTTCCCACACCCACCTCGATGGAAGGTAGCGTCTTGTTGACATCAGTACTTGAGGCTCCCAGGATGCTCCCGGCCGATCGGCCCTCGCACTCATAGCGGAACCTCATGCCACGCTCCTTGGGCTGTTCCACCACCACCAGCACTGGTTTGTCCAGCAACTGCTCCAGCTGTTCAGTGTCCGTGTGCTGAGGACGCACACACTGAGCCACTGCTGAACCTGTACTGCGCCGCTGGCCTCTAGGCCCACGAGGTGTTGAGAACATGTCAAAATTCTACCGATGGAGACAGAACAAGAGAGAGTTGTTAGGGCAAAGCAGAAATGAACAATGATAGATACACAGCATTAATGTCAAAGATCACCACAAACACATTATTTTTGGGGATAGCCTTCATAGTTGATCTTGATGTTTGATATGTGAACCAGTGCAAGAAAAGCACTTAGTCAGATTAAAGTAATCTGGCTGTGCTTTTACATCCAAACTCTTGTGATCTTTGAGTAATAAAGAACATGATATGCTAAACTCAACTTCAATACAAATCAATATTTCAAAATCAAGGATTATCCCCACCCCACCCCCCGACCCATCATGCTCTGGCACAACGCAAAAAGATTCTTGTACTGTTGTACACTCTTGTACTTGTACACAATAAATGGATTCATGTCAATTTTTTTCAGTCGACATCAAAAAACAGAGCAGTGTGAACAGAGAGAGAGTTTTTTTGTGCAGGAGGAGAAGGAGGCGGAGGAGGAGGAATGTAAGTCTTAGGGGGAAAAAAAATAAACAACTCTTCTAACGGCCTATTTAGGTAAGCATTTCAAAGTCACAAATCAGTGGTGTAGCGACAAAGCACAAAACCCAGCAGCTAGAAAATCAAAAGCAACAGTTTGTTAGGCTCAGCCATGCGGCTGAGAGAGCAACAGTTCAGCATGAGAAAGAGAGAAAATGTTTGGACATGCCTGAAGAAGAACGCAGATGGCCTGCACAAAGAGCAGCTAACAAGAGCCAGGAGGAGCACGGTGAAGAAACAGGAAACTCATGCAGAAGGAATAGGAGCCAATGAGAATGAAGAGAGGAGGGGCTGTTACATATGTGCTCGTTTCGCCAGGAGAGGCGCACATGAGACAGAGATCATCAACCGAAACAAGGCGTCGGGTTACAACTCTAGTTGCTCTCCTAAAATGCTCCTTAGTGAAAATGTGTTATATATTTTCCTCATTTTGACCTGCTATCTCATCTCAGATTCGACCATGGAACTTAAAGACCTGCATCATCACAAAGAACCTGTATAGACATTGTATAGTCAAATGGAAACTTTTCTTATCCCAGCCCCCTTTATCATCTTTGCGGTTTGATTTTACTCTGCCTCACTTTTAAGCATCTTTCAAAGTCTTTTGTTTGTCATTTGCGCAGCTGACACATGGAAAAACTGAACACAGAAATTGTTTTGGTAAATGGTAAATATATATAGCGTAAATATCCAAAGCACTTTACACTGTGTCTCATTCACACACACACACTCACACACCAATGGTAGCAGAGCTGCCATGCAAGGTGCTAACTTGCCATCGGGAGCAACTTGGGGTTCAGTGTCTTGCCCAATGACACTTCAGTATGTGGAGTCATGTGGGCCGGGAATCAAACCGCCAACCTTATGATTAGTGGACAACCCACTCTACCACCTGAGCCACAGCCGCCAAAAGAAGAGTTTTGCTAACTCTTCTTTTGAAAAGCTTATGAAATTCATATTGTTGTAAATGTACTCATTGCACCTCAGAAAACTGCAAAAAAAAAATGGCTGTCCAGTAGCAAAGCGATGGGGTTATGGGGTTATCAGTTCCTGAGATGTCCAGATCCAATATCTAGCCTTACTTGCATTTAAACATATTAGGTCAAGGTTTCTCAAACTCTTAATAAACAAGAGACCTCTTCAATAGACCCATCAATACAGAATGATTTCAGGAACAGAGATATTTTTTGTGTGTGTATGATAATATTTTGTTGATTTATCACAACAATAGCACTTTCTATTCCTGAACCTTTTGACATTCCTGAACCTTTTGACATACTTGGCTTAAATCATCAGGAAGTGTCAAACAGGACAATAATTCTAAGAACTTAATAATAAACCAAATAACTTTGATCATTTATATAGTGTTTCCTTTGTGATTTTCACCGCTGAACTACATTTTTTCCCCCATTTAAAAATCATAGCCCCCTCCTCACTCAATTTGCGTCGGAGACTGATGGCACTAAAGCCTTGAGTTACAGAGCAAATCCCGAGGATTTTCAAGTAAAGTAGTGCTGTTACCGACCTTGGGGGCCGTACATCTGGGGACCAGCACTGGAGCAGAACTGTGTCCAGTCATTACTGACGTGGGGCGAAGCTGATCATCCGCGTCTGCAGGTGGAGGAGGAGGACCTGGGAGGTTAAGTGAGTTCTCCGATATGAATGCTTCTATGAGCTCTGTAGATAGATAGATGGATAGATGGATAGATGGATAGATAGATAGATAGATAGATAGATAGATAGATAGATAGATAGATAGATAGATAGAGATAATAAGGTTTGTGATGCTAAAATTTTATGCAAAGCTTTGCCAGTATACACTCTTCGGGGACAAAAAGGGTCCTTCAACTGTTCTTTAAAGACTCACTGGATAACTCAGGGTTTTAGGTTCCATTAAAAGGGTCTACACAGAACCCTTTCTGATAGGGAACCACTGATCCACAGCCTTTAATGGATCTAAATGTTCGTAGAGTGTCTCAGTAAGATCTACATGTGCTTCATAATCAAGAAAGACATTGTTTTTCTTTAGTTTGTGCTGCAATACAATCACGTACGGTGACTTAAAATAGCCAGACTTAAAATAATAATAATAATAATAATAATAATAATAATAATAATAATAATAATAATAATGACAATAATACATAGAATTGTGGTTTAATTGGAGGACTCACCGAGTTCGAACTCTGAGAAAGAAAGATAGGAAGAAAGAAAGAAAAACACACCCGCATTAGGGACATGGAGATCCAGAGCCAGGATAACAAAGTGAAACTGAAAGTTGTTTATGTTATAGATGCAGAGTCATGTCGTTCCCATATATGGAAACGCGTGTCAAATGTCAACAATGTCAATGCCCAATTAAAACATAAATTATAGATTTCTGACGGAGAATTAGCCCACATGTACACGTTTTTTTTACATTGCTGATGAAAACACCAGCCTGAGTTGAACTTCACTGCGAACAGACCATGGTGATAAAATGGCGGCTTGTATATCTGTATATTTGTATGTATGTGTGTATGGATGGATGTTGTTGATGTTTACATGTGGTGGGAGTACCACCGACTCTGAGAAGAAACTGACACTCGGTGGTCGCCATTTTCCTCTTGCGCTCAGCTCACAACGGTTTTTATTACATTGTAACATCGCACTCAGCCAGGCCTAGGCGTTAAACGTCACATTGTAACACTAACAAAACAACAAGCTTAAAAATAAACTTACCGTTAGGATTATTTATGCTCATTATTTTCATGGCAAGGTGAAGTCAATCGGAGAAAATAGTGTGGCTTGGTTTGGTTTGTTTGTTTTGAAGTGATCGCCCTCTTAAAGCTCTTCCAGCTTCGTCTGAGGTCCCGAAGCGGCTGCTCGGCTACGCTACACACTCATTTCCGCCTGCTGTGTCCAGCTGTGACCTGCTCGCGCTGCTTTACTACACGACAGTAGGTGTTGACAAATTAATATGCGCTCGCGACCAACAAAAATAATAATAAACGAATAGGTCCTGATTCGCGTATCGTTCACAGACATACAGACTTCTCCTCGTGCGAGTGAACAATGTCTCACGGTTTGGAGGTCTTTCACTTTACAAATCACGTTCAAAACGACTTCATGGAAATCCCCTTGCGTCACCACTGGGGGAACCCCCTAAAAACCGTCGCCATGGTAACGCACCAACAGGAGGTAAAGATAAAAGTGCGGTTTACACCATCACACACAAAAACAAAAAGTGGAGGTTGTGGAGTCATTTGTTTGTTTTGTATGGCTTAAGTGTGTATGAATAAATAAATAAATAAATAAACAAACAAACACACACACACTTAAGTATATACACTATATACTATATATATATATATATATATATATATATATATATATATATATATATATATATATATATATATGTGTGTGTGTGTGTATATATGTGTGTGTGTGTGTGTGTGTGTATTGTATTACACTATAATATTAAAATAGGATAAATGTTGAAAGGGCATTCTACTGAAATAATGACAAACGGTGCACTCTTTACAATAAGTTCTGCAAAGAGCCTTCTTCTCAAGAACCATTTTTTATTGTATATGGTTCTTCTGAGATTAAAGAAGTTCTTTATGGTTCATTATAGGTTCTTCGGAGCATTGTAGAGGTTCTTGAAGGTATCAACCCCACTAAACAGGTTAAAGTGAACCCTATAAGGTTCTTTGTGAGACTACAAAATGTTATCCTTGCATCACTCTTAGGAACCTTACTCGGGTTCCTTAAAGCACTAAATAGAGAGAGCTTATGACAACACAGTTCCTTGTGGCACTGCTGTGAAGAACCATTTCTAGGAAGTCTAAAGAACTTTGGAGTAAAAGGTTCTTTGTGCAACTTAAAAGGGTTCTCCTATGGCATCAGGCTGAGAAAGCCTTTTTTGTTGTTGTTGTTTTAACTGGAACCCTTGGTTTTAAGAGGTTAGTTTTCCAGTCACCGCTTCTGTATGTACTCTAGAATGGGGAAAATGCTCAATTAAAATGAGTCCATTTATCACTGCTGACATCTCAGTTGGCTCTGTGATGGACAATTAACTTAAGCTATACAAACGCACTGGAATGTTTGGGGGAGGAGATATTCAGGACTCAACCAATGTGAGTCACGTGATGTGGTCAAACACGATCACCTGGCCATACCGGGTTGCCAGATTGAGGTAATTCGATTCTGCGAGCTGCTGTTTTAAAACCTGCTACTTTCACTACGAACCACTGTAAAATCGTATAATTACATTACGTCCCGTACAAGATTAAGAATACATTTAAAATAATTAACAGCAAAAACTTTACTATTAAAAAAAGGACAAAAAAACAAAACAGTACAGTAGGAACCCCAATCAATCTGGCAACACAGTCAGCGAGGAAAATCCAAAGGATTTATAACTGCGCGGTGCAGGGCCTGCTCTCATGCACCATGCCGTCTCCAATCCCCGTGACACGCCTTCTCCCGAGAGACTTCGGTCTCAAGGTGGGCGTCTGCAGCAGCCCTCTCACTAAACATTCGGGGGACGCGAGTCTTCGTGTGCCGGTCAGCAAGTTTCACGGGAAGCTCGTGTGCCGACTCTGGTCTTCTGTGATCCACTGGGGCGAGCTCTGTGATATGGAGCCCATCGGCTCCGGCGGATTTGGCTTGGTGTTCAAAGCTACGTACTTCGGTGAGACGGTGGCGGTGAAGCGCGTCAAGTGCGCCAAGAACAAATTGGCTTCCCGGCAGAGTTTCTGGGCCGAGCTGAACGCGGCGCACCTGCAGCACGAGAACCTGGTGCGAGTGATCGCCGCCAGCACGCAGGCCAACGGCGACGACCTCTTGGGCGCGAGTAGCGTCATCGGCACCATTGTCATGGAGTACGCGGGCGATGTGAACTTGCAGCATGTGATCTACAGCGCCGCCGAGCAGCTGCGCCCCGAGTCCTGCGTACGTTACGCAGCCGACGTGGCGCGCGCCCTTCGCCACCTGCACGCCCACGGCGTGGTGCACCTGGATCTGAAACCCGCGAACGTCATCGTGTCCCGTGCGGGCGCGTGCAAGCTGGCGGACTTCGGATGCTCGTTAAAAGTGGAGCTCGTGCGCGATCGCGCTGCCTCGGCTCGCCAGGTGGAGATCGGCGGCACGTACACGCACCGAGCCCCCGAGCTCCTCAGGGGAGAGGACGTAACACCCGGAGCAGACGTGTACTCTTTCGGCGTCACTCTCTGGCAGCTGTTCACACGTGAGCCGCCGTATGAAGGAGAGCGACAGCACATCCTGTATGCCGTGGTCGCCTTCAACCTGCGCCCTGATCTAAACAAGTACGTGTTCAGTCCGGCCGGACCGGGCTGCCGGTTTAAGGAGCTTCTTAGACGGTGCTGGAGCGCGGAACCGAGCCAAAGACCGAGTGCAGGACAGCTCCTTACAGAGCTCTCCGCTTTCCTATCATGATCTCGAGCAAACTTTAAAACCTACTTCCGTCCAAAACAGTAGGTCGGGGGGGAAATAAACGCGACCTGATGCACTTTTCTTTTTATATCGGTTTCTTTTGCGTTTACATTCTTTGTAATCCTGTTTAATATTTATGCCCGTTTGTGATGTATGTAGCTTAAGAAACAGTGGACCCTTCTATTATTTTTAATATGATCTTACAATATTCTTTCCAATGACCCATTTTGTTTATAACTGTTGTAAATAAGTTTCAATGTATAAATATAATTAACATGTGTAAAGGAACTCTTTGTTTTACATCTGAATTTCCAGTGGACTTGATTAAAAGTTTTCATGTAAACAATGGATCTTTTTATTTTATTTGCGTTTCTAACTCTCTTACCTACATCTAAACCAGTGGTCACCAACCCTCTTCATTGGAGGTTTCCTCTCCAACCAAAATCTACCACTGCTGGTTTGGTTGATCAAGAACTTCTTTAACGCAACTTTTAGATGGTCAAGTGGTCCCAATTATGGTTGGAGCCAAAGTCTTGAGGAAGGTAAATCTCCATTGTTTACCTCTGATCTAAAGCTAGTGGTTGTGTGCTGCAGTACTGGGGCTACACACACATCTGATCCAAATAATCAACTAATAGCTTTCTTGAGTTGGATTGTGTGCTGGTCTCCAGACGGCCAGAGATCTCAGGTGCTGTAGCCTACAAGTTCAAAACTTTGGCCAGGTGCTAGAGCTTACATGAATCTATGCTAACATACAAAGTGCTTTGCCCAAAAATGTCTTGCACATTTAGGACTAAGCCCACTTTCAGCCCATGGGTCTATGGTCCATACTGCTTTTCCTACACAGGGGAACCTGGGGCACACACTGGAGGAGGTTCTAACTTGCCACACACTTTGGAATTTGGAAATGCTAATCTGCCTACAATGCATGTCTTGGGACTGGAGAAGGAAACGAGTGCCTAGAGGAAACCTCCAAAGCACTGGGAGAACATGCTAACTTCACTTGTATTTCCTCATTTGTAAGTCACATTAGATAAAAGCATCTGCTAAATGAATGTTAATGCAAATTCTGCTCACACAGGGCAAAGGTGGGATTTGAACCTGCAACCCTGGAGGTGTACAGTGACTGTGTGCTAACTGCTTAACTACCATGCCCCCCCAAAAAAAACAAATAAAACATCCCACACAATGAAATAAACAGTTCATCACATCTTTAAACTGCACTTAACACTTTACTAAAACATGAGTGATCAATCTTTAATGTACCAAAATTAAAGGCCAACCATTCCAATTTTGGAGGGGGAAAAAAAGACAAGCCATTTCACCCCATAAATATTCAGACTACCGGCCCCGTGTCTTGCACATATCAGAGCCTGCAGCTGAAGCCATACTTAACACGCCACAATGGTCCTGCTTTGGAGTGTGTGAATGTAACCGGGCGGGAAAAAATAATCTGACGTGCTCAAGCAGAAGACCAAAAGTTCCTGCTGTTGTTTCAGTTTGACATCAGCACAATTAGATTTCACAAGCTGACTGTACAGGCTTGGAACATACAAAAAAAACGGGCCCAAAAAAGGTATGAATCATTATTAACATATTAATAATGTTAATGCAATTACTTTAATACCTACAAGGTTGTATTTTTTTTTTGTTCAAGCTTAGAACACCAACCCTTAAAAAAAATTCACAGTCTCCTGTGAGTAGTATGCAGGATCAGCAGCTCACGTTCTCCAGAAGTTGTGCTGCTTCCTTTCACACTACTCACCGCTGTCCTGATGCACAGCGCTCACGCATGGAATGAGAAAAGAAAATGTCATGGAATCCACCAAGAGGGGAGGGGGGAAGAAAGGGGAGAAAGAAGAAAAAAAAAAGCTTGACTTGGCTTCTTTTTTTGTCTTCTCCATATACATTACAATATGTACTGCAAAAGCCCGTCTGCATTAATGGGACTTGCTTACTGGTTAATCTTCATAATGGTAGTGTTAACCAACCCAAAAATATACAATACAGTACATCACATTTTTACTTCACCTTGACTGCAAAATGTAGGAGATTGAAAAATATTAGGAATTCTACATTAAATGAGATTTTTTTTTGTTTGTTGTTGTTGCGGATCTCATACAAAAAGAGGAAAGATGAACTGAAATTTCACGCAGTGTCCTTTTATAGAATACAGATATTCCAGTTCGCTTTCCTGATGATTAGACATAAACTCAGCTTTGAAGATGTCTGATACACCTTCAGTAGACAGGACTGTGGAAAATATATTAATCGTTTTTCTTCTCCTCCTCTGGTTTATCTGTGATGGCGGGGGTGGTGATGGCGGCCGCTGTGTCTCCCACTGATGCCTGAGCTGAGTTCTCTTTATTGTGGTCCAATCCACTCGTGCCAAACTCATTGACGCGGTTGGGATCCACTCTGTAGATCCACCTCTGGTACAAGTAGATGAAGAATACTACATCTGTTGAAGAATGAAATCACATCTTAATGAAGGAGCGGGCAAAAATTTTAAAAGCAAATGCTACTCATTTCAAAACTATATAGCAAGTAATGAGGTTATAAATAAATAAATTAAAGAAAGGTGGTCACAGAGTTCATACGTACCATCTCGAAGACAGCCTATTCTGTACATCATGGGCATTTTGATCACAAATGCAAACAGGTCATCTATGAACGTGTTTAGTGCTTTATAGGTGAGCATCCTCCATGGAAGATGAGCCACTGACTTCATCTTATAGTTGATAAAGAGCTGCGGAGTCATCGTGATGAAACCTGTGTTCAGAAATATAAAATTGAAAAAATCGTTTTCAGTAGAAAACCATTCCTGACACTTTAATTCAGCTCAAGACTATCACTGCATCTCAGTTCGCCTACTTATACTACACACTAAAAGTGTGGACTCTTTTTGTGAAGAAAAAGTACATACTTCTGAGTGTGTAGCAAAAGAGTATGCGACTGCTGGGATATACCAACACGCCACGTAACTCTAGAGAATGTTGTTGCCTACAATATCACAGTAAACAAATACCTAGCTGCATTTCAGCTTTTCTTAATTTCTTATTGCTTATATAATTTATACTATAATTTCAATTTGATGACTTGATTTATTTTTCCACATTTCATTTACACCTCTCTAAAAGCACATGCTTGAATTCAGCCAAGCAGACAGTCGCAAAACTCCTCCTCCTCCGCCCAACAAATAAAGAAGGGTAGAAAAATAATAATAATAATTCTTTTAAAGTGTTCACGGATCCTCACTTTGAAAATGTACCAAAAATACTAGACCTTTTGGATACTCGTTTCAAAATACTATGACCTGGGACACAATAATTCTAATCTCAGATACTATTTAGGACGGATAGTAGGTGAATGTGTGTGTTCTGTTTTGGAGAAAACTAGCACAAGGCTAAATCACATGCATATCTTACTCAGGCAAGGTTATCTAGTATTGCTGTGTTCGGTACTGCATTAGCAGTCATATTTTTTATCATTATCATGATGCAAGTCATCATGAAGGGCTTAAAAGTTAGAAATAATACCTCCATAAAACGTCTTTACCCACAAACAGCAGCAAAGCTTTCTTTTTTTATTAACTGGTGTGTTTGTGTACAAATACAGGTCACAGCAGACCAAAAGCACTCTCATGTGTACCAACACACTGCTATCGTTAGCTTTTAGACTATAAAAAAAAATAAAAATAAAATAAAAACCCACAGCGCTGCTAGGCCGAGTACCCAGAAAACATAAACGCAAGATTGCAAGTAAGGAAGAATTGGTCATGAAAAGATAAGCGGAGATAAGCGGATAAGTACCATGGAATGTGTCAAGCATTCGTTTCCTTTAAACTTTTTAACTGCACTTGCTACAGGTTAATTTGGATTACTTTTCAATCCTACTTGAGTAAATATGTTCGGCACTTTTTCCGCCAGGTTTTTCTGGCTAAATTTCAGTGTCTTGCGCGACGTAGTATATACAGGTCATGCTGAGTTGTAGACCCATATACTGTTCACATTCAGGACCTATTTATATATTTATTTAACTGCGCTTTTGTCCAGATCACATAGTCCTGGTTAGATGTTGTTAGGTTACAGAGCGTGCTCTTAGCAAACATTAGATAAATAAAATACATTATAGCCACTGGGGGTGTGGTCAAGCACCAATTGTGAATAGAGGGCAGAGTCTTTGAGTAGAAGTGAATGAGTGAACGCCTGTGTGTGATTAACCTTGCTCCTTTATTTATATTTATATATATATATATATATATATATATATATATATATATCGCGTGACCTGCAGTGAGGACATTCTGAGCACTGAGAGCACCTGTAGTGCAGAACAATGCCACTTCCCCAGTCAGCGTTCAGCTGAGCTTGTTTATGTGCATGTCCCAATCGTTAATCAACATACTGAAACATTCACACTGACATGAAAAATCATTATTATTTTTTTGAACTTTAAATCTCATACCTCACTGACACCAAAATCAAAACGCATGCACACGGAAAGTTCCATCGCATGGAAAATACATCCTTCACCACGTCTCAGCATGCTCTAGCGGCCATGTGAAGTTGTTTATTTCATACACGTGCTTCTTGTTTCCAGACCCAGCATCAGGTCTGAGCTTTAATGCATGACTGATTGGTGTGTTTTAGTGCAATTGCATGTCTTATTCTCAAAGCTATGCTTTATTTATGACAATATTTATAACAAGTCCATTTTAGGACCTTGAGGAAAGGGTTAGGCAAATGATGCGTTGATTAAAATGACTTAAACTGTTACAATTAATGACTACAATACATTTTACATTGTCGAAGTCGATCAGATCTTTACGCTCGCCCTTTTTCCTATTTCCAAACACACCAACTTCGAGAACTGACTGTTCACTTGCTGCCTAATATATCCCACCCATTTACGGATGCAACTGTAACGGGATAATCAAATGTTATTCACTTCACCCGTCACTGGTTTTAATGTTCTGTCTGTTCGGTGTATATCGGCATAGGAACCGGACTTTTGTGAGTCAGACTTACAGCTCCAAATGAATTGCCCTGTATTTGTAACTTGTCTCGGACATATAACTGCTACGTTTGTGGAAGGTTCGGGACAGAAATGATGCTGTGTGCATTGAATAAGCATTAAATCTGCACTCACCGAATGTTAACAAGAATCCATAGAGCATGCTCAGCACCCATGAGTACCAGCCTTTGTGCTCTACATAGATTAAGCTGTAAACTGCATAGCACCCAAAGAGCGGGTACAGGAGCCAGGACAGGTACTTAAAGGCCATCTAGATAAAAAGAGAAAACAGAAGGGGAAAAAAATAAATCAGTCAATCAAGCTTCTCAGATGTCCTTAAAAAAAAACAATCATGCCAAATGGCTCCAGTGGAAAGCACACTTACATCATCATAGATTTTAGTTGAAGATTCAACGTATGTGGACTTGTCTTTGAATGTCAGTCGTGGAATAAGTCCTGCAATCTTGTTCTCTCTGTCCAACTGAAAAGGCCAGCGAGGAGATCAGACGTAAACATTTCTTATTCAATAGAATAAACTTCAAATAAAATAAAAAATAAATAAATAAAATAAAGGATGGTTGTTGCTGCTCACCTTGACGTCCATGACTTTGGTGATCTTCCAGAAGTCGATGAGCAGCCCGATGAAGACGCTGACCTGCACCACGAAGTTGGTCTCGTTGTCCAGGATGTAGAGGAGCACCACCAGGGACTGGAACACGCCAAATATGATGGAGCGCACAGACAGCCCCTCCAAAGACTGGCGACTGTTCCAGAACTGGATATCTGAGTGAAGAGAAGGGGAAAAAAGGAACAACATAGAAAGCTCTCAGATTAGCAATGTGAGCTTTAACACAATTTCTGTATTTATGGCATGTCACCAAGACGCCTGGGTCAAGAAGCGAGTATGTTCTCATGCTCCAAGTAAGAAGTCAATTCTAAAAGATAATACAAGAATATGTTTTATACGTAAAGCTAAAACCCATGTGAAAGAGCGTTGACTTTAAATATTATTAGTAGTAGATAATACACTTGAATAAATGCATTTCAGCAAACAAAAGAAATGCATGCACTGGCTCAACATCAATTTGCCATTCAGACAGCTTTATGTCTTACGCCTTTGACACCAAGTGTGCTGTGAACTCGAACCATCCACTATTAAAATGTATGAAAATGTTACAGACCGTGGTTACACCATTAGGACCTTGGACCGCTTTCAAATATACAGGCATTGCAATCAGGCATAAACACCGTTCAACCATAATATTAAAACCACCTGCCTAATATTGTGTAGATCCCCCTGTGCCACCAAAATAGCTCTGACCTGTCGAGACATGGACTCCACAAAACATCTGAAGGCGTGCTGTATCTGTATATGGCACCAATATCTTAGCAGCAGATCCTGCTTGTAAGTTGTGAGGTGCAGCCTCCATGGATCAGACTTGTTTTTCCAGCACATTCCACAGATGCTCGATCAGATTGAGATCTGGGAAGTTTGGAGGCCGAGTCAACACCTTGAACTCTTTGTCATGTTCCTCAAATCATTCCTGAATCATTTTTAAAGTGTGGCATGGAGCATTATCCTGCTGAAAGAAGCCACGGCCATTAGGGGATACCATTGACATGAAGGCATGAAGGTCTGCAACAATGTTTAGGTAGGTCGTACATGTCAAAGTAACATCCACATGAATGCCAGGACTCAAAATTTCCCAGCAGAACATTGCCCAGAGCATCACACTGCCTCTACCGGCTTGCCTTCTTCCCATAGTGCATCCTGGTGTCATATCTTTCCCAGTTAAGTGACGTGCATGCACCCGGCTGTCCACTTTATGTAAAAGAAAATGTGATTCATCAGACCTGGCCTCCATGGTCATGTTCTGACCATGTGCTTTCACCGGTGGACAGGGGTCAGCATGGGCACTCTTACCGGTCTGCAGGCTACACAGCAAGCTGTGATGCACTGTATGTTTTGACACCTTTCTATCACAGCCAGCATTTAACAATTTGTGCTATAGTATCTCTTCTGTGAGATCGGACCACAGGGCTAGCCTTCGCTCCCCACACGCATTGCGAGCCCATGACCCTGTCGCCGGTTCACCGGTTGTCCTTCCTTGGACCACTTTTTGTAGGTTCTAACCACTGCATACAGGGAACACCCCACAAGACCCGCTGTTTTGGAGATGCTCTAACCTGGGCATCTAACCGTCACAATTTGGCCCTTGTCAAAGTTGCTCAGATCCTTCCTTCTTCCAACACATCAACTTCGAGAACTGACTTCACTTGCTGCCTAATAAATATATCCTACCCCTTTGACCATTGCACCAGGTGCCACTGTAACAAGATAATCAGTGTTCTTCACTTCACCGGTCAGTGATTTTAACATCATGACTGATCGGTGTATAATTAATACACACAGTCAAATGTTTGTAGACGCTCGAGTATAATGTTTCTCATGATGTTAAAAAACTTTTGATCTGAAGGTGTGTAATTAACTAAAAAACTAGAAAAAAACTAGAAAAAAGAATGAGTGTGTTTAAACTTTGGACCAGTATTGTCACACACACAAAACAGTGTGTGTGTGTGTGTGTGTGTGTGTATATATATATATATATATATATATATATATATATAAATAAAAATAAACAATGCAATCACATACAGCTGTAGGTGCCTTAAGGTCACCCACCAATCAAAATGAAGATAAAGATCTGGTTAAAGGTGTGCCTGTCATCTGATGGAACTGGTTTCAAGTGGAATTTGTAAAGAGAATATTAGAAACATTAAGCTGCCACCAAATTGGTTTGTAGAGCAGTACCTGCTGATGGTGGACTAACACTGTTAGAGTGCATTTCCACTTAGCTGTATTATGTTGTGTGATGTGTTTTGAATGTATCGTATTGTGAACAAAAAAATAAATATATCAGTAAGAGGTAAATCATCGTACCAATCCGTTTACTACTGCATAAACTCAGCATGGAAATCAGCACACTGAACTCACCGTTCTTGAATGCCAGGAACTCAAAGATGCTATGCACGATTGAGACGACAATAGTCAGGCCCAGTAGGTAGGGATTAGTCTCCAGCAGTGCCACCTGTTGAGCAAAATGTCCTTTATAATATGTTCTCTGTCGAACAGGCATTACAACAGAAGAATTAGTGATATGAGCGCAGACCTTAACAGAATCCTGGTCCTCATCGGACTGCTCGTATGTGTCCTCGCTCAGGAAGTTCCAGGGTGAGCGGGCATTCTGAGCTGCATACAGCTGCCAGCGCCACAGAGACAGCGGGCAGAAGGTGAGGCGCAGGGGCAGCTTCTCTAGAGTTTCGTTTATGGGGTAGTAGTCCTTCTGCAGGTTCCAGTAATCGTTGAAGTATACGATGGGGTAGTAGTCCCCACTCACTGCATCAAACTTGACATCTGAGAGAGAGAGAGAGAGAGAGAGAGAGAGAGAAGGTACAAGTTAAGGACTTTTGGTACTCGGCTTAATATACGTACAAAGCCTCCTGAGAGTGGGAATACTTACGCTGGTCGAGGGGTGGGGGCACTGAGCCTTTCACCCAGGCTGTGTGATCATCTACCATGTTGATAGTTAGGTTGGGATGCCAGTGAGATATGATCTCCACCGGACCATGACTTTCTGCCCGCTATAAACACACATGAACATTTTTTTTTAATCAATACTCTCATTACCAGTTAAATAACAAAACTGTTTTAGACAATTATTTCACATTCAATGACCCATAGAGTTTATGCCTACACATTTGTTAGCACACGGACCTTAATCATCTCTGGATCAGCTTCTGTCTCTCCCGTCAGCAAGTTCTTCGTCTTCAGAAACTTCCTGCGCTTGAACTTGTTCAGCACTGGTATGGAAGCAAACGGAAACAATGAGTTATTACCTGAGCCTCAGCGCTGAACGTGTGCCACTACTGAATGTGAAGGCTGGTTTGGCTGAGCTGACTCACTTCGTGTAGCATGGACGGTGGCCAGCCTGCGATACTGGCCTTTGCGTTTTGGATCTGGATGGAAGCCACTCTTGGTGAAGTACACGTGGATGTATAACGAGCCGTTCTTCTGCATACCCTGTACGAGAAACTCAAATTAATTGCGTCTACACCAGGGGGTCGGGAACCTATGGCTCTTTTAGTGAGTGATTATGGCTCAATGGCGGGGAAAAAAAAAAAAAAAAAAAACAAACAAAATCACGAGAGATGGTGTGTCAATTCAATTGAAAGTACATATTTTAAAATATAACAATTCGTAAATCAATGCCAGTTTGTCATGTATACACCAACCTGTGGCACAACAAGCTTAAATTGCATTGGACAATGTGGAGCAGAGCATTCTGGTCACATTTATAAACTGGTTGACAACGACATAGCCAGTTTTCAGTTTTTGAACAAAATGTGAAATGGCTAAAAGAAAAATGAAGGGGGGAAAAAACTAAAAAAATCAAAGACGACGAGTATCGTTCTTCCCTGTCCGAACGAACAGACCAATTTGCTTATTTTGAAGTCGCATTAACGGTCAGTAAATGTTCAATTTACTCCTGCTCATGTACTGCATCATGTATTGATTTGCATTTTGATGAAACTATCATAGTTGGGTAAATGAAGTCCAAGTGCCACCTACAGGCCTATAAGGTGATGTGCAGGTTGTTAGATCAAGAACCCGCAAAATGTTACCCCTTTTTATACGTATGCAATAACAGTAAAGATAATAACTAATAATAATAATAATAATAATAAAAAAAGGAATAAAAAAATGTTAACTTTTCTCTGGCTGTTTAAAGAAAAAATTTACTTTTTGGGGGGTTTTTATGGCTCTGCCAGCTGAAAGGGTTCTGTTCTGGTCTACACTGACCACCAATACCAATATTCACAGGCTCGAGTCTGCCCTGATTTCCAATTCTGCTTTAACAAACCTGGGTACATTCTCTTGGGGAAATTTGATTTAGTTTATTATTTAAGAATTGCATGTAGGGCTGGGTGATATGGCCTTCAAGCATCATATCATGATACTTGAAGACATTATGATATGCAAATGCATACCAAAATATATAATTTAACTAACAAACTGTCTGCAAAACAGTAGTAAAAAAAAAAAAAAGTTAAATTTTATTTTTAAAGTGACAATACATTTCTTCAATGCCTACAAAGACAAAGATTAAGTTGGAAAAAAAATATGTCAAATCAACAGCATCCGTTCAGTACCGTTTCATTTATTGTAATAATTAAATACATCACCATACCAACCATATATCAGAAAAGTGTATCGCGTAATCATTTATCACGATATAGATATTATAACCTATGTATCGCCCAGCCCTAACTGCACGTCATACATAACCTAAAGGATGCAAGAGTATTTCATTTAAATACCCACTCCCTGTGCAAGCTACATACAGTTGTAGTGTTCAGTATGTGGTTACGTGCGTGAAATGTGAGATTCGACTCAGGAGTACAAGAGAGGAAGTTAATGAAGGATTGTTCAAAACAGTTTCAGCACTCAGGGCATGTTTACACTGTACACAGACTTCTGTCTGAGACAGAAAATAATCTAGCTAGATTTACACAAGACAAACATAATAAAATGTTTTTTTGGTAATAAATCCATTCTCTGAACTGTGAGCATGGTCACAAATAATCAAACAATGTCCTTTAATCTTTAGTTTATGTGACAATTACTGCCTAAATCTTTACCTCAGGTGTGTCCAGTTCCAGGTAATGCTCGTAGCACCCATCCCCTGCTTCTCCTGTGGTCCAGTCTCCGTAGACCAGGTCCCGCTGGAACCAAAACAGGGCTTCTGTGCTGTTGAATTCTGAAAATACCTCATTTTCAGATAAAAACACATAAAGATCCTAGGAAAAGAAGAGAAAATTGTGTTATTTGTGTCATTACCAAACATGTCTGTGTGTCATAAACAGCACAGCCTATTGCATACCAGTGAATTAGTACGCAAGCCTCTATAGGGGGAGAAAGAAAAGAAAAAACAGCCAAGGCAAAATGAAGTCGTGTACAGTAATCACGTCTAGATTCCAGTACATTCATGCCAGGTAATTAAGCACTGCAGAACCAAAACATACCCTAAACATTCTTTAAGTACTGCAGTGTAATGGCTTATATTTATATTTAGAGCACAGTACCATTAGGGTGTCCTTGGGGAAGAGGTTGCGGCTGGGCACCCGAGGAGCGCCTGCAGGGGTGCTGGGGTCAGGGGTCGATGACCCTCTGCGGAACCAGCTGCTGATGGCCCATATAATGAAGATCCTGGGAAATGTACAATCACATCAGGGTACCATTGGGTTACCTTGGGTTTCGGATGTTTAAAAAAAAATTCTCACATGGCTGAAAACACGGGTTAAAAAAAACAAATGCTCATCTGCTGCAAAAACTCAAATTCAATAATTATCCCCAAAACCCAAAATGTATGGCTCAGTATTGAGAACTAGAAAGAAAAGGCGATGGAGTGCAAAGATAAAATAAAATCAGTATCATAATCTGCGGCTGTGGCTCACGTGGTAGAGCGGGTTGTCCGCTAATCGTAGGGTTGGTGGTTCGATTCACGTGACTCCACATGCCGAAGTGTCCTTGGGCAAGACACTGAAGTTGCTCCCAATGGCAAGTTAGTGCCTTGCATGACAGCTCCGCTACCATTGGTGTGCAAGTGTGACGCACTTTATAGCACCGCTACAGTTAAAAGTATTATTATTTTTTTAAGTGCAGACCATTTACTTTAGCGCCTAATAAATATTCAGGATGGTAATAATAATTTTTTTTAAAAACAAACAAAAAAAACTTAGTTTATGGCTCTTTAGGGTCTAGCAAAAATGCTGATGTGTTCCGGGCAGAAACCTTCTTAAAGAGTTCAACAAAAAGGTTTGTGTGGATGCAAAATCATGTTACTTGATGAAACGTTTCTGACATGGAATATACATTAATTAGTATATAAATATATAAGCCACCATAATATTTTCAAGCCATGTAGTTTTAGTCATTTCTATTATTATCATCTTAAGAATTGTAGGACTTGGCACAAAAGTCTAAAGCTCTAAATCAAAGCTGCTTGATTATACTGACCAGGAATAACAAGAATCCTCAGAGTAGTCCACTAGGACAAGACCTGTTATAATTAACCACGTTATTAATGACTGCTCCTAAAAGAAGCTTTTCTGATTGTCATCTTGTTGAGCTGTTACACGAGACAAGGACTGGGGGATGGGAGCCTGCAGTCGGAGCTCTATTTTTAAAGTAAAATGAAGGGTTATGACTAAGGGGTGCGATTACGTAACCAGTAGTCCTGGTGATATAACAGAACGCTGTTCATCGCTGTTGCTATGTGAGAATGTGCTAGAAAGTGCATTTATTTCCAATGTGCTGGAAAGATCAAGATCATAGTGCTTTATGCTTTGTAGTAGGCAGCTGAATTACATATGAACTCACCTGAAAAGGACACCCTTAATGACTTGCCAGGCGTTGGGCTGCTGCTGTTGTTGCTGCTGCGGATCCTGCGCAGTCGCGCCTGTCTGTGCAACCTGGCCTGAAGCAGCTGCACCATTACTGCTCACCTACATAAACACACCATGCCCATTCATTAATCACCACTCATTATCAACATCATTATATGAGTGCTTTTAGAGACGTCCAACAATGCATTCATGGATTTTTAAACATGAGGTTTAAACAAGATATCATCATCATCATCATCATTACATACACATTAATTCTTAATCTGTGTTATAAAGCGCATTCAACCAGATGAAAAGGAGACGTGTGACTTGAAAGCAATCCCATCCTTACGCAATGCTGGCCAACAGATCTAAATGTTAGTAAATAAATGAGAATCCAGCTTTCAGGTTCCCAATATGAGACGGTAAAGGATCGAGAAACCCAAAATGTAACATGTCACAGGAACCATCAGTAATAATAAGTATATGAAAAGAATCTGTAAATTATACACAACTACACAACATGCTGGTTTATAAAATGCCAACTACATACCTACCTACCTAACTAAATACCTACCTGTCCATCTATCCATCATCCAACTATCACCCATTCACCTATCTATCCCTCTATCCGTCCATCCATCTAGCATCTATTCATCCATATATCATTCATCATCCCTCTATCCACCAACCCCTGCATCTGTCCATAATCCATCTATCCATCCATCCATGTAATCATCTATCTATACATCCATGTAATTATCATCCATCTACCTACCATCCATCGATCAATCCACTTAACTATCCATCCATCTATCCACCCATCCATCTATCCCTCAATCCACCCACGTATCCAAGTAACTATCACCCACCCATTTATGTAACCATGCATCTAGCTTCTATCAATCCACCTATCTATCCACCCATCCATCTATCCCTTGATCCATGCACCTTTCCATGCAACTATCATCCATCCATCCGTCTATCTATCATCCATCTAGCCAGCCACCATCCATCATCCACCTATCCATCAATCCACCCATCTACCATTCATCTATCCATCCACTCTTTTATCATCCATCTAGCCCTCCATCCATCCATCTACCTATGCATCCATCCATCTATCTATCTATCATCCATCCATCCATGCATCCAGCCACCAATCATCCATCTATCCATCCATCCATTCTTCTATCAATCAGCTCTATTCATAACAATTCAGAAGCAGTGATACATCGGATGGTTCTCACGCTTTGTCCTCATGAGTAAACATTTATTACTCTCTGCTCATCAAATGCACTTTCTCCAGGTAAGAAAAACAAAATGTAATGAGAAACTAGCCCTTCTGAAATTAGACTGTAACTAGACTTAAATGTTGTTTGAAATATTTTATTAAATGTTGAATTAGTGATACGATACACTGTACTGACAGTGTTTATATTTCAGAAAGGCACAACATATAAATGGAGCCTCTGACAAAACAAATGCTTTATTGTGCGCTGCGATGTCCTGACCAACCTCAGCTGCTGCAGATGAGATAATCGGTGAGGGTTTGAGCATTTCCATGAGCCAACAAATGAAAATCAATGTTCAAAACAATGCAGGCTGATCTCGCACCAGGTCACATTCAGGGTTTAAACAAACTGCACTGCAGTGTAAGATCTTCACCGGTTCATTAAAGTCCGTTCAATCCAAAAACATTTATTACAGCTAGAAACAAGTAGAGATAAGACAAAGGCCAGAGAACTACAACAAAATACAAACACAATTTTACACACACACACACACACACTCAACTAAACACAAGGCTTGGAGTAAATTCTAGTGCTAGTGCTACAAATGGCTGTAGTTGTTGAGGGGAGAATTTCAGCATTATATTTATATACCTGCAGCAAAGCATGCACATGCCCAGGAAATCCACAGCTACTTCACGGATAGCGGCAACATGCGGCACGTGTGGCAGGGAATTCAGGCCATCAGCAACTACAGGACAACATCACCCACCTTTGACAGTGATGCCTCCCTTCCAGATGTGCTGAACAATATCTATGCTCGGTTTCAAGTGCAGAATGACGTGGCAGTGTGGAAGACCACTCCTCCTCCCAACGACCAGGTGCTGTGTATACCCATGGTTGACGTGAGGAAAAATCTAAGTAGATTCAACCGACGGAAGCCTGCTGGACAAGACAACATTCCTGGCAGAGTGCTCAGAGGATGTGCAGACCAGCTGGCAGATGTTTTCATGGACATCAACATCTCCCTGAACAGCACCATCGTTCCAACCTGCTTCAAGGCCACCATCATTGTCCCTGTGCTGAAGAGGTCTCCAGTGTCCTGCCTCAATGACTACAGTCCCGTTGCACTCACATTCATCATCATGAAGTGCTTCGAGAGGCTCGTCATGAGGCACATCAAGACACAGCTGCCCCCTCACTGGACACGGTGCAGTTCGCATATCGCCCCAACCACACTATGGATGAGGCCATTGCCACCACCCTACATCTGGGCCTCACCCACCTGGACAAGAAGACCTACGTTCAAATTCTGATCATAGACTTCAGTTCAGCATTCAACACGATCATTACTCAGCACCCGATTGGAAAGCTGAAGCTACTGGGCTGGAACACCTCCATCTGTAACTGGATCCTGGACTTCCTGACTGGGAGACCTCAATCAGTCCGGATCGGAAATAGCATTTCCAGCACCACCACAACGAGCACGGGGCCCCTCAGGGCTGTGTGCTCAGTCCACTGCTGTTCACTCTGCTGACTCATGGCTCCAATCACATCATCAAGTACGCCGATGACATGACCATGGTGGTCTCATCAGCAAGAATGACGTGTCAGCATACAGAGAGGAGTTGCAGCAGCTAACGGACGGGTGCAGAGCCAACAACCTGTCCCTGAACACGTACAAAACAAAAAAGATAGTTGTTGACTTCAGGAGAGCATGGAGCGACCACTCTCCGATGAACATCTCCAGCTGACGGCTCCCCCGTGGAGATCGTCAAGAGCTCCAAATTCCTTGGTGTTCACCTGACAGAGAACCTCAACTGGTCCCTCAACACCAGCTCCATAACCAAGAAAAACCAGCAGCGTCTCTATTTTCTGCGAAGGCTGAAAAAAGCTCATCTCCCACCACTCATCCTCACCATACAGAGGAACTATTCAGAGCATCCTGAGCAGCTCTCAGCATTGTGGATGATCCACTCTTCACGCTCCTGCCGTCTGGAAAAAGGTACCGAAGTACTCAGGCCCTCACAGCCAGACCGTGTAACAGCTTCTTCCCCCAAGCCATCAGACAGTTTGGCGCAACATTGTCACAAACTGTACCTGTTTTAGTAGTATTGTACTGTCCTGTGTTGTTTGTTTGCATACACTTGCATGTACAGTTTATGTAAAAACGTGTAGATCTTATTTAATCCTGTGCCGTCTCATGTGGTTAATGTGCTATGTGAAGCACCATGGTCCTGGAGGAACGTTGGCTCGTTTCACTGTGTACTGTACCAGCTGTATATGGTTGAAATGACAGTAAACTGAACCTGTATTCCCATATTTATAAAAAAGAAAAAAAAAAGGCAGCATAAATTCCAGGAGCACTTACACCCACTGCTGACTTTCTGTATACATCACACCATCCCCGCATTTATTATGCAAGTTAGTCAAACACTTACATGGAAGCGTATCAGAGTGCAAATGATTAAACACGAGTTGCTTCAGGGCTCCACATGATTGAAATGAGCTTAAAATAAACCACAACGCTTAATCATTAAGTCTGACCTCGTGGCACACAAATAACGAGGGCACGAATGTTTCCTATTCAAGATGCGTACAACAGTGTGGGAAGTACAGCTGCAACGATCACTCAAAATAACTGACTGTCAAACGATCCGCATTTGACATGTTGTATACTTAACAAAAAAAAATACGCGAGAACACATTGAGCAGCTCTGTGGGGGGTTGGGGAAGGGTGTAACGTCATTTCGCAAGAAGTTCTTGTAAACTTTAACCCAAATTTCCAACTTTTTAAATAATTACCGATTGAAAACACAAGGACTAGGCATGTTCTCTCCTATCCAACACCATGGAGGAAAAATCCCAGATTGAAAATAGCAACACGTCAATGATGCGCTAACATTTCGTTTCATTTTTAGCCTAAATAATTTGTCTCTTTATGCTTAATATTGAGGCAAAGTCTATGAGACCTAGTTCAGTTTAAATAAAGCGCTAGAGAGCGATCCAGTTAAAATCCACAAAGTTCTAACTTCTTACTTGTAACTTAAACTAGTTATTGTTATAATAATTGGTAGTAAATAAGCCTTAGAGGAGAGCAGGAGAACAAGATGTTAGATAAAGTTGTTCCTCACAGGTTTGAAGAAAAATCCCAAGAAAAAAAAAACCCAAAACATAATAAAGAAATTACCACATTTAAGCTAAATAGTCAACTATTAACATTCATTATTTTTTATATATGAAGTGGGTTTTTTTGTAGTCCTAGTGTGAAGGTTGAAACACTGGAGTCACAGACAACTTGAGATGTACCATCATTTGGAGAAAAAAATCCACTCTGAAACCTATTTAACATATTTATATTGAAATTGTTTGAGTGATTGTGGTGCTAGTTTGTTGGTTGGTGGTACATCCTTGTTATTCCCGGGAGAAGTTAGTGTTTGCGTACCATGCTGGTTACACAGGGGGATTTTGCTATTGCTAGCGTGACTACAGAGGCGTTTAACAGGAGGAAAAACGTCAGCAGGTAGGTCTACTGATCGAATGGTTAAGAGCTCAAATCCCGGCACCACCAAACTGCCACGGTTGGACCCTTGAGCAAGAACCTAATGCTGCCTTCAAGGTGAAGTCGAAACTTCCTCGCTTACAACCAGCAAAAGCCCACCAAAAACACCCGGTCTAGTCGAAATTTCAACGTCAATTTAAGGTAGTCTTCTCAAATACTGGGTCCTTCCTTCTTTAACGGAGTGACGTCAAATCAACATGGCAGAACGATGTAAAGTCCCCCATGTCTACTTTTAAATTAGTTTAGAACAGCATTGGCTTTAGATCAGTTCATATAATATACAGACAATACTTTGTTAAATCTAGAACACTGACCAAACTAATCGCTTTGGAAAGGTAATCATCCACATTAGAGTTAACACTAATGTTAACCGGATAGCTTGTCGCTAAGCAACACGCTATGCTGTTGTTCATGTGCTGCAGTTTCGGTCAAAAATGCTGCATGAATGTTTGTAAAATAGAACACAACCAGTATCCAATCAGGCCTGTGACTGTAAAATTTGCTTTTAAAAGTAGCTTTTTATGAGCTCTGACCGAGCAAAGACACTTTTGTGAAGCCGTCCATGTTTTTCCACCTGTCCACTTGACACGCCAAATGTCCAGAGGTGGGAAATGACTTCATTAAGACTTGCAAATCACCACTTGCAAGGCACCACGAACACAGCGTTACCCCTCTACTGCTCAGTTGTAGCCTGCCTCAGTTTTAAGTCACTTTGGATAAAAGCATCAGCCGGATGGGATCAAATGTAAATGTAAATGTGAGCGATCTCAAACTGTCAGTGATAAATCAGGTTTTACTCTTAGCTCCTGAAAACAAAACACGCAAGAGCTTTTTTTCCTCACTCACCATTTTCCATTCAAGGTCATATTAATGCAGAAACAGTGGTGACAGAACGTTGGAGTCAAAGTCCCAGAATGCAATGTGGATATACTTCACAGTGGCACAATTACGGAGAGACTTGACTTGGCTGTTGGTCGAGATGAGGTGTCGCCTAATGAGAAAATACTTGTACGTCCAAGTAAAACTCATTTAAAAAAGGTAACAAGTGCTGCTTAGTGTACTGCTGATGCCTTGAGCGGCCATGTTGATTTCATGTCACTCTGTAAACTAGGAAGGAACTCTCGAGAAGGACTTTCAAACTGAGGCAGCGTTTCCTTTCCTCCAACTTTGGAGGTTGGGAATTACAAGTCGCGAGTTGAACCTTGGGTGCATCTCAATCAGGTCCCTAGTTCAGATGTCAGGGCACTGATCAGGTAGTCGGCCATTTTTATCACAAAATTGCACTCCTTTAAGTGCACTGGAAAGTTCGCTGACTAAAAAAAAAAAATCCCACAATGCACCGCAAAAACCAGGGAGCATCGATGCTCACCGTGTTCCCTTAATGGAAGGGACATTATTTTCTGAAGCCTTTCAGCTTGGTAAAAATGGCGAACAAATTCTCAGGCAACTTCATCTACAAAAGGCAAGTAGCTTGTTATCGTTGTTGTAGCAATTCTCAAATGATTGCCTACGTTGAAAGTTTTTTAACGTAATTTAACGTTTTATATACGGTTTAATGTTTTTTTTAACCCACTACAATCCATTACAATCCTGCTTGAAGCACCGTGACAGAAACACGTGTGATTAAGCGAATCTATCATCAATTTATATGACAATGTTGGAAAGATATCAGTGCTGCCTGTTGTTGATAAATACCATTGGTGACGATTTACAATGCGAGTCATGTCGCCGGAAACCGAGTTATCAGTGTCACGGCATCTAGTGAGCCACGGTCTTTACCAGTGCCCCAACTCGCACACTATATACACTGATTCACTATGTAGGGAGCTGATTGAGACACACCCCTTGAGTTGAACGCAGCACATCAGGAGGTGCCCGAGTAGCACAGACTAGGTTTACATGGACAGCAGTAATATAATTATTGACCTTATTCTGAATAAGACAATATTCAGATTAAAGTGTTTACATAAGTAACTTTTAGAATACTCTTTTCATGTTCCCGTTTTATATGTGAAATTATGGAGGGAGCTTCGGACTACGTGATGACGTAGTGACATGTGCCGTTAATCGATCTATGTTCTATAACATGTAAAACATCCAAAACCGCATTTCACTTCCTACTATATACTGTAGAAGGTAAATACGTGGTTTCGGACACAGCCGTGCTCTCATGTTCGCAGTCAAACGGTTGAGCACTGCCGTGCATGTACACGTCCTGTCACAAAATGCGGTGAAAACTCTCACACAGTGTTAATAGTGTGATTAAGGTGTGTACATGTCTGTAATGCACTTCGATAATGCGACTAAAACAGGAACACTCGACATGTCTTAATTCGATTTGTGTTAATTTGTGTTAATCGGATTAAGGTCATCAATAATCGCTGTTTACATGTGATGGGAAGTTCGGATCATTTTTGTGACTCAGATCTTCGAATCTTGTTCAGCAAAACAAACACATTCTTTTCCCGTCACATTTGTCACGTCACATCTGTTCCCCAGAAACAGAAACGATTAGTTCGTGTCTCGGGTCATTCGTTCGTCCCGTGAGCACACTATAGGCTGAATGCAGCGGGACTGTGACGTGATAATAATGAACGAACGACTCGGCCCCGAAGACTCCAGAGGTGACTAATCGTTTCTGGTACAGAACCTATGAGGATGTTGAAGCGCGTGCGCGGTAAAAAGTGAACGACTCGCTGTCTGAGACAGCTCACTGTTCCCGAGTCATATTAAAGATTCATTCAAAATGAACGAATCGTCCATGGATGACACATCGCTAACGTTAACACGGTAGTTTCTTAATCAGAGTATCATCTTAATATCGGATTATCGTTGTCCATGTAAACGCACTGATTGTGTGCGATGGAGGAAACTGTTAACCGAAGTGAAACTGATGAAAGATGTTTGAAGAACATGTTAAGTATAAAGTATATAAAGTATTAAGTAACAGATAGTTAAAGATGATTTTCTTCCTGTAGACAGGACAAAATGTACAACTGAAAGTCACCTCATTGGAGAGTATAATGAGACGAGAAATGATCAGACCAGTGGATCAGACCAGAAGAACCTGTATGAGATACGTCTCCACAGCTGACTCCCTGGGCCTGTGAACTACCTCGCTAACAATAGAGATCTGCTGATGAATGATGTAAGGTCGAACCGAGACACTCATCTCCACCGAGTCTCCTGCTCACCTTCCGGCTGACTGAGTGACAGATCACTAGCTAGCACGATAACTGTCCCGAAATAGATGTCAATCTAATCCAGAGCCTCAGATTGCCACGCATTAAAAAAAAAATCCATATTCATGAGTCAGCAAATTTAACGTAACGTGTCTGCGTGCTTAACGTGTCTGCAATAACCGCAGTATAAGGTTAACGATACGTAACCTAGGCTAGCTTAGCTACAATTTTAATATATAGCTTTATTATTAATTTTTTTTATTATTTTTTTACTACCGGCATTCTGTCAAATAGTATGGGTTGGTGGGTTGTTCTGACTCATACAAAACACTTTCTGATTTCATAGGCTGACCACTTCGGAGCGTCACCTACTAGCCAATCGTATCTCAAGAAGCGCAAACATATTGACCAACCCGAAAGCAGGAGGCGGGACCAATTCTTTTTCGGAATACAGGTAGACAGATGCAACGCGACTAAATGCACGGTGAATCAGGGGAATCGTCAATTCCGACCGGCATCAGTTTGAATTACTTTAACAAAGCTAAGAGTCTTACCGAATGAACTTATTAAACAATTAACCCTATTTTCTAATATGGAGGCTGGCGTTTTATGTCTATATTTACTATTTTGGTCACTCTTACCTCGCCGTTGCTTACGGAGGATTGCTGTGCTGCTTCGGTCTCCTGCGCCGCCATCTTCCTTGTCTCTGTCCTACACTGTAATGTGGCGTTATCGGTATGTAGCAGGAGATCTCGCGAGATTTGGGACAAACCTTGGGATACCACTATGTTCCAATAGATCGCGAGATCTGTACTAACAGCCTGTGATCGCCAGCGTTTACAACTGGAGTAAAGTTGTCTTGACGTTGGAAGTTCGATATTCGCGGATAAGCGGAAATTAAAGGACCGTCTCTAAAGTTACATACGACATTGTTCAACTTGTTTCTCACTTCAATAGCATTTGAAGGGAATGACTTCTAACCCAATGTAAAGTGTTCATGTAGTTGTCAGGTATAATGCACTCCTTTTAGATTTTTGATATTTATCAAAAATAAAGTATTAAATCATATATAAATATTGCCATGTATTTTATTACCGAATGGGCTCATACACAAAATATACCATCATCTAAAGCTCAATAGAATTTGAAGGGAATGATGTACAGTCACACATCCAACTGTAAAGTGTTCATCTAGGTGTCAGGTATAACGCACACATTTTAGATTTTTGATATTTATTCAAATGACATTTTACATTTTTGATATTGAAATAAGCTATTAAATCATTAATCACTACTCATTACGAATTACTCATTAATGGTAAATGGGTACTTATATAGCGCTTTTATCCAAAGCGCTTTACACTGTGTCTCATTCACCCATTCACACACACTCACACACCAGTGGTACTCACTACTCTACTCATTACTAATTACTCACTACTCATTACTAATTACTCACTACTCATTACTCACTACTCATTACTAATTACTCACTACTCATTACTCACTACTCATTACTAATTACTCATTACTAATTACTCACTACTAATTACTCACTACTCATTGCACACTACTCATTACTAATTATTAACAAATAATTACTCATTACTCACTACTCATTACTAATTACTCACTACTCATTACTAATTAAATTGTCACACTACGGACAATTTAGACATGCCAATTACTCACTACTCAAGACATGAAAAAAATAATCAACAGGAAAAATGTCATTAACCACAATGTATATATGTCAATATGAAAGGATTCATATTATTATTAAATTATTATTAAATTATTATAAACGCATGTGAGTCTGCGTTTTTATTCTATTTATTTGGATAAACATGACATTAGATATGATTACATAAAAAATATATTGTAGGTTAATGTAAGGTCTTTCTATATATACACACACTCATTGCACACTACTCATTACTAATTATTAACAAATAATTACTCACTACTCATTACTAATTACTACTCATTACTCACTACTCATTACTAATTACATAATACTCATTACTAATTACTCACTACTCATTACTAATTACTCACTACTCATTACTCACTACTCATTACTAATTACTCACTACTCATTACTCGCTACTCATTACTAATTACTCACTACTCATTACTCACTACTCATTACTAATTACTCATTACTAATTACTCACTACTAATTACTCACTACTCATTGCACACTACTCATTACTAATTATTAACAAATAATTACTCACTACTCATTACTAATTACTCACTACTCATTACTCACTACTCATTACTAATTACTCACTACTCATTACTCACTACTCATTACTAATTACATAATACTCATTACTAATTACTCACTACTCACTACTAATTACCCACTACTCATTACTAATTACATAATACTCATTACTAATTACTCACTACTCATTACTAATTACTCACTACTCATTACTCACTACTCACTACTCATTACTAATTACTCACTACTCATTACTCACTACTCACTACTCATTACTAATTACTCACTACTCATTACTCACTACTCACTACTCATTACTAATTACATAATACTCATTACTAATTACTCACTACTCATTACTAATTACTCACTACTCATTACTCACTACTCACTACTCATTACTAATTACTCACTACTCATTACTCACTACTCACTACTCATTACTAATTACATAATACTCATTACTAATTACTCACTACTCACTACTCATTACTCACTACTCATTACTAATTACATAATACTCATTACTAATTACTCACTACTCATTACTCATTACTCACTACTCATTACTAATTAAATTGTCACACTACGGACAATTTAGACACGCCAATTACTCACTACTCAAGACATGAAAAAAATAATCAACAGGAAAAATGTCATTAACCACAATGTATATATGTCAATATGAAAGGATTCATATTATTATTAAATTATTATTAAATTATTATAAACGCATGTGAGTCTGCGTTTTTATTCTATTTATTTGGATAAACATGACATTAGATATGATTACATAAAAAATATATTGTAGGTTAATGTAAGGTCTTTCTATATACACACACACACACACATACATATATATATATATATATATATATATATATATATATATATATATATATATATGAGATCTTAGTTTTGTTAGTTTTATTATTAGTAGTAGTAGTAGTAGTAGTATTAATGTTCTTGTTGTTATTATTATTAAAACATCCCTCCTTTGTATGACCGTCATTTTTTGTGAAGACCATTGGAGAACAATTAGATTTTTTTTTCATGTTCTTGTTGTTAGTTTTTTCCCCCTGTAGTGTGCTGCCTCCAGCTGCAAGCATGAGCCATGACAGATATTAGAGAGAGAGAAATAATAATACACAAACTGTGTTTAAATAAATAAATAATCTTTTCATGCATATATGGGTACAGATCAAATTCAAAATATGTGGCATATAAAAAATAGTCAGCAGAATTTTTTTTTTAAATATTGTGAAGTTTGCCAGAGGCACATAAACTGACCACAACCACTTAACATTTTAATAAACTATGTGCTCTTTTTTAATACAGCAGGTGCCTATATGAAGGGATTTCTATTCTTTAATTGCCAATAAATCTGAGTGTGTATTTTTATTAATTTTATTTGTATAAACAGTTTAAGCACATAAAATGATAATTATGCTATTATGCTTTAAAAGATATTATATTATCATGCGTGGGATAAAAGCTACACATACACACACATTTGAGCCTCAAAAAAATGCAAATTATGTATAAGATCAATACTTAGTTTATCAATATTCATATATTCTTGTAGTGTAGTAAATTGATTGCCGTTTTGGATTAAATGTAGTTAAGAAACAAATACATATCATTGAACACGACAAGAACAACAACCTGTTTTAAATCTAAAATGAGCAATGACGCTAAAATTATCTAGGTTATTTAACGTTAGCTGACTAAACATATTAGCTTTAGTTATATAGCTCAAACCTGTTCCAGCATGACAATGCCCCAGTGCACAAGCAAGGTCCATAAAGATATGGTTTGCGAAGTGCCTTGACCTCAAGCCCGCTGAACACCTTTGGGACAAACTGGAAATCCAACTGTGCCACTTCGCCCAATATCAGTGCCTGACTTCACTAATGCTTTTGTGGTTCAATGGGCAAAAATATCCACAACCACATTCCAAAATCTGGCGGAAAGCCTTCCTAAAAGAGCGGAGGATTTTACAACAGCAAAGTTAGGGGCCAACTTTGGAATGGGGTGTACAACAAGAACATACGGGTCTGATGGTCAGGTGTCCACATACTTTTGGCCATATAGTGTCGTTCTAATGATGCATGCTGACGTTTAATCTTGGCATTATGATACGCAATGCTCTCTGGAAGCGGTTCTTTCTTGCAATGCTTTCAATCAGCTTGTTATGAAAGTAGCACTGAACAGTTGAAACCTGACCCGTTGAAAGCACAAGAAATTAACTGTGCAATTTGAATTTGAAGCCTTAAATGTGTTTGCACATTTTATATCTATTTTCTGATTTGTGCAGATCAACCTTTGTTTGTTTATGTTCTTGTGTTTTCTGTATGATAATGGATGACAAAGCGATTTTACATGTGCGTGACCTCATATTTATACTCCAGGCAAACGGGGCTCCTTGGGACTAAGAGCAAATATTTTGCAAGTATGACAATTTGTTTACATCTTTAAAATCTTCCTTAGGGTTGTCGTCAATACATTTGTCATTTCAGATACTTTGTGTTCATTATTTCGCTGCATCAGAGCAAGGCCAGGTTTGTCATCAGATTAAAGAATTATATTGACAATATTGCTCTGAAAGCAGTAATAAAATTCAGAAAAGAAAAACCAAGGAGAGTCATGATGTCTCGTCACAATGTTTCTGGGCATGCAACCAGACACATCACCCTGACTCAATCAGCTTTTGCCTGAAGGCAGGTTGCCACAGAGTCTCATAGATAGGTAGAATTTACTGTCATGATTTTGGAGGACCGCATGTCAGCCCATCAATGAGTTTCTGAGTGCCATGATTACCAAATACGGAGAAATAAAAACCAGAGAAGTTAGCTAACTGTTGGAATTAACATCAATTAGTATTACTTAGTAATAGTAAGGACAGTTAAATCAGGAGCAAATTTATCTATTGTTAACAAGCTAGCTAACAAACATGAGCTGTTAATAATAGTTAATATAGGCCCTATTCAGACAGGATTAGATACATGGGAAGATTGAGTCATTTCTCAGTGATTTTATTTCCATCCTCTTCAGCCATGTTGGTTTTTTTCTCATTTCTTTGCTGAGAGAATTACAAACCAATTTACCTGCTGTCTTTTGACAAACTCTGCAATGGTCTGAGGATTTTAATCCCATCTGAATTGATCCATTGATCCTGCAGATCTTTTTGAATCTCTTCGGGCACTGTTTCTGGTAAATGTCCTGTAAAGAGAGCAATATGCGACCAATGATGAGCTCAACTAATCTCACCACTCTCTGTCCGTCCCTGCAGTTGCCAGTGGAACAGCTGCTGTACCATGCAGTGATGCAACCATTGAGAATGCTCTCAGAGGTACAACGATATAAAAAAGTGTGTGAGAATACCTGGGGCCATTCAAAACCATCTCAACTTCCACAGGAAGTACAGACTTGTCCGAGCTGTCCTCACCACTGTGTGAATGTGGATGGACCATTCCATTGAAGTCGTTGGACACCAAGGAATTAAGAACAAAGCTGAAATAAAGCTGCCAACCCTTTCCATCTCTGTTCTGTTGATGTGGATAGGTGTTTGCTTACCCACCTGGCTCTTCCTGTGGTCAATAATCATCTCCTTTGTTTTATTGACGTTCAGGAAGAAGTTGTCTATGCACCAAGCAGCCAGGGTTCTGACCTCCTCTCTGTAGGCTGTTTCATCAATATCTAAGATTAGGCCTACAATAGTGGGGTTATCGGTATATTTAAGGATGCTGTTTGAGCTGTGCTTTGCTACACAGTCATGTGTAAACAAAGCATACATAAGGAGGCTGAGTGCGCAGACTTGAGGAGCTCCTGTGCTGAGGCTGAGAGAGGAGGATGTGAGGCTGCCAGTTTTTTACCACCCATCAGAAAGTCCAGGATCCACAGATGGCTGTCCAGACCCAGCTCCTTGTTCCTTTAGTTAGTTTGGTGACAAGTTTGGTTGGAATTATGGTATTGAATGCTGAACTGTAGTTGATGAACAGCATTCTCATGTAGTTTTTCTTCGCCTCTAGGTGGTTAAGGACAGTGTGCAGTGCGAGGGTAATGGCGTCATTGGGCGACCTGTTGGCGCAGTATGCAAATTGCAGAGGGTTTAATGAGGCAGGCAGGGAGGAGCAAATGAAGGTTTTGACCATCTGCTCAAAGCACTTAATAACAATGGAGGTTAGTGCTACATTAGACATGGTAGTCATTGAAGCAGGCGATGATAGATTTCTTAGGTACTGGGACAATGGAGGTCTTTTTATAACAAAAAATTGAAACCACAGTGACCAGATCCCTGTACCCTGACCAAAATAAAGTACTAATGATGATTGAATGAACACATTAAGAACACTGCAAAATACATTGTGAGCAACCCATGGCATCCAAGAAATTCTTTACTTAATAAACGTGGCCTTTCTTTGTCCTGCAAGCTACATATGTGACTGCCCATTCCCATTCATCCTCAATAATCTCTTTATTCAGGCCAAGAAGGTGGTGGATCCAGAGCCTAGGGCGTGAGGCGGAACTCATCCTGGATGGGACCGTTGTGTTTTGCAGAGCACCATGCCCACACCCACACACCTAGGGCAATTTTAGCATTCACAACTCACCGTCCTGATGGAAAATCATCGTGAAACTCTGCACAGGTAGTAACTCCGAGCTCAGGCTCAAACCCTAAAGCTGTTGAAGTGGCAACACTACTCACTGTAGCACTATGCCCGTCACCAACCCCGGAGATCTACCTTCCTGAAGCCTTAAGAGATTCTTGATCAGCTAAAACAGGTGTGTTAGATTTTGGCTGCAGATTAAACCTGCAAGAAGATAGATCTCAAGGAAGACGGTTGGTGACCCTTGCTGTAAACATGTTGGTGGAGCCCACAGGATAACACTCCAGATGCACACCTCTACATCACACACACACCTCAACATTCATTCTAATCAGCTGCCCAGATGTTGGCTTTTTTTTTTTTTAATGGATGCATTTCTAATTGAATTGCACAGCAAGAGTAACAGAGTAACATCTACAAAGCAGATCTGGGGGGTTTCACTTGGATTCAAGTCACTCAGCTCAGTCAACAGAGTATAAGTGTAAAGCTGCTTGTGGCTTTGAAGCAAATGCATGCTTGTAGCTCGAACAAATGATAAAGTGCAACTCTTATTTCCACCAGAGATTTACGCATCTCTGAGGGCTTTTATTTTAATTCCAACACCCGAACACTTGTGCTTTGGAAAACAAGGATAGCGTATCACACGCGGACCAATCAGATGCAAGGAATGACGCTTAATGGGCGGGTCAAACAAATTTTCATCCAATCGTAGACAGCGGTTAGAGGAATCCTGCTGCTGTTTCATTCGCTCATCCGGCGGTGTTGAATCCGCTCATTCCTGCGCTGTGTTTACTCAGACTTCACGGTTATTTATTTAGTGATCACACACACATCGGGGGGATTTATTTTCAGCTGTGAGGACGGAAAAGAATGCCCTGTTGTGAGAACGTGGATGGAAACTCTGCGCTTACGGTGTTTTGATTGTGTTTGTGTTAATTGCCAGTAACCCAGTGCTAGTTTGGTTATTAAAATATTATTAATATTTTGAAAATGGACCGGATGAAGAGCTCCATGCAGCAGGTCCCAAACCCGCTTCCCAAAGTGCTGAGCCGCCGCGCTGGTGGAGCCAACAGTCTGGAAGTGGAGAGAGAAAACTTCGAGCGCAACCAGGTAACATACACACACACACACACACACACACACACACACACACACACATACACACACACACACACACACACACACACACACACACACACACACACAGAGAGAGACAGAGGCAGACCCAGAGACACAGAGGCAGACACACACACAGAGACACTGAGGCAAACACACAAACACAGTGGCAGACACAGACAGACACACACACACACAGAACACGGAGGCAGACACGCAGACAGAGACACAGAGGCAGAGAGACACAGAGGCAAACACAGTGGCAGACACAGAGACAGACACACGCACAGAGACACAGACAGACACAGAAGCAGAGACACAGACACAGAGACACACGCAGACACACACACACACACACAGAGGCAGACACACAGAGGCAGACACAGGGACACACATACAGAGGCAGACCCAGAGACACAGAGGCAGACACAGTGGCAGACACAGAGACAGACACGAACACAGAGGCAGACACAGAGACACACACAGACAGACACAGAAGCAGAGACACAGACACAGAGACACACACACAGACACGAAGGCAGACACAGAGACACACGCAGACACACAGAGGCAGAGACACAGGAGCAGACAGACACACAGAGACAGACAGAGACACACACGGAGACACACAGATGCACATAGACAGACAGACAGACACACAGACACACACACAGAGAGAGACACACATGCAGACAGACACAGAGACACACATAGACGGACAGACGGAAAGGCAGGCAGACGCACACAAACATACACAAATACACACAGACAACACACACTATGAACTTGATTTAAATAAGACAGCATTCATGGATTTCATAAACTCCTGCAAGAAGCTCAGGACAGGAAGTATGTCCATTTAATAAACAGGATGTTCCTAATTTTTAATTGCATGTGGGATAATGTGAAATTGTTGTGTTTAGAGATCACAGGCGCTGGGATAAGTATTTGTGTTGGCTGTTTCCTGCCATTGTCCAAGGTCACTATCGACTTATAACTCGTAAACACCAGCTAAAGTTCATAATTGCACTTGATCATACTTTAATAACGGTCCTTACCAACTTAAAACGAGTACGTATGTGGGAATATAGTGTCAGAGCTAAAGTCTGTGGGTGATGAGCGCTCTAGCTGTGCCCGATTGTAGCCCCCCCACCCCCATTATTCACTTATTTCTTAGGAAGTGCTGAATGTGGGAATCTTTGATCATTGAGCCATTTGCATGAGGTCAGCTGAACACACACCCTGACTTTATCCCTGGCTCTCAGTCCTAGTTTTGTTGACAGAAATGACCGAATGCTTATAAGGTGTAACAAGCCAACGTGTATCTATACAGACACAGTTAATCTGTGTGTGTGGTCTTGCTAAACTCCTCTGTGGGTGTATTAATGGCTATCTTCCACATTAAAGGGCATTGTACAGACACAAGTAGTTTCTTAAATGTGTCTGCCAATAAATTCTACTTATTGGCTTGTGCAGTCAATCACCTCGGTCTTTAAACATGTGGGCCAGGCAGCTTCTCAAAATCAACAGCTGGGTGGGGGTTTTATAACCCGTAAGCAAGTAGATGGTGTAATATCAGGTGGTGTTGATAGAGATACACCGGTATCAGACTGAGGCGTGACTAGAGGTTAGAGTACAGTGGTGATTCTCCAGCTCAAACACACTATTCAACCCATAAGCTAAGTTTACCAAACGGTCCCCATGAACCAGATTTGGCTATTCCTTCTTTAGACTCTATCAGATTCAGGAATAAAATCAAGTTGGCCCGGAGCTCAGATACCGATGACTTTGTGGTAGGTGCCATGCACAGACAGAAAGCAATGGCGAGGAAGTGAGGCCCACAATCACGGAGCAGTGTCTTGTTTTGGCAGGAAGCGGAGTCATTATTTCCTCAAATATGCGAAGGGCGTTACTTGTTGGCAATTGTGGCTATCATCTCACGATAACCAAACCTCATAGTGCATTCCAAAGTGTGGGGTCAAAAAATGCTTTCTCATTGTGCTCCCTGCTGCTCTGAGGGTCCTCCACTCCCCCTCCCTATCCAGAGACAGCTGGAAAGTAGGTCACACTTTTCATAAAGCATGCTGCATTACATAGCTTTACTGGTGTGTAAAAAAAAAAGGAAAAAAAAGTGTAAATATCAATGGGAATATATTTCAAATCTATTTTTCCTTATCTTCAAATTCACAGGGGTGCCAATAATTGTTGCACACCTATATTTAACAAAGATTTTATTTTGATAAACCTGTTGTGTTTGCACTTTTTTTGATATCCATGAGAGCAGAGTGTTTTTGTGATCAAAAAGTTAAACAATATATACAACTCTTCACAGCCTTCTTCGCTCATATTTAGCAAGTGTGCCAATGTTGCTGGAGGGCACTGTGTGTGATATATAAAATATACATACACACATACAGTCATGGACGAAATTATTGGCACCCCTGGAACTTTTCCAGATAATGCACCATTTCTCCCAGAAAAGTGTTGCAATCACAAATGTTTTGGTATACACATGTTTATTACCTTTAAGTGCATTGGAACAGCACAAAAAAGCAGAAGAAAAAAGGCAAATTTGACATCATTTTACACAAAACTCCCAAAATGGACTGGACAAAATCATTGGCACCCTATTAAAACTGTGGGTAAATAATTTCATTTCAAGCATGTGATGTTCATTTAAAGTCACCTGTGGCAAGTAACAGGTGCTGGCAATATAGAAATCAAACCTGAAGCCAGTTAGAGTGTATAAAAGTTGGCTCAACCTTTGTGTCGTGTGCCTGTGTGTGTCACACCAAGCATGGTGAAGAGAAAGAAGAGCCGAGAATTGTCTGAGGACTTAAGAAGCAAAATTGTGGAAAAATATCAATGTATATGTGTGTGTGTGTGTGTGTGTGTGTGTGTATAGTGTAATGAAATGCTATGCAATGTAATATAGTGTGTGTGTGTGTGTGACCAGAAGTCTCCATACATATGGGAAATGAACACACAATGCCAAAATTTTTCATACGTAGCTTATGTTAGGGAGATTTTTTCAGAGAGCCTTTAAGAACGCCTTTGACAAAAGAAGAGCATATTGAAATCATTGTCACAGCTGGAACAGGAAGCTGTTGCAAGATTGCGATGGGCTTTAACGGGAAACATGAAAAGCACGTTGCACACAACACTGTTGCCAAACTTATTAACAAATTCAAAAAGACTAGAAGAGGTGTGTGTTTTATTTTTATATATATAATATATATCTCTCTACCATTTGAACGTGGTCACTCAGGCAGTGTGTATATAGGACAGTGGCATGGATTAGTGCCTCTGGCTTCATGTGATTCATGTACAGTTCGGGTCACGGGGTCGCACTATGAGAAGTGTGCATGCTTAACACAATCCACTACAATCCCACAGACGAGTCTGGTTGCTTCACGTTCACGTTTACGGGGCGGTTGTGGCGCAGCTGGTAGAGGAGGTTGTCCACTAATCGTAGGGTTGGCGGTTCGATTCCCGGCCTGGGTGACTTCACATGCCGAAGTGTCCTTGGGCAAGACCCCCAAGTTGCTCCTGATGGCAAGCTACCATTGGTGTGTGTGTGAATGGGTGAATGAGACACAGTGTTATATAAGTGCACATTTACCTTTACGTAGACTTGTGCTTAGTCATGCTATGTGAATGTGCTGAAGTGTTCAGTATGTAATCAGTAATTAATATCATTCAAAGTACCACAGCAGAACCATTATTTAAGGAGTTTTATTTTTCTTTTGGAGGTATGTACCTATGCTTTTAGCAGTCAGCATTCCATTGATCCATTTACTGTAGTTGAAATGTTGTTGTGAGCAAACACCGGGCCTCGTTTATCAATCTTTTAGCAAAGGTTTTTTTAATTAATTAATTGATTGATTAATTAATTAATTTATTTATTTTACACAACTCGGGCATCCTCTGCTTAAACAGCAGGTATTTATTTTGTCATAACTGAAAGAAATTGTAAAATCTAAAATTTACCTTGGAAACCATGTGCAAACTACAGAGCAGTTCTGTAAGTCGATCTGGATAAGGGTGTCTGTTAATGCTGTAAATGTAATAAAAAAAAAATAGAAGAAGCAATTTAAACATCAAAGTGCAATAGCCCGAATGCAAATGATATGATTTGAAGTCATCGAGTTGAGGTTTGCATTAGTAAGTCGTCTTCTGTGTACATTTAAACACACTTAGGAGTGGAGTACAAATGTTTTTCCAAATTTATGGGATTTTCATGAATACCGTAAATTATCTTGCACACAAATCCTTTCGTATTGAGCTTGATAAACGAGGCCCACTGTTAATAATCTTCTTCCTTCTTCCTGTTCGTAATCATGTTCCTTCTCCTCTGTGTATGTGTATGCACTACTGAGACCCTGCGGTGAGATTTTACTCAAATGAGAAGGTGTTGCCAGAGAGCTCTGTAATGACCAGGAGTATATTAGGCCTTGTGGGCTGTGTGTTCGAAACCCAGCATCTACGTAAGGTTGGGCTTGGAAGGAAGACTTCCAGGCATGAGGTCTGTGTTGTGGCTTCTGTCTAGAAATGTGGCGTCCAGCCAGCCGAACTTCTCAGCTCATGACTTCTTCAAGGATGTGATATGGCTATATTTATTTCTTGTGGCTCCAAAGAGAAATGGTTTGCAAATTGATTGGATTGTGTGGTGCCGACCTTCTTCTAGCAGAATGTGACTAGTAGCCTAAACTATTCCAATCCAACCCAGCAAGAATTCTCATGTACAAGGCTGCCAGGGTAATTTAGGACATTCTATTTCAATGCTTGAATGCACGTATATCTCAAAGTGGCCTTATTATTTTAACTTATCCTCAGAGGCTATGTTCCCACGTTCCTGTCCTGTCCCTGTTCAAAGTCCTTTGGCGTCTAGAGCTTATTTCCTTACAGATAGTAAGGTTATTATGGTTTCACAATACTGGTTAAAATACTTATAGATTTCTGCCTTTTACCATTTACCCTTTCATTTTTCTCATCCAATCAAGTTCCTTACTCCAGTCGTTCTTATCCCTTTTGCGTCCAGCTGTGACTCTCAATTAATTTCACAACTTCCTGACTCTGGAATCACTCATAATCGTACTACAGCAACCTCCGTTTCTCTTCACAGATGACATGGAGTGCACCGAAAACCCTTTGGCTGTGTCATCTGCTACTGTTGTAATCACAGTGCTTCCTCTGCTGCAGTCATACCATGTTTGTAGCTTCATCATACCTGACCGCTCTCAAACACACAGAAGAACATGGCACTGCTGACCCGAAATCCACATTGCTGCACACTGCTGAATTTATTTTGGCTCACCGCCTTGTATTATTTTAAGTCCAGTAGAAAGAGTTGCCTTCATCACCACACCCCATCACACCTATTCAGCCTTTCTTATCACCCCAAACACTCTTTTCCGCCATTCATTCTTCCGCTACTTTGAGTATTTCATTATCCATTGTTCCCTGCTGCTATTTCCTGTGTTCCTGTGGTCATTTTCTCAGGGTGCTACATCAATGATCCGGGCAGAGAAAAATAAAGGGGGAGACTGAAAGAGAGAGAGATGCACGAGAGTGCACACAAAGTCATGAGACAGCAAAACATGCAGGCCCTGACCTGTGACCTCACTGCACTGGATGTGGATTTAAAAGATCATATGCACGAGCGGCAGAAAACGGTGTCTATTGTATCGCCACACCCATATCAAGCAACTTTTGCATACAGGCACTGTAGAGTACTGTGGTGTTAATGACAATACATATGCGCTTATCTTTTATCAAAAAAAAAGTAATGGCCTTGTTGTCGGAAGCACACCTGAATAAAGAGAATTGTGTATAAATAGAAACCCAATACATTAGCCAGATCTTTGCAGAAGCCATTAATATGAAAATATGGTTATGTCTGTTACTCACGACCGTTATAGTTATGATTGTGATGTGTACGACAGTCCGTCTCCAGTCCACACAGCTGCACAGGCCTGCTTAAATGTGAAAAATTTAATATAATCTATCAAGAAAAAAAAAATTCCTGTCTACTTATTCCCTCGCACTTGGGCCACATACCAAATTCCTGGGAGTTTGAGGACTATCTTTGCTCATTTCTCTCTTCTGAGCCGAGCTCCATGTCGTCATTCCTGGAATCTGAGTCACTTTTCTACTGTTTAGGGTTCACCGTCTTGATTTCTAACTGTGCAGTTCGTCTTTCTGATACATCTTCTAGCCAAGCATGACTTCCTGTTTTTCGGTTCCCAACCCTAGTCCTGGAGTACTCTCTGTCCAGCACAGTTTAGTGTTTTCCTTGCTGAAACACACCTGATTCAACTTGAAGTGGGTGTGTTGAAGCAGGGGAAATACTAACATGTGCAGGATATGGGGGTAGTCCAAGACCAGAGTTGGGAACCTGTACATTAGACCATCTAATGCTCCATCCCTCCCATCACACCACCTTTAAACTGGCAGGCAGTTGTAGAGATGGCAGTCTTACTGACCTGGGATATAAAACTAGCCAGCGGTTGAATATTTTCCCAAATATAACCAAGAAAATAATTTTTTATGTTTTATTATTATACTTTTTTTTTATAATTATTTTTTTTTTTATTTTTTTTTTTAACATATTATGTGTAAGGGCGCACGGTGGTTAGTGGTTAGCACGTTCGCCTCACACCTCCAGGGTCCGGGGTTCGATTCCCGCCGGGGCTGTGTGTGCGGAGTTTGCATGTTCTCCCAGTGCTGCGGGGATTTCCTCCGGGTACTCCGGTTTCCTCCCCCAGTCCAAAGACATGCATGGTAGGCTGATTGGCAGCTTTGTAAATTGTCCATAGTGTATGAATGGATGTGTGTATGTGATTGTGCCCTGCGATGGACTGGCACCCTGTCCAGGGTGTACCCTGCCTTGTGCCCGATGCTTCCTGGGATAGGTCTCAGGTTCCTCGTGACCCTGAAGCAGGACTAAGCGGTTGAAGATGGATGGATGGATGGATGGATATTATGTGTAGAGATGACTGTATCAGGGCAATACTAGCAAACATGGATTGGCTATTGGAGTATACATATTGGACATGGGATATATTGGTTCCTGTAACAAATGCCAAATGTTGGAATTGGATTTGGAAAAGAGGTTTATTTTTGGAACTGAGAATATTTACATATAAAGAGACTTGAGTAGTTTCTCTTTTGATAGGATTGATTTCATTATATATTTATCTTTCCATCCATCCATCTATCCATTTTCCGTACCGCTTATCCTAAACAGGGTTGGGGGGAGCCTGGAAACGCAACACTTCCAGTCTTTTTGGAGTTAATAAGTTTTACAACAGTGTCGTGTGTGTGATGTGCTTGTCGTGTTTCCTGTTAAAGTCCATTGCAACCTTGCGACAGCTTCCCGGTCCAGCCATGATAATGATTTCAGCACGTTCTTCTTTTGTCAAAGGCGTTCTTAAAGTCCCCATGAAATCAAAATGGAAGTTTTGTGGCTTTTAGTATGGATGTTAACTTTAAGGTTATCTGTACGCTAGTGCGTTCCAAAACAATGACAAATTTAGAATATATATGCATTCAAAATTTACAGTGTCTCTCTCTCTCTATCTCTCTCTACCACTGATATGGATGAATGGATGTTTTCATGACATCATTCTGCAGTTCAGCTTCTCGTCATATTTTCTGTCCAATCAAATGCTCTCTAGAATCTAAAGTGTCCCGCCCCCAACATTATAAAAAATCCATAGTACTAATTGTCAAGTACAACTTAGCCCGGGCTGTGAGGTAAGCTAAATGCTATTGGCTATTTAAAACGTGGGAGGAGCCACTTGATATCTCCTACCCCGATGTCCTGTTTCAGTAAAAATTACGTCAGCACATTGAATAACGCTGAGTATTTCAGGGCATTTCACAAGGACTTTAAAAGCTGTCCGGGGGGAGGGGAGGATATATAAACTATGTATAACTAAGTATGAAGGATTGTGGAAGAGATTTTGCTCAAAAGTATTAATTTCCCTTTATGTATTGAGACTTTTGTGACACTCTGTATAATAAAGTAAATAAAGTCCATTTTATGTGAGTTTAAGTGAATTTTTAAATCCATTTATTATTAGAAAGATTATGTGGAGTATCTGCCATATAAGTCAGTGTGAATTACCTGTTATTATAGAAATATTAATTTGTCAGATTCAGCACATTAATTTAAACTAGTGAATTCCAGCTGCACCACTGTCTAAGCTGCTATTGTAGGAAAATTAACCAACCCCTTCTGACCAATCAGATTCAAGCATTCATCAGCTATGTGGTATACACTGAGACAACACACTTGGATGTTTTGATGGATCTAACCTCTCTGTAAAACATCTCTGACTTCGCTGGCTGTGCACTGTACCAGTGAGTGAAGTGACAGACCCATGAATAGCAAGCCTTGTTTTGTGCAAGCTGCTGCTTTTCTCTTTTCTCGGGTCCTATACAAGCAGCATTCAATTCAATTCTTTCGGTTTTTTCAGTCTGATTAATCAATTTAAAGAGCAGTGTCCTTTTAAAAATATTGATAAAGATTACATTAAACTAATACCAAATTTTAAGCAGAATAAATCAAACTGGGTGTAAATTGAAAAACAAAACCTTGTAACTCAAGTAGTTTTAAGTTATTTCATTTGGTTATCAGTTCTTTAAAGGATAATGAGAAGTTTCCACTTTATAATCAGAACAGAGGAGGCATTGTGTTTCTGTCTCACAGCTCCAGTGCCCCTGGTTCGATCCTAAAACTCAGGTTACTGTCTGTGTGGAATTTCTCTACATGTTCCCCCTGTGTCCGTGTGGGGTTCCTCCCACCTCCAAAACATGTCAGTGGCTGGACTGTCTACTCAAATTGCTCCTGTGTGTGTGTGTGTGTGTGTGTGTGTGTGTGTGTGTGTGTGTGTGCGCGTATGGTGCCCTGTGATGAACTGGTATCAGTGTGTGTTTCTGCCCAGTGTTCCCAGAATAATCTCCAGCCCCATATTGTGACCCTGACCACCCTGACCGACCGACAGAGAGAGAGAGAGACACACCTGCATTGAGAGACACCCACAGAGAGAGAGAGAGACGCAGACACACAGAGAGAGAGAGAGAGAGACACCCACCCACAGAGAGCGAGAGAGAGAGAGACACACACACACCCACAGAGAGAGAGAGCGCGAGAGAGAGAGACACACACACACAGAGAGAGCGAGAGACACACACACCACAGAGAGAGAGAGAGAGAGAGAGAGACACACACACACATTCACCCACAGAGAGAGACACACACACCCACAGAGAGAGAGCGAGAGAGACACGGACAGAGAGACACAGAGAAAGAGAGAGAGCGAGAGACACACACAGAGAGAGAGAGAGACGCAGAGAGACACACAGACACACCGAGAGAGACAGACAGAGAGAGCGAGAGAAAGAGATGCAGAGAGAGAGGCACACACAGAGAGAGGGGGAGAGAGAGAGAGGCACACCTGCAGAGAGAGAGACGCAGAGAGAGAGAGAGACCGAGAGAGACGCACATACAGAGAGAGAGAGACAGACAGACACACAGAGAGAGAGAGAGGGAGGGAGAGAGAGAGAGACCTGCAGAGAGAGACTGAGACTTTACAATCTGCAGAGAGAGAGACGCAGAGAGAGAGACACAGAGAGACACAGAGAGAGAGACACAGAGAGAGAGACACAGAGAGAGACACAGAGAGAGACACACGGAGAGAGGGAGAGAGAGACACACCCACAGAGAGAAAGAGACACACACACACACACCCACAGAGAGAGAGAGACACTCACTTTAAACTCACTTTATTTACCAATCGTTTAGGGAAAACCAGAAATATCACTCATTCAAAAGGAAAAAGGGAGAATGGATCTACACATTTAAACACGGATGTGAAAATTGGTTAAATTAATAGAGACAAATCACCAGTGAAAAACAATCTCACCATTGTCCGTCATAGAAAACAGACAGACACACAGAGAGAGAGAGAGAGAGAGACAGTGAGAGAAGACACACACACACACACACAGAGAGAGAGAGAGAGAGAGAGAGAGAGAGAGAGAGGAGAGAGAGAAAGAAAGAGATGCAGAGAGAGAGAGAGAGAGAGACACAGAGAGAGAGGGAGAGAGAGAGACACACCTGCAGAGAGAAACAGCCACAGAGAGAGAGACACACAGAGCGAGAGAGTGAAAGATACACGTACACAGCGAGAGAGACACACACACAGAGAGAGAGAGAAACACAGAGAGAGAGAGACACACACACAGAGAGAGAGAGCACAGAGAGAGAGAAGACACAGAGAGAGAGAGACACAGAGAGAGAGACACAGAGAGAGAGAGAGAGAGAGAGAGAGAGAGAGAGAGAGAGAGAGAGAGAGAGAGAGAGACGCAGACGACACAGAGAGAGCGAGAGCGTGAGAGAGAGACATACACACACAGAGACAGACAGAGAGCGAGAGAGACAGACACAGAGAGAGAGGGGGGGGAGATATCAGCCACACGAGGGCAGCGTTCACTTGCACCGTGCATAAACAATCGTTTCTAAAAGTTTCAGACACTGAGACAGAAGTGTAATATTGTTGTGTAAAGTTGATTAGGGTGTAGTTTCCCCTGCTGTAGATAGTGTGTGTGTGTTAATGGCGGTGCTGTGGATAATAGAGAGAATATTGTAGTTCGCCTGAGGACTGTTACATTTAGCGTGTGTTATCAGACTAGATGATTTTCCGCTGCTGTGCCTGGGCTCTACGGCTCGGAGGCTGCGAGGTGAATATCGCTATACTCGGCTCTTCATCACCGCTGTGGGGTGGGTTCTAGACGCTTCTGTGCACCGGAACGAAGTGATAGCAAACCGGGGTGCATGTTGAGTTAACGGAGCCTTCCGCCTCTCCTCTCCTCTAGCCTCCATTCTCTCCTCTTTCCTCTCTCGTTTCCTCTCTCTCTCTCTCCTCTCTCTCTCTCTCTCTCTCCTCTCTCTCTCTCTCTCTCTCTCCCCCCGGTAGATTCAGGGGTTTGAATTAGTGAACGCTTCACTCCACAACGCCTCTTCAACTATGGACTTGAGTAAAATGGTAAGTCGTCGTCTTTCCTTCTCAAACGGAGCTCCGTGTTTCTTGGGACGAGGGGAATTGAGCTTGGGGGTGAATTCTGCTTTCTCAGGGTGCTTGTTGGTTTGTTACATTAGCAATGAAGTATGTTTTGCTTTTGTGTCAACAGTTTTCATCGCTGCTGGCGCGAGCCGCTGTGCTTTTACCTTGTTGTTGTTGCTATATTGTAGCGCGCGCGCGTGTGTGTGTGTCGACATCTTCCCTCCATGAACGGGTCTTTTACAGAGCTGTAGCCAGAAAGCTAACGTGGGCTGGCGTTATAAATGCTATATAGACGTGTGTGTGTGTGTGTGTGTGTGTGTGTGTGCAGCTCTAATACCGAGCGGGTTTTTGTATGGAGGTCTCTTCACCAGATGACTGAGCAGCCTACTAATGAAACTTCCTAACTGGCTTCCTTTATACTCCTTTTACACAACAGTGTTTGTCTCTGCTTTAGGTTTATTTTCAGTTTATGAATAACAAATCTCAAGCAGTTCAGAGTGTTCTGTTATATTATACTAGTTTTATAATCATTGTCTTTTTATTTCCCCCATGCTTTTAAACGGTATATAGATATCACACTATCCGCATAGGCTGTGTTACTGAAATTCCTCAGCTATATGTTTTTTTTTAACGAATATACTCGAGGCCTTGAAAACAGAATCTTTTGGCTGAGAGAATACTCTCACCTAACGCCATTCGTCATGTTATTTTACGTTTCTCAGTCCCTCTAGGATTTGTCGACCGCAGGAACGAGTGTGAAGCCAGGCGGACACTGCAGTATTGAACAGTCGATTTATTGAAAATTTACCGAAGGTCTGGGCCGAGACGCATCACACGACGTCATCATGCCGTGCATTCAGTGAAACCTTCTTCGATTCTCGTTTGCTGAACACGGGTACAGCTAAAAGGTCTCATTTACCAACAAACATCACCGCGAAAAACCAGTCCAAGCAATCGCCGCATCGCAAATTTTGAAAATAGCCACGGCAAAATAGCACGTTTTCGGCCACAACGATAACACAGACCAAAAAAAGTCCTGTGTGGACGGGTTTCTGTGTGTTCGACACCAAAATGAATAGGCCTTGAACATCCATCCGATTTCCGTACCGCTTTGCCCACACAAGGGGGCCTGGAGGGAACTCTGGGCACAAGGTGGTGGGCGCCACGGAAAGGGTGCCAACATATCACAGTGCACAATCATACACACTATAGACGATTTGGAGACGCCAATCAGTCTGCAATGCATGTCTTTGGATTGTGGGAGGAAACCGGAGTACTTGGAGGAGATCTCCGAAGCACAGGGAGAACACGCAAACTCTGCGTACGCAGTGCTGCACTAGAATCCTTCTTTATATCATTGCATTGGGAGTTAGGGAGCATGTGTGAGGTAAATAAGAGTTTACTAGTTATAGAAAAAATTTTAAACGAAAAAGACAGAGACCATTGACTCAAGACTGGTCTCGATTACCACACTAGTGTTTCGCAATGTTACTAAAGTTAGTACAAACTTAAATTTTTTGTGATTTTGCAGGCAGAGCCTCAGAGGTGAGAGGAAAACATCCTAACCACTAAACCACCATGCCCTCCGTCCTGCGTCTTGAACACTTACCAGTCATCATTTTAAAGTACTTTTTGCTAAATAACCATTTCCTTTACCACAGACACAGTTTGACTACAGGCAGCCTGTCAATATGCATAATACAATGTTAGCATTGTGTTAAATAAAGGTTTAAACTATTGAATTGTTAGAATTCAGTGTCAAAAGTTAGCTGAGCTGCAAAGGTGCTTCAATTAGCTGCTTGAGAAGAATTTGGCAATATTAAAAAATTTGGCAATATTCAAAATGTGGAGTTGTGTTTTGAAACATATTTTGACGCTCAATGAAGCAACTAAAACAGCGAGCAAAATGAGTTCCTCATTCTGTCTGGCCACTCACGGCTGACAGCTTTGAAACGCAGTCTAATTAGGCTAGGATGGCATGGTGGTGTCGCTCCACAGTCCCGGGTTCGATTCTGAGCTCAGGTCGCTGTCTGCGTGCAGTCTGTGGGTTCTCTCCAGGTTGTCCGGTTTCCTCCGAGCTCAGAAAAAAACATACCCGTTGGTGGATTGGCTAAATCTAAACTGTGCAAGTGTGTGTGATTTCACTGTCCGTGTTCCCAGGAAAGTCTCCAGATCCACTGTAACGTGACCTTTATAGAACACTTAAGATGAATGAATAATTTGGCTTTCCACTGACAATGCAGCAGGAAACCCTGATAAGTCATGTCATGCTTTTGGAACAAAGGGCTACTTCGGCTCAGCTCATGGCATCTCCCTGAAACCTGTCCGCTCTCTGCCCACCACCTAGATATTGTCTTCTAAAGGTATTCCTGTCATGCATTGTTTCACAGTGGTATGAAAACATGCAGTGGCAGGTGTAAGATCTCCAATCCAGACAGATTTGAGCTCTGTTCGGAAGGGATTAGATTTACATAGGGACTTTTGGAAATAATTCAGCGTTTCCAGGTGTTACTCTGTGATTTTATACCTAACAGGATTAGACCAAAATACTAGATTGTAGTGTTTATTTGTTTTGTTTGTTGTCTTTTTTTGACAAACTCCGTGTTAGTGTAATAATTTTCGTGTTGTCTGAATAGACGTGGCTGTGATTTTGCAGGCAGAGGCCTGCAAATTTTGACAGCTGCTATTCATTGAATTTATCTAGCATGCAAAAGCACAACACACCATGAATAATGAAAACAAAACTATCCTGGAGGCTGTTTAAAGGGGATTGTATTGTGTTGTCTTGTGTTGTATTAGAAATGTAAACAGTTAATTGATATTAACCTTCTCCCTGGGCATATGGGTTCATAAGAAAAAAAACAGTCCCATAGAAACTCTCACCTCTCGTTGTTGCTGTCAAGATGCGAGATTGATTTTTCTGGTTTTCAAGATGCCAGGATTGAAGTCAGAAAATGTTTTGCAATTTCAAATAATGTGTGCCTGCAAAGGCAGATTTGTGAGCCAGTCTGGACCACCAGCATTCAGTCATTCAATCAGTGAAAACAAATTTTTTGTCAACCTCGATCAGTGGCCTAATAAGGCTCTATAAGTAGTCTGAATTGTTATTAGCTGGATCTGCTATGGCGGTTCTGTTCAGCCTCCATGCCACACAAGACTTAATGGAATGTTTGCTGTTTGTTGCCACACCTGGACTGCTTTCAAAATGCATTCCGAACCAATTTTGGGAAACTTATTGCTTTCAAGTGAACCTAAATGTGAGGTGATGTGGATGAAATATGAGTATATGCTATTGAAATTGACCCCAAATATGACTTGCATAGAGCTTGCTAGAAGTGGGGGTAAATTGTTCTTCAGACGCTCATCCAGCCATTAAAAAAAAAGCAAAAAAAAAAGCTGCTGGTCTGAATAATAGCCCTGCACCCCTTTTGTGTGGAGAGTGGCTTTGGCCTTGCAAGCTTGTAAAACTGACCCACATGGTTTATTATTCCATTATGGTACCATTATCCTGTTCTGGTCCCTTTGACTTTCTCCCCAAGGCCATATAACCTGTGCACATGTCTCGGATGTCCTCAGATGTCTGTTTGCTCAAACCACACTGTAACCGCTGTCTACGTTTCCTCAGTGTTTAATGCGTACAGATGTTTGACAGCAGCCACAGAAGGTCCCGCATCATACGACTCTAGAGCTCTGTGTTCTAGATGTTTCACAGTGATCTGGACTTAGCCAGCCGTGCCAGCTGTGATGCAAGTGAGAGCATCTGACTCGACCTATATGGATTGTCTGTCTTGTGTGTCTGCACCAGAAACATAATGTAGTGGTGACTTAGTGTTCTTTGCGAGTAAGAGATGCAAGTTGTAAAAAGCCCATATAAAGGGTCCAGAGCAGCTTAGCAACATAGCAGCTGTCTTTTAGTTAAGTGACCTTTTTCAAACAGGGTGGGGCAGTAGCTGGAGAGAGTACTGTCTAAAATAAACTCTAAAACAGACTAATGGCTCACTGGCAGTCCTACGCTGCAGCTCAATAAAGGAAGTGTGTGAGTGTATGTGTATTTAGACTGAGTGAGTGTTGTTATTTAATAGTGGTGGGTTTTGTATTAGCAGAGAACTGGACTCCAGATTAGGGGTGTTTTCAGGAAGCAAAGGATTATTTTGAGCTTTTTTTGATTTCACGTCATACACAAGACCTAAAGTCTCAGACAGCCACCCCGCTCATTACTCATTATCTACACCATGTCTGGGTTTGAGCTGGAATGAAAGCAGTGGCTGAAGAGGAGTTTGTTTGGGTTGGCTCAGTAAAGGAACATGGGTAGAGGCAGGCATTTTTTTGCCAACAGGAAATGGGTAGGAGTGGGTGTACCACCATATAAAGCTGAAAGTGGCCCTCAGTCTTTGCATAGATATGACCCAAAACATCATCAGATTTTCACACAGGTCCTAAGGGTAGTCTGAGAGAACCCAATTAAACAAATGAGACAAAAATATTATACTTAAGTCATTTGTTTATTAAGGAAAAAGATCCAATATTACATATCAGAGTGGCAAAAGTATGTGAACTTCTTGGATTAACAGTTAATTTGAAGATGAAATTCGAGTCAGGTGTTTTCAATCAATGGGATGACAATCAAGTGTGAGTGAGTGTGCTGTTTTATTTAAAGAAAATGGATCTATCAAAGTCTGATCTTCATAAAACATATTTGTGGAAATTTATCATGCTACAAACAAAGGAGATTTCTGAGGACCTCAGAAAAAGAGTTGTTGATGCTCATCAAGCTGGAGAAGGTTACAAAACCACCTCTAAAGTGTTTGGACTCCACCAATCCACAGTCAAACAGATTGTGTACAAATGGAGGAAATTTAAGACCAGTGTTACCCTCCGCAGGAGTGGAGACCAACAAAGATCACTCCAAGAGCAAGACGTGTAATAGTCCGTGATGTCACAAAGGAACCCAGGGTAACTTCTAAGCAACTAAAGGCTTCTCTCACATTGACTAATGTTAATATTCATTACTTCACCATTAGGAGAACAATGAACAACAATGGTGTGCATGGCAGGATTGGAAAAAGGAAAAAGTCACTGCTCTCCAAAAAGAACATTGCTGAGACCAAAATATAACTTCTTGGTTTAAATGAGAAGGATTATGTTTGGAGAAGGGAAACACTGGATTCCAGCATACCTCTACACTGGATTCCAGCAATCCTTCTCCCATCTGTGAAACATGGTGGTGGAAGTATTATGGTTTGGGTCGGTTTTGCTGCATCTGGGCCAGAACGACTCGCCATCATTGATGGAACAATGAACTCTGAATTATACCAGCAAATTCTAAAGTAAAATGTCAGGACATCTGTCCATGAACTGAATCACGAGAAAGTGGTTCATGCAACAAGACAATGACCCTAAACACACAAGTCGTTCTACCAAAGAACGATTAAAGAAGAATAAAGTTAATGTTTTGAAATTCCCAAGTCAAAGTCCAGAAATGTTGTGGAAGGACCTGAAGCAAGCAGTTCATGTGAAGAAACCCACCAACATCCCAGAGTTGAAGCTGTTCTGTACTGAGGAACGGGATAAAATTCCTCCAAGCCGACGTTCACGACTGATCAACAGTTACCCCAAATGTTTAGTTACAGTTATTTCTGCACAAGGGGGTCACACCACATACTGAAAGCAAAGATTCACAAACTTTTACCACTCAGAGATATGCAACATTGGATCATTTACCTCAATAAATAAATGACGGTGTATAATATTTTTGTCTCATTTGTTGAATTGGGTTCTCTTTACGTTGAGGACTTTTGTGAAAATCTAATGATGTTTTAGGTCACTTATGCAGAAATATAGAAAATTCTAAAGGTTTCACAAGCTTTCAAGCACCACTGTTTAGACAGTAAAAAAAGAAAGTTTTACTGTTGCATCATGATCATACATCTACCACAGTTATACCTCCCACCCGCCTTGCATAACACAGTTGCATTCTTGAGACCTCATGACTATTTCCTCTTTGAAGGACTGCTTGTTTTCTCAAACCATTTTCAATTACATCAACCTTAGTATGGACATGTTCATGGTAAAAACACTAATCAGACAGTTCAATATCTTATGGTTTTTATTTTGCTTTCTTTGGCTAATTTTGAATTTAAAGAATGACTACATGTTTAAAGTATACAATGTCAGCAGGAAATAAAAACTGTCAGGGTATACCCAGAAATAAAAGAAGATACCTTAGAGGTTTAACCACAAGCGGAAACCACAGATCAAACCTTGAGAACAGAAAATTTTCTGACATGATGTATCGCGATCTGCATCATGGAAATGTGCGATAAGAGCATTCTGGTAAATATGCATATGATGCAAATTCACTGTTTGAACTTCAGTGGTTCCAGTCTGTGCACCCCATAGAGTTAAAAGCTGGTCATGTGATCGTGTTCTTTCGTGGAGAGCCTGCAAGCTCTGCACTTGAAGCCTGATAGCTCTGGATTGCTTTGACCGACACACGTTATACTTTTATGTGCTTGCAGGACCATGTTATAACGGTTAAAAAGCTCTTCAGTAGCTTTCAAACAACACCAAAGGCCTTAGAAAACGGGCATTTTAGCCGACTTTGGAGCTATATTTAATTCTGCTGTGGAGCACATTATGTTTCACTCAATCAGTTTTCACGTTCCTGGGACACTCAGACACTTTGTTTATTCAGTCAAAATATATTGGGAGTACTTCTAAGAGATATATACTTACTATTCTATTTGGAGTTATGGAGCGTTCAGCGATGGTGTTTTCGGGGCAAAATGTGGAATGTTATTGACTGATTAAATCAGTCAACTTGTTCTTAAATTCACTGGATAGCATTTGGACCTATACATGTAGGAACCTGAAACTACACATTACAGATTACTGTCAGGAGAGATAAACGCATCTTGCGATGTACAGGGGTGATCTATGTGGGTGGTTGACTGGAATGGATTTGTAACCTTATACTAAACAAGCTGCTGCACAGAAACGTCGCGAAGTTGAATCCAGCTCAACCGTTTTCGCCGTGTTGCTGGTCAGCTTCTTGTTGTTTGCAATGGCACGTTCAGTTATGCATTTTATCTCAACTCGCCATTGGAAATGATTGGGAATGGAATTGAGTGTGAATTCTGGTTTATTGTGCATGTGCTGTAATTCCGATAGGATTTATTCAACATAGATATACGTATACTCCGAGTAACCTGTACTAGTTCCAGTTTATTATTTTGCTCACCTTCACATAATTCAGTAGCCACTATGAATTATTTAGTTATTTAGCAAGCTCATTGAGCTGTTCTGTAGGGAAGAGAGTGAGGAACGTGAGACTGGAGTCATCCAAAGTGCTGGGAGTTTAAGCTGACATTCTGCACTTGTTTTTATTTTAAAGCCAGTGGGAAATTAGATTTGTTAACGGGGCTGATAGAATGTTAGTATAGTATTTCTGTCAAGTGCTATTCCCTATTAGGTCAAAAAGATGTGCAGATTATCTTGGGTATTAAACGGCGTACAAATTAAGAGAACTATTTTCCTGCAGTCTCTTTCAGGCTTATGGGTCATCCAAGGACAGATGTGCTTCATATCCAAGAGCATGTTACGTCTCCGTTTGTTGCCACCGATTTGATTCATCGTGTGCATTTGCTATTTCATCTAAAAGGCTTGTTTCAAAGCGCAGCTGTTTATAGATCACTCCCAGATGGTTTTCTTAAGCTTCCTCCAGCGTCATCGCCATTATGGATCTAATTGGCAGCTATGGCTGGAGGGGAAATGGTTCAATAAACCAGCAATTGCATACCATGCTGTAATCATTGGTAGCAGTTAGAATAGTTTGCCCCTTTAATTTTTCATATAAACACCTTATAGTTCATCCTTCCAGTGCAACGTTTAAGAGATGCAGAAGGCTCCAAGTATACAGTATTTCACTCATTATCCCTCCACCAATGGCAGTCTCTGTTCCATTCCAAATACATTTGACTCTTTTTTACCACCCAGGCGTATGAGGCAGATAATGGTTACCAACAACCGGACACCAGGAGCTTTGGCATCTGTTCCAGTAGTACAGATTTTTAGCTTTTTTTCTCATTGAAAGGCTAAATGCATATTTTTCTGTTAATTTTGGGACTTCATCCTTCATAGGCGGTTTTTGTTTTGAGCCTCCTCCACCCCTCACAGATGACTTGCATTTTTTTTTTGAAGGGTGCATGCATTTGCTTAGGTTATGGTCTGATCGAAACATAAAAAGCGTCTGTTTTTAGAGCCAGTGTGAATCAAAGAAGCTGTAGAGGTCAGTTAATCGCAGAGGCCTGGAACTGAACACGCACCAACTTGAATATGCAGGAGCTGTTTGTTCAGGAGCGTGAGCCAACACCCTTATTCTTCATCCCTCCCAACCTCTTCCTCCCTGATTCCCAGAGCCCAGCTGTGACTTAATGAGACACTTCTCCTTCAAATCCATCTTGCCCAGACAAAGCCTGGCCTTGTCACCTTTAGCGGAGGAGTCTGGCAGCGTGAGCTGAGGCAGAGGATCAGAAAACAGAGCAAAGTCTCTTCTGATTCGTTTAAAAGCCATGGTCTTTATATAGCTTAGTGAAAATCCTCCGCATCCTCAACCCCTGAACTGTCATTTCTTTCCAACAAATTAGCTAAGTGAGGAAGTTAATAAATAAAACATTTGCCGAACCAATAGTAAAATCTACCCCTGTACCCCAAAAAAAATGTTGCAGTACTGCTATAATCAATAATTTAGTGTTCTAAAAACAATCTCTAGCACTTATTTTAAATGATCTCATCACACGTAGTGCACCATTTACCAGAATCAGCCATCCATAACATGCTCGCCTCCTGAGGGGTTTAACTGCACTTGACATGTATAACTACGTAAGTTCATTCGCTCAGCCAAGCATAGGTTGTAAGCACAGGCGATGACATCACTCTTAGTGCGGTTGGAGTTTCATATCCAAAAATGACACCAGTGAACAGAAGTGAAAGTTTTTAAGAAGGTCATGGTCAGAATGAAACAAAAATGTTTTTCTTAGGATTACGTAAAAAGCAGTGTGTATGTTATAAAGATAAAATGATCACTGAAGCCTAGGCTGATGTTTGGCACCAGAAGGAGGGAGATGAAGACTAAACCAGCATATGAGTAGGTAACAGATGGCTGATGTCTCTGTAGCATATTGTATTACTAAGCTGTACAACTTTTTTTGTTTGTTTTTTTAGGAAGTGCAAGTATTTTAAACACTGCTACCAGTCATGCACTGTTTAGATGACGAGTTTCATTTGTATTTTAGACACTTCTACAAGTGCACTATTAACACTATTGGTTTAATTGTCATCTCTGCAGCACTCTAACAGTAATACTGTTTGGCCACTAATGACACATCAGAATTTTTGCTCATTCATCAGTGTGAAGTGCCGGACATCCAGGACTAAACTTTCTGTTTCTGTCTTTCTGTACAGGCTGTGAGCATCAACAAGGCGATTAACACACAGGAAGTTGCCGTCAAAGAAAAGCATGCCAGAAATATCCTTTTGTTTGTGCTTCTGTCAAGTGGTTGAACTGACAGTAAATCTAAGCCACAGAGAGTCACTTCTCACTTTGAAGACCAACTTGCTAGACCTTATGAGAAAAGCCCTATCTTAAATATTTAGAAAATATTAAAGGGTGCACTTGCTATCACAACGTTTCAAATATTAGTTAATATTTTAATGACTAACTGTCAGTCATTTGGACTGGTCATGCTTTCCCCAGAGCACCAGCTAACCCAATTTCACCTCTTCAGAGCTTTGCTATTCATTCTTATGTTAAGTCAGGATTAGGAGCTGGTCCTGCAGGGGCTTATGGGGAGCACAGTAAGGTAATGGCGAGGTCCTGATGTCCTACTTTTTGTTATTCTTAACTGATTCCCACCCTGCATCCTGGGCACCCATCATGAGAAGGGCGCTCATACTTTCTGGGCAGCCGTCAACCGCCTGCCGATCTCCAGCAATGCGGTGCTCTGCTGGAAATTCTGCCACGTCTTCCACAAACTCCTACGAGACGGCCATCCAAATGTGAGTAGTGGTGCCTTCGTGGGTATTTATTCATCCGTGGTCATGCTCAGGTAATTTCATGTACGAGTCTTACACAGCATAACACGAAATCCAGGCACTTGCCTGAGAGCACAACACATGCCAAATACAAATGACGACCGTAGTGCATGCGTAACCAGTACCAGCTAGCTCTATCCTAAAGACTTTCCGTTGTAGGAAAATCACATCCCAAAAGGCTGCCCAAACCGTGCAGACCTCTGTCTCTATTTTGTGACATCAACAATGTTTGGACCTTTTGGTCCTCTGGACTTGGAGTGTGCATGAGTATAAAAACTGAGCATTTGAGACCTAGTGCTGTCATGAATGTGATTCAATATATTTGAATAGAAATTGCAGTGACTGGTGAAACTTCCCATTCACACCAAATTTGTTTTTTCAAACGATGCCACATTGAGTCTATGTGCTAGTTTAATATCAAATTAAATAGGTTAACGGTAAAATTAGACAATTGATCATACTTGTAGATCTTTTATTTTCTTTTTTTATAAAGTCGCATAAAGGAGACACTTTTAAGAGGCATTCTTTCATCTTTCTTTTCAACAGTGTTGTTCCTCTGTGTGCTCAACGAACCCATCTTCTGTGTGATTGGTCCTAACCAGTATTGCAAAGGGCTAGGCCTGTGACGATAATGACGTTATTGACTTACCCTACGATATGTGGACGTGACTGCGATCATTTTTGCTGACCTCGATACCGCCCATTGTGTTTACATGCGTGTTTGTTTACATAAGAACGAACATCACCTACATTTTAGCCATTCGTGCTGGTTCTGTCGTCTGGTCTGCTCAAGGGCTGTCCAATTAAAATCCGAGCTTCGAATATTTGTCGAGCTTGAGATAAGAAAGCACATTCGATTGAAAGAACTGTGTGTTAAGTTCATCGCTATTTGAAAGGGTGTACTTGCATTATCATGCTTTTATATTATCATTATATCAGTGGTTTAAAATGACAGTAATATTGTTTATTGCAATTTTTAGGACAATCTATCATTCAACAAAAGTAGTTATTGTGACTGGCCTACAAAGGGCTCTGGTCCGTTGGCAAGACCACATACAGGCTTTGCCAAAGGGCCCAGTAAGGGCTCAGAATGGGATACCTGACAGCCCTGTGGGCCTCACAGGCACATGAGGACTGCAAGTGTGCTATTTTAGAGGGGTTGTGTGTGAGGTGATTTGTCTAACCCTTTATTTGTTTGTTTGTTTGTTTACTTATTTATTTATTTATCCCCCCACTTGCTAGGTCATTAAAGATTCTGTGCGGAACAAGGCAGATCTCAACGACATGAGCAGGATGTGGGTAAGAGCATAATCACAGTATGACTTTTTACATTTTCTTCTTCATTCGGAATCATATTGGACATGACATTTAAAAAAAAAAAAAATTACTGCCAAAACCAAATACAACACACGCTCTAATCAGAAATGAAACTAACTAACTAAAAAAAAATTTTTTTTTTAGTTAGTTTCATTTCTGATTAGAGTGTGTGTTGTATTTGGTTTTGGCAGTGTGTGGTGGAGTGTTTGCCATAGCATTCCCTGTCAGTGCCAGTTAGTTTGCTGATGACTGATGGTTCAGTGACTGAGCAGTGTGAATGTGTGTCAACTTTCCTGTCCTCAGCTGAGAACACCAGTCTTAATTAGCACATGATGACATCCATTTCACTTCAGTAGAGTGTTACACTACTCTCTTGTTTCTGAGAGCCATGATTGTCATCCCCAACACTTATCCTAGTTTTGGCCAGCCTGTTGCGTTCATTTCTTTTCTGTTATTACAGTTGGGACTCATGAGGGCCAGCTTTGCTCTGCTAGCCTGCAGGAAGGATAGGATGGAAGGCGCATGCTTAGCACTCATTTTTGCTATGGGGCACTTCTAGTCGCTTCCCTGCGGGTATTTGCTGATGTTGTGGTTAATGTATTGAGTCAGGAATAATGTTTCCTGTGAACTGCATCCTTTATCATATCACACCCAGAGAGGTATGACAGAGTGTTCATGGGTCCTTAAAAAGTCTTAAATTCCTTAATGTAAAAACAAGGCCTTAATTAGCATTAAAATGTCTTAAATTCACGTTTGAAAGGTCTTAAAAATGCAATGGACCGACACTGTAAAGCAGATTTGGATGTTATTTTGGCTGGTTGGTGTGTGAGATGGAAAACCCGTGTGACGATGTACTCGGAGTGTGTGTGTGCGCGGCTCATCAGTGTTTTAGAGCGGCTCGGTTCACAGTAAACCCCGCTCCACACCAACTTCTTCTCTGTGCTGTGAGTTGCTTATAACCTACAACACGCGCCGGATTCTCTTTGGTTACATTGTTGTGTTCGAGTAATCTCAGACATTTTTGTGGGCAGAGGTTTACAGCATTTCACTTGATTGCTAATGAGAAATGAAAAATAAAATTGTTGCCAACTAAAAGGAGGTCTTCCTGCAATTTTTTGCCAAAATAAAAGCTACGAGGTCTAAAGTATAATGGTGAATTAAGTCAAATATATTACTATTGTTATTACTGTTTGTACCCGCAAATAAAAATGTATTATTATTATTATTAGGCATTCAGTGCAGTAGTAATATTACAAAATTGCAAAGATGTGTGTGTGTGTGTGTGTGTGTGTGTGTATATATATATAATATAAAATAAAAAACACTGCTTTACCTTGGCATTAAATTATAAAAACACTAAACACTGCTGCGAGGGGGTTTCTAATAGAGCTGCTGAGGAAGTGATTCCTCTCTTGGAAAGTCATTGAAAGGAAATACTGGATTTTTTTCCTGTCACTGTTTGGAGCAAATGGAAATGCAAAAGGGATATTTGCTGCATTCTCACATCCCTCTGTAGAAGTTTACCCTGCTACAGTTTACTTAAACCCAGAAATGGATGTGTATGCATGAACACAATCCTTTATAGCTGATGTAACGTATAGCGTGATCGAAGCGACGTGCAGGTCTTAAATTGTTTTGGAAACGTTTTTTTTATAAGGTATTAAAAAGTATTTGCTGATACCTGCAGATACCCTGTTTGAGGAATTTGGATTGAAAACCCGCTGTCTGTTCACCAGCACTAGTTATCCAGTTTAATATTTTTCTTTTCCATTGTTCTCCGCATGGCACAGAGCCACCTGAGTGAAGGCTATGGGAAGCTTTGTAGCATCTACCTCAGACTACTCATCACCAAAATGGAGTTTCACATAAAAGTGAGTGAGACAGGTCCGCTTATTTATTCTTTTTATTTTTTTTCCCACATTTTATTAACAGTTGTTCAAACTAAAAATAAGTTGTTTGACCGTAGTAGTATGGCTCTGCTAGGTGACATAATAAACTAATGGTTTGTACTTTACCATCAAAAACCGGACACTGACACCACATGTTCCTCTCTACTACAACAGAACCCACGTTTCCCTGGCAACCTTCAGATGTCAAACAGGCAGCTTGAAGAAGCGGGCGAAAACGATGTCAATAACTTGTGAGTTCTGTTTTGTACGCTGCCCGTGTGATTGTACTTCTTTTTTTATTTTTCTTCTTTTTTCTTTCATGGCTTCTTTTACCTGTTGACTTCGCACTCGTGCATGAATATGGAAATTGAAAAGCTCAGCCTTTTGTAAAACTAATTTCCTCAGTCGGTGAGGGTCAGATTATGACCATTCTTTCAAAATGTCTCTTTATGAATTATAGCTTCCAGTTGACGGTGGAGATGTTTGACTACATGGAGTGTGAGCTGAATCTGTTTCTTACTGGTGAGTTACAGGGCTCAGGGCTCACGCTCCCTGATGCTCAGCAGAGGTCAAGTGTGTAAAGCTTGTCTGTGCATGCTGTGTAGTGTTTAGAGAGGCTTTACTGTTACACAAAGAGAGGGTTTGATATGTCTGGTTCGGGCTAGATGCAGAGGTGTGTGTGTGTGTGTGTGTGTGTGTGTGTGTGTAGACATACTCCCAGGGACAGGAAGCCGCACCTCTGCATAGTGAGCAAATGGAGTCTCATAGGACCTGCATCAGAGAGGGAGGGAGTCAGTGAGGAAAAGAGGAAGATGAAAGGGAAAGATACAGATAAAAAAAAAAAAAATGAGGGAGGAAGGAAGGGAGAGAAATTCATGGTGATGAATATGAATAGAAGAACATAAAATCCTAGGGGTGGTTGAACTGGAGCAGTGATGCACATGAAATATACAAAGATTAATAGCTCAAATGTAAAAAAAATAAAATTATATATATATATATATATATATATAAATAAAAATTTTATTTTATGTACATGTCATTTCATATATTATGTTCTGTCTGCTTTATTTCCTTTTGCAAACATTCCATTATGTGTTCGTGTCTCGTCAGTGTTCAGCTCATTGGACATGTCCCGGTCCGTGTCGGTGACAGCAGCGGGTCAGTGTCGACTGGCTCCTCTGATCCAAGTCATTCAGGACAGCAGTCACCTGTACGACTACACGGTCAAACTGCTCTTCAAACTGCATTCTTGTGAGTGAGAGCTCTTACTGGTCACCTTTATTAGATCATGATTTTAAGTGAACTAGTTACTGCTAGCGACAGATAAATGCAATATTTACATATAAAACTAACCTTAACCACAGTTACATTCAGCTATTTTTTTGCACTTTCCATTTCTGTGCGTTTGAATTTTATGTTTCTTCTTAGCTTGGGGAGGTTATGTTCTTATAAAGAGTCTTTATATATACACACGCATGGGTCCAGTCTCTCCTGATTCATCAGACCAGTTCCTCTCTGTATCCGTCTGTCGCATTCTTTCTTCCCATTCAGGTCTTCCAGCAGAGACACTGCAGGGGCACAGAGATCGCTTCCATGAGCAGTTTAAAAAGTGAGCCCCTCTCATTCCACTCCTTTGGCTCTCGGTTCGATTTACAGTATATTAACTCCTCCACTCTCTCATGTCTCTTTAGACTGAAGAGCCTGTTCTACCGTTCCAGTAACCTGCAGTATTTTAAAAGGCTGATACAGATCCCACAGCTTCCTGAGGTAAGGCCATGTTTGCAGTCTTTAAAACCCAGTGGAAAAGGTATTACATAATGCTCAAACACAGCAGCAGTTTTATTTTTTTGTTTTTTTGCCCCCCTCATAAAGCTGGCTTTGTGAGATCCAACCAGTGACTCAGTCTGCTTTTTGCTTTTTCTGCGACTCTCCGCAGAATCCACCTAACTTCCTGCGTGCTTCAGCTCTGTCGGAGCACATCAGTCCAGTGGTGGTGATCCCAGCCGAGACCTCGTCCCCCGAGAGCGAGCACATGGTGGAGACCGACGAACTCGTGGACACGGACATCCCATCCCTGCCGGTACTACGCATACATGTGCACACTTGGATATGAATCTAAATTACTAGGTCCATTTTGGATGCCTATTCGTACAGTAGATTCCTCAGTGAATAAAACGGTCTCAAACCCTTGAAAACGATTTATACGTCAACACATGCATGTAACTTTCAAGCCATTTCATGTCTTTTGTCTGTAACTTGTATCCTGATGGGATTTTACCCTCGTGCCTTATATACTTGTCCTAAAATGCGGTCCATCGCAGAGGACCAAGCACACACACACATTCACAAGCTCATTCGCGCACCTATGGTGTATGCAATTTATTATAGTGGTAAAGATGTTGAACTGCTGATTGGAAGGTCATGAGTTAAAAATGAAGATCTGCCAAGCTGCAACTGTTGGTCCGTTGAGCACTGCCCAGTTGTATAAATGCTCTGGATAAGGGCGTCTGCCAAATGCCGTAAATGTAATGTAAACTTGGACAGTGGGACGAAACCAGAGAATCTGGAAGAAACTCACCCAAACACGGCAAAAACAGTAATCCGAGCTCAGGATCAATCCTAGGATGTGAGGCGGCAATGCTACCTACTGCACCAACTTTCTGCCTGGTTAGATAGTTAAGTGCATTAATTATTAGGGGAATGAACAAGTTTTTAAAGTCCAATGCCTACACAAATTTTCGAATGTAGAGCATAAATTGTACCACCATAAAGCAGATTAAATGGTAAATGGCGCACTTATATAGCGCTTTTATCCAAAGCGCATTACACTGTGTCTCATTCACCCATTCACACACACTCACACACCAATGGTAGCAGAGCTGCCATGCAAGGTGCTAACTTGCCATTGGGAGCAACTTGGGGTTCAGTGTCTTGCCCAAGGACACTTCAGTATGTGGAGTCATGTGGGTCCGGAATCGTATCGCCAACCCTATGATTAGTGGACAACCCGCTTTACCACCTGAGCCACAGACGCCCCAATTCATTTTAAACGTTTGCACTAGGAATGTGACTGTGAGGAAATTTTCCCACTGGTTAATCGACGTGACAACAACAGTAATACCGGTATTTCCCGGTTTCCTTTTCCACCTCACTTTTAAATCGCTTACGGATGCCCATGCAGGTCGTCCATGCCAAATCTGCGTAAGGCCGGTATAGCGGCTTTACAGTGTAAACGTTATCCCCCGTAAGGCTGGTATACCAACATTACTCTATGATTCCTTACATATTTAATTATTATTTTTTGACCCAGAAGGTTGATGACATCATGACATGATTACGTTATTACGCCGTCATTACAGTGCAGATGATCCAAGCATGAATGTGGATGTAATAGTAGAAGTTAATTACCGTAATTTTCGGACTATAAGCCGCTGCATTTTTCACAACTTTGAACACTGCGGCTTAAACAACGATGCGGCTAATTCATGGATTTTTATGGGCTAACGAGTTTCATGCGCCAAAACATTTAGCCTCGTCACATCGGACAAATTAAATTACCCAACAGGTCACAGTGGACCAATGAAACTGTTCGAATTAAATCTAACGCACTCACACTACATTCTTCAGATCAGTCGCTTCATGCACACTCCCTTATCAGGGAAAACACACGAAGAAATGCATATTGGTTGACGTCATGACTCCGCCCCGTCTTGTCATATGTTGTCGAGTCACGTGTGTTTTGGTATTGCCCGCAGCTGTGAGCAGTTTGGGGCCTAATAAGGCTGGTGTGTATATATACCGGGAGCCATGACACACATAACGTGGGTAATTAGATATAGAGTTATTATATCTAATTATATCTATATATCTATATTAGATATAGAGTCCATATATCTTTGTCCATGTCTGAGTTCATGTCAAGGCTAGTTAGCTTATAGCATAGCTTATAGCTTAGCCTGTAGCCTAGTAGCTTATAGCATAGCTTATAGCCTAGTAGCGGATAGTAGAGCTTAGAGTTGTATAGACTTAGTTTAGAATGTAGATGTAGAAGTGGTTTATAGAGTATACAGTCATGGACAAAATTATTGGCACCCCTGGAACCTTTCCATAAAATGCACCATTTCTCCCAGAAAAGTGTTGCAGTAACAAATGTTTTGGTATACACATGTTTATTACCTTTAAGTGCATTGAAACAGCACAAAAAAGCAGAAGAAAAAAGGCAAATTTGACATCATTTTACACAAAAATCTCAAAATGGACAAAATCATTGGCACCCTATTAAAACTGTGGGTAAATAATTTAATTTCAAGCATGTGATGTTCATTTAAACTCACCTGTGGCAAGTAACAGGTGCTGGCAATATAGAAATCAAAACTGAAGCCAGTTAGAGTGTATAAATGTTGGCTCAACCTTTGTGTTGTGTGCCTGTGTGTGTCACACCAAGCATGGAGAAGAGAAAGAAGAGCCGAGAATTGTCTGAGGACTTAAGAAGCAAAATTGTGGAAAAATATCAACAGTCTCAAGGTTACAAGTCAATCTCCAGTGATCTTAAAATTCCTTTGTCCACTGTGCGCAATATAATCAAGAAGTTTATAACCCATGGAACTGTGGCAAATCTCCCTGGACGGAAGAGAAAAATTGACGAAAGAATGCAACGCAGGAGTTCGAATGGCGGATAAACAACCTCAGTCAACTTCCACGCAAATTCAGGCTGTCCTGCAGACTCAGGGTGCTTCAGTGTCAGCTCGAACCATACGTCGTCATCTGAAAGAGAAGAAGCGCTATTGCAGGAGACAGAGGAGAACCCCACTTCTGATACAGAGGCATAAAAAAGCCAGACTGCAGTTTGCAAAAATGTACCTGAGTAAGCCTCAATCCTTCTGGGAGAACGTTTTGTGGACAGATGAGAGTAAGGTAGAGCTTTTTGGCAAAGCACGTCATTCTACTGTTTACAGAAAACAAAAAGAGGCCTACACAGTACCTACAGTCAAACATGGTGGAGGTTCAAGGATGTTTTGTGGTTGTTTTGCTGCCTCTGGCACTGGGTGCATTGACTGTGTGCAAGGAATCATGAAATCTGGAGACTATCAAAAGATTTTGGCCCAGAATGTAGGGCCTAGTGTCAGAAAGCTGGGTCTGCGTCAGAGGTCATGGGTGTTTCAGCAGGACAATGACCCGAAACATACCTCAAAAAGCACCCAGAAATGGTTGGAGACAAAGCGCTGGAGAATTCTGAAGTGGACATCAATGAGTCCGGATCTAAATCCCATAGAACACCTATGGAGAGATCTCTAAATTGCTGTTGCGAGAAGGCACCCTTCAAATCTGAGAGACCTGGAGCAGTTGTCAAAAGAAGAGTGGTCCAAAATTCCAGTTGAGAGGTGTAGGAAGCTTGTTGATGGTTATAGGAAGCGATTGGTTTCAGTTATCTTCTCCAGCCAAATATTAAGTTGAGGGTGCCAACAATTTTGTCTGACCTAATTTTTGAGTTTTGTGTAAAATGATGTCAAATTTGCCTTTTTTCTTCTGCTTTTTTGTGCTGTTCCAATGCACTTAAAGGTAATAAACATGTGTATACCAAAACATTTGTCATTGCAACACTTTTCTGGGAGAAATGGTGCATTTTCTGGAAAAGTTCCAGGGGTGCCAATAATTTCGTCCATGAGTGTAGATATAGTGTCTTTGTTCCATGCCATGTCCATGTTCATAGTCATTGTCACGTTTCATGTCATAGTTAATGTTTAGGTTAGTTGGTTTAGTTAGCTTAGTTCATTGTGTTTCTCTTGAGTCTGCTCTCCTCTGTTTCAATAAAAGGTCTCGTCCTAACTGCACTTGCATCCGTCCTGCTTTGTTTACGTCACGAATCGTGACAGTTACAACGTGGACACCTGCGGCTTATAGACAAGTGTGGCCTATATATGTACAAAATAGTTTTTCTTTTTAAAGTTAGTGGGTGCAGCTTATATTCAGGTGCGCTCAATAGTCCGAAAATTACGGTAAAAATGCCAAAACGAAAAGCTAATCGTGTTCCAGCTAAAGTTCCACCTACAGTGAACACAGGTACATCTAAAACAGTGGGGGGAAAAAAGAAAACATACACAGTTACAAGGCGCGAAGCGCAGAATAGTGATACAGCAGTGAAAGTTCAGGTGATGTTGAAACTGAAACTGATAGTGACACAAACTCTCCTGATTCAGACCCTGATCCGTCTTCATCTTCAGCATCAGCCAGTGCGACTGACACTGCAGGGGTTTGGAGTCATAACGTGACAATCTCTGTGCATTCGTGAAAACACTACCTGCTGGTCTGATTATCACCAGAAAGTTGACTTTTGGTGCTCAAATGCATTTATTCAAAGGCACTGACACGCTGATGCTCGTATGGTACTTCTAAATGAGTAGAAGGATTTTTTCGTCATTTCTCTAGTTAAGAATTGTGCTCTAAGTGGAGTAAAAACACTGAACTGCTTAGTTTTCAAAGTAATATATCACAAATACATTATTCTAAGTTGTTTCAAGGCCTGAAATGTTCAAATTAAAATGTTGATTTTGGGGCCGATTTTGGCCTGGGAACTCAGGGTTGGTGTGCTGTTTCTATGGGGAATATAGGGTTGTGGGACATAATACTGTGGGAACTTAGGGGTAAGAGGGTTAAGCCAAGTCTTCCACCATCGTGTTGTCAGTCAGCTCGCTTCTCTCTCGTTACGTGCTAAATGAAATCTGACTCCTGCTGGTCTGTGCTGCGACTCGACTCATGCTGAATCAAGCAGACGCGTTTAGTTTTTAATTGTATCGTCTGTCCTCTAACTGAACTAAATTATTTTTATTACTATAAAAAAGTAAAACGACAGTGGGGGCGGTGCTGCGGTGGGCAAGGGGTGTAACCGGTGTGCAGCAGAACACCGTGTAACACCAGGAACACCGACTATCACAGCAACCCTAATACATACCAAATGAAAATCTTTTTTGAAAGTCATTAGAGAGTAGTTTTTGTTTTCTGATTTTATTTTTTGTCCTACATTTATTGCCAGATTATGTATGAAAGACTAAATAGCCCAGACTAGAAATCTGTTTTTCCTAGGCAAGTCATTTGTCCACCGTTGCAAATCATCGTCACCTAGTGGTACACCAAGCACAAAAAAAAAGTAAAAAAAAAAAAAAAAAAAAAAACGACAGTTTGTGGGGACTGAACACAGCTGTGTGTTTATTTGTGTTTGATTCTGTTGATGTAGAGTGCTGTGGAGAGCAGGTTCGATGACCTCTTTGGCACCTCAGCTACCACTGATTCCTTCAACTTCAACAGTCAGAATGGCATGCGTAAGGATGACAAGTAAGACATTTTTAGACTATTTTATTCTTTTAAATATTTTTTAAAAAACCCACTAGGACACAGGACCTCGGTCATATTCTAAGGCTGTTTGAAAATTGTTCTCAAGCCCACATATGTAAATGATTTGCTCCCAGGACTGGATGTAATGTGATTGGTTGAACTTATCACGTCACATCCTGTTGCCTTTGTTTGTGTGTATGTGTGTGTGTGTGTGTGTGTGTGTGTGTGTATGTAGTTTTCATTATCATCATCATATTTCTGTTAAAAGGCACCTGAACTGTTGATCTGTTGTCAAGCGAATAAGCTCGTTAATCCAGTCAGCTTCATTAACTGCGTTATCCAGGTGAATAAGGTGTAACTTATTTCCCATTGCTCATGGGAGTGAAATATAAACTTGTACGGTCGATCAGCGGTTCAGGAGAAATTTGTGAAAACAAATCTCCAATGATGACTATTGTCCTTTCTCAAACGATCCCAGATACTCTAGTGTGTGTGCAGTGTGTAAAACCTAAAACGGCTTTTTAGGGTTTGTTTTGCTTATTCGGTCTAGTAATTCCCGTCCAAACAAACTTAAGGTTAACATGAAATATTCTTATCAAAATAATTTCATAAAAACGGCTTTACGATAAAAGCTAAAACTGATAAGAATGCCGGAGTAATTTTGCCTTGGCATAACTGTGTGGTCGTGGGTTCAGAGTTTGGGAATCCCTTATTTGGGCAAGAGCCAGGTTATGTCTGTCTCTGGGAAAACCGCCTCCGTGTGTACAGTCAGGATCATTGTTTCTCTTGAAATATTCTGAGCGTGGGCCGAATCATGGCTTTCTTACAAGCTGTCTAGTTGCTTGAGCTGATCTTAGAGTTGTAACATATTTTTCTATTCCCTCAGAGACCGACTCATCGAGCAGTTGACCGCAGAGCTCCAAGCCCTGAAAGAAGAGTTGGAATCATTCAGGCTGGAGGTTAGTGAAACGGAGAAAAGCAGAGAAGTGGTGTGAAAGAGTGTGAAACATGTTTCATCACTGAGGAGTCAAATGAAGAAAGGGAATTTTTGGTGTCTGTTTTGACGATCTCAGAGTGGCCGTCTGTGCCAGGCCCTGCGGGGGCGGGTCAGTGAACTGGAGGCGGAGTTAGCTGAGCAGAGCCACCTCAAGCAGCAGGCACTGAGCGAGAGCGAGTTCCTGAGGGCAGAGCTGGACGACCTGCGCCGGGTCAAAGAGGACACGGAGAAGGAGCAGCGTAGCCTGACTGAGATTGAAAGTAAGATTCCTGCCTTGTTTTGCAAAGGCACACTCATCATGTACAACTTTCTCAGGATGTTGGGCGTTCAAGCCAATAGTCATCGTGCCCTCATAGTGAATCCTCTGAGGCTTTTACTGTTACAGCCCAAATTATACATGACCATTCAGTTCCTTCAGAAAAACCAAGCCCTAGAATCTACATGACCTAGTGCTGAAACATTTCACTTCTACCACTGGGCTTTTGCACCATGTTATTATTCACTCTATTATTTCCATTTATTGTTGTAATTTGGCACCACAAAATGGGATTCTTTGTTTACCAAGCTGGTAAATAAACTTTCTACAAGTAACTTGCTCTAGTACAGCTTAAATTGCGGTTTAAGTCAGGTAAGCAAGAAAATTTAAAATAATATGTAGTGTCTGTTAGGTGACGGTCATACTTCCAGATTAAGCAATTGAATTATTTTGTTTTTATTCAAGCGAAGCCTAGGAACAGCATGGTTTAAGGCTCCGTGTGAGCTTGTTTAAAGCTCGAGCCTAACCGTACACAGCAGAGCCCATTGTTATTGCCTTGTAAGTTCAGAAGAAAGTAGATGGACATTTACCCCCAAAATGTGTGTGTGTGTGTGTGTGTGTGTCCGTGTGTCCAGTACGAAAGCCTGAGTTGACATTACTAATTGTTTTGTGATTTGTTATAGCAGTTCGACTTAATTGACAATGTTTAGTTAGTCAAGCTTTCTTCAATAAAATTTGACTTTGTTCAGTTAACTCCGTACTATCCCTGAGTTAGCTGATGCATTTGGTGAGTTTCAGATGCCAAAAAAATTTAAGAAGCTATTCCTGAGACACATGAACAACTTTTACATATATTACAGAAATCTGGATACAGGTTTAGATCTCTAATGAGCAAGCCGGAGGTGACCGTGTTAAAGGAAATACTTCCTGAGACACAAGAGAAAGGAACCTTGAGAGTAACCAGACCTCTACCTCTAAGGTTAAAAAAGAGCCATATAAGTGCAGACCATTTACCAATTACAGCATCCCAAAATCTGCACTTGTGTCCAGTACTCTACCATTGAGTCCTGGATGTTAATTGGAGGCTATTGGTCTGTGGTCTTCATTAACCTAATTGAAAGCAGGCAGATCATAATAGTCAAAAAATTCTCTCAAGCACAGTGGGGTGAGGCCATTCAGTACTTTGATATATCAGTAATAATATTTTATAATTGATGCAAAAAGACTGGTAAGGACTGCATTCTGGACTAACTGGAACTTGTGTGCGTGTGTGTGTCTCTCTCTCTCTCTCGTGTAGAAAAGGCCCAGGCAAATGAGCAGCGCTACACTAAGTTAAAGGAGAAGTACACTGAGCTGGTCCAGAACCATGCTGACCTGCTGAGGAAGGTAGGACGTCATGTTTCATACATAGAGCTTGTATAACAACTACATGGTATTTCATTTGATCAAACACAGCACAAACCAGAGCATTCAGTTTTTAATATTATAATTATTCTCTGTGTGTGTGTTAGAATGCAGAAGTGACTCGGCAGATGACGGTGGCCCGTGTAGCCCAGGATGAGGTGGAGACTGTGAGGCGGGAGATGGAGGATCGATTGAAGGCAGCTCAGGAGGCAGTCAGCCAACAGGTTGTGTATACTTGCATGCCTGCATACACTCCCAGGAACTCTCGTACACTCTCCCCTAATATGTCTGTAGTATCCTTGTGTGCATGCCATAAATTGTTCCCAGTGCATGTCTGTAGGAGAGAGTGACCTGCTAGTATCCTTGTCTACATGAGTCATACTGCCCTTTGTGCATGTGTGTTTGTGTCTAGGAGAAAACCCAAGCAGAGCAGCTCCAAGTGCTTCAGGCTGACCTAGTTACCAGCAGAACAGAACTAGAAACCCTCAAAGCCAGCATGACTTCCTCCCAGAAGGTGGGGTATCCTGCTCCTCTTTTCAAATCCTGTCCATCACTCATTTACATCATCTCCAACCTTTTGTCACACTGTCTATTCCGACTGAAACTTCTGCAAAGCTATCGGGAGCGGTTTAGCTTCCTCCTAACGGCATCCGTGTCATAGCTGTCGCTCCGTAAGGGTGAAGCAGTGATAAGCGAGACAGCTGTCACCGACTAATCTGAGAAATGCATGGCAGTTCAGCGCTCGTCAGAACGAAGGCCTTGTTCAGACGTTACATTCAGGAGAATCCGTTGCAATGTTCTCCTCTGGTGAATGTATCTGTCTTTACATTTTGTTTTACTTTGATGTGGTGTATTCTAGCAAGATTTTTCTCTCTCTAACTGTATTTGAGGGATAAATTGCAACAGATAGATATCTTGTCTTGACATCCTATAATTTGCATAAAAATACATGAATGTTGACATGTACACCCGAGCTATGGGGTATCACATGAATAGCGCTGGATGGAAACGGCAGATGTCCAAAATGCACAATAAAAATGTGTGCGCGCAGTTGAGGTGGATAATTACTTTATTTTTATTTGATATGAAGACCTGCGCATAAACACAGATGGAAACACGTTTATAGTATCCCTTCAAGTAAAATATAATCTAGCTTGAATATGGTTTTAACTTTTTTTTTTTTTTTCCTGTCTTTATTTCTGCCTTTGTCTCCAGTTAAGTGAGGAGCTCAGTGTGCAGTTGGCAGCTCTGGAGACCGAGAAGGCCGGGCTTGTGGAGACCGTGTCGCAGAAGGACGTAGAGCTGGCAGGACTGGGGGTGGAATTGGAGCGAGTGCAGAGCAGTCTAGCAGGCGAGAGGGAGAGTGGCGTGAAGGCTGCCGAAGCCCTACAGAATCAGCTCAACGAGAAGGTGAAAAACTGGCTAGATGTTGGCGCAAGTGGATGGTCGCACTTTATGTTCATCTTTATATGAAGTCCATTTATCAGGACAGTGAGTCATTTCGGTTTCACAAGAAGCGCATACACTCGGCTAGTTGTTTGAGTCCGACCCGTTTCTTTTCTTGTCTGTGTAGGAGAGTCGTGAACAGGCACTGGAGAGTGAGCTCGTTTCTGTACGCTGGGCGGCTCTGAGGGCAGCGCTGGAGGAGGCAGATAGGGTTGTCCAGGACAGTCTGGCACAGCTGGATGAGCCTGCACACATAAGCTGCACCAGCTCAGCCGGTTAGAACCCAGACACACACACACACACACACATACACACACACACACATCTAAACATTTAAACCTTTAATTATCAACCATTTAGTCCTTAGGTCTACCAATTCCTCAAGTGCTAACATTTTTGTTCAAAAATATAAAATCTGTAAAAATAAAAAATGAAAAAAAAACCAGTGTCTAGCAGGGTTTGTGTAAATGCTGCCTGACTGACCGCTTGACAGACAAACCCCCCCACCCCCCCATCTTACTCTCTGTCCATCTTAATTCAGCTCAATTTAAAGCTTTATTGGCCTGGCAGTATGTAGTTACAGTACTGCCATAGCATCATAGAAAAGAGAAGACCTGTTGACACATTTTCTCACATCAATGAACTTTTGTCTTTTTTTTTTTTTTTTCGATCTCCCTCTATCTGTATGTAGATTACCTTATACCCAGGTGCCAGAATGCTTTAGAGTGTGTGGACAGACTACAGTCAGCCAAGGACTGCTTTGTATCTGATAACACAAGTGAGTTCTCCAGCAAAAATTCATAACCTGCTGTTTCATGTGCTTGGAAGGTCAGGCATTAAAGCCTGAACAAATAGTGTTAATAATAATATTTATACAAAAATATTAGGAAATATTATATTGTTGATCTGCTGGACAAGGCCAGCATTTGGAAAATATTGAGCCTTGTTGTCTCGTGTGTGTGATAGATGTGTCCGAGTTGGTGCGGGCCGTGGCTCAGCTGGCCCACCTGGTGGGTGATACCATTGTACAAGGCAGCGCCACTGCCCACATGGTGTCAGTAGAACAAGCTGACGGTGAGTGGAAGCCACGGGACACTAGTGTCCACTTAAAGATCTTTGTTTTTTTACTTATAGTAATGACATGTTTCATGAAAAACACTAACTAGAAAAGCTAACTACACTTGTGACAGTGTTGCATGTGTTATGCAATAAACAGTAAAAGATTCAGCATCGGGTTTGTTCTCTACTAATGTGACTCGCTTTCTAATTTATTAAGTTGGGGAAGATTTATGGTTATTAATTAGAGGTGCCCAACTCCACACCAAGCTTCCTCCAAAACCATTACGAGTCATTCATGTTGTAATCCGGGCGTGTACTAAAGAAAACAAATACAGACAAGTCTGTACGGCTGTCTGTTTGTCTCTCTCTCTCTCTCTCTCTCTGGTTCTTAATCTTTCCTCGATGTATCTGTGTACGTGTATGAGCAGCTCTAACATCTAGTGTAAAGACCTGTGGAACTGAGGCCCTGGTTCTGATCGCTCAGCTGAAGGAGCAGGACTCTCTGGCTACAGCAGGCAGCAGTGGACTCCGAGCAGCTTTGGGCAATGTGCTGGCCACAGCGCAGGTAATGTACCTGCTCTCTGCTTACAAAAGCAATGGACTCCCTCCCCGACCGAACCAAACCGTTGAACATGCTTAGTTTTGAAGATGTACAAAAGTGATCAGAGAATCAGAAATATGCCATGCAGTTGAGGCATCATTCAAGGTTAATAAAAAAAAAATTCCCATTCTGGAAATTTGCTCTTCCCTTACTGATTACAGAGCTGCTCAACTTGGCCCCTTCTTCTTTAATGCCACCTCACAAGGCTTACCTATGCTGCATTTGACTTGCCTCCGAAGTGGGAACTCAGAGCTCAGAACAGTGGCGTTTTCGTCCTCCGCACATTCTAGCTGCAGAGTGAGAAGAAGAGGGGAAAAAAGGACACCTCCATGGTCATCATTTGTTAGCAATAGTCTGGCCAGGTAGCTGTAATGAGTGATGTATATTATCCTCCTCAGAACAGCTAACTGTATAGTCCGTGTTATAGATTTAACCAGCAAATATGTGTGTAGGTTTCTCGCTCTGAAGTAAATACTTGTGTATATACAGCACAACTCATTTAAAAGTAAGAAATGCTACCGATGCCGTGTACAGCCATGTTGATTTGATGTTGCTTGCTGAATTCGGCGAAACTTGGAGCTGAGAAGGAGTAGGATTTGAGGGGTGTTTTGTATTGTTTTTTTTTTTTTGTTCCTGTTCAGAAGGGTTTAATAATTGCAAAGTGCGCCTTTAAAATATGCAGAGACATCGTTGTAGTCTCTTACTGACTCTGTCTCCTGCTCTCTCTTGATCATGTTGTTTCTTCCTGTGTGAGATTAGAAGTTGCGGCCACGGGGTTTGGAGCTGCAGCAGGGAGAGCTGGGCGATCTGGTGGAGCAGGAGATGGCAGCCACCTCAGCGGCTGTGGAGTTCGCTGTCTCCAGAATAGAGGTGAGCTTTTCATCAGTTGACCGTCTGGAACATCATAAATAAAGTGTAATAAAATGCATTATAAATCTCTTCTTCTTTTTCTCCCTGTATTTCTCTTTCGCCCTTTAACAGGAAATGCTGAACAAGTCCCGTGCAGTCGACTCCGGTGTCAAAATGGAAGTGAATGAAAGGTAACACGCCACCCCCATCCCCCCTACATTGCATCGATATTCTAGCTGTTTGTCTGGGTTTACGTCAACCGTTTTTTGACCAGAAAAGTTACAGAGAGGTGAAGACGCAGGAGATGTGTACAGTCACTTTAACACTAAAGACAATGCTATTTGATGAGTGAGAATTGAAACGTGTGTGTGTGGTCACTTCCTGTAGGATTCTGGCCTCCTGCACAGAGCTCATGCAGGCCATTAAAGTGCTGGTGCTGGCCTCTAAAGATCTGCAGCGCGACATCGTGGAAGGGGGCAGAGTGAGTGCGAGGCTTTTTGTGATTGATGTAGCACTACAACTACAGCATATCAGAAACTTTGTATAGTTCTGATTTAACATTGTCGCCCATTTCAGGGTGCAGTAACTATGAAAGAGTTCTATGCTAAGAACTCTCGCTGGACTGAAGGCCTCATCTCGGCGTCCAAGGCTGTTGGCTGGGGAGCAACTGTGATGGTGTAAGTTTGTTTCTGGTGTGTGAGTTTTGCCCCACAAGCAAGTTTTCCACCACTGACCGATTTATAAATGTGTGTGCAGTGATGCAGCTGATCTGGTGGTGCAAGGGAAAGGGAAATTTGAGGAGCTGATGGTGTGCTCACACGAGATAGCTGCTAGTACAGCTCAGCTCGTAGCTGCATCAAAGGTACAAGCAAAGTCTGTAAATGATCTGACCGAAAAGTAGATTTAAAGTAATTGTCATGATTAATCATCTCTTTCCCAATGACTCGCACACTCACAAAGGTGAAGGCAGACAAGGACAGTCCCAACCTCGCTCGTCTGCAGCAGGCATCTAGAGGAGTCAGTCAAGCAACTGCAGGCGTTGTGGCTTCAACCAAGTCTGGAAAATCCCAGATTGAGGAAACTGGTGAGTATGTGCGCTTATTTACACAGGTAGTGTGTGGAGCGAGGTGTGTTTTTAGTCCCACATTCCCTTTGCCTCTACTCCACAGTTAATTATAGCTATGGTTGTACTTTAGTGTGACCCCTAAAACTTTTATAAACGATTTAAACGCTTGTGCGCGCACAAACACACTCTGCTGTGTGATGAAACATGGTTCTTGAGGCAAAGGTATTTAATAACACTGTTTGTTTTTTGCTGTACACCAAAGACATTTGGGTTTGAGACCAAAAGATGGCTATGACATGAGGGTTTAAGATTTCAGCTTTTGTTTCCTGGTGTTTACATCGAGATGTGTTAAACATATAGGAACAGATAAGGCTTGAAGTTAATGAAAGTAAATAACACGTAATATTTGGTTCTTTGCAATACCTGCATCAAGCCTGCGACTCGCTGACATCACCAGATTGTTGGTTTCTTCTTTTGTGATGCTTTTCCAGGCTTTTCCCATAGCCTCTTTCAATTGTTGTTTCTTCCTTCTGTCTCCTCTTCAAGAGGTTAAAAAAAAACAACACATGCTCAATTCTGGTGATTGACTTGGCCAGTCTAAAACCTTGCACTTTCCCCCCCTGATAAAGTCCTTTGTTGTGATGAAGTTCCGATTCTAATTTAGGGTCAGGATGCATTTCTTTAATAGTAAAAAAATATAAATAAAAATATAATTTAATTAAATATTTATTATATTAATTAATAAAAAAAAAAAAAAAAAAAAAAAAAATAATAAAAAAAAAAAAAAAAAAAAAAAAAAAAAAAATACATTCAATTTGTCTTTGAGGTTTTTTTTTTTTGATCAGGTAGTAGGTTTTTTTTTTTTTTTTTTTTCTCCCCTTTTTTTTGGTGTTTTTTTTTTTTCCCCTTTTTTTTTTTTTTTTTTTTTTTCCTTTTTTTTTTTTTTTTTTTTCTTTTTTTTTGGTTTGTTTTTTTTTTTTTTGCTCTTTTTTTTTTTTTTTTGGTCTTTTTTTTAAAAGTGGCTTCTTATCCCTTTTTTTTTTTTTTTTTTTTTTTTTTTTTTTTTTTTTTTTTTTTTTTTTTTTTTTTTTTTTTTTTTTTATTTTTTTCACCTCTGCCCTGTAGAGTCTGTTGGTGAGGTCACTGATTGATGTTTTGGGTTTTTTCTTCACAGCTGTCACAATGTTTCTGTCTTCAGTTGTTGTTTTCTTTGTCCGACGCATTCAGTGTCTGTTACACCAGTGGTTTCTTTTTTATCAGGACATTCCAAATTGTTGCATTGACCATGTCCAGTGCTTGTGAAATGCCTCGGATTGATTTTCCGTCTTTTCTCAGCTTCAAAATGGCTTGCTTTTCTCCTGATCTTCATGTTGGTCTATCATTTTCTTTTACCAACAAAAGCAGTCTTCACAGGTGAAACTGAAGACAAAAGCCAAGAGTAGATGTTCAGAGCTATTTATTGTTTAATCAAGCAAACTAACAAGAAACACCTGACACTCTCGTGTGCCAATATTTTTTGCTTGCCTACAATTTGGGTGGTCTGATTACAATGGATGCTACATTCTATGCCGTTTAACACATCTACATATAAACACCAGGAAATAAGAGCTGATATCCTAAACACTCCTCTCATATTCATCTTTTGATCTCAAACCCAAATGTATTCAATCTACAGCAAAAACGATTGAATTGGCCTTGCTGTCCCAATAGTTTAACAGGGGACTGTATGTGCACATCTCAGATTTTGTCAGTCAACACCGTACACATTCATGTATCGAAATATAGCTTATGTAGATTTAGCAGTTGCATTTCTTTCAAAAGTAACAAGTACTGAACTTAAAGGGTATGTTGGCTTATTATCGCGGCGTATTCTGCCTCACCAATCAGATCATCTGAATCGAAATCAGAAGCTTTGCTTTCGCTTCATGTGTACAGTAAATAAATAGAAAGTAAATGGAAAGTAGCTTAGTATGCAAAACAACATTTTCCAACCACAGAATCTATCTGTGGTAATGTGTTGATGTAGCTCATTGTTCCATTTTAAATGACTCATTTCAGACACGATGGATTTCACCAGTATGACACTTACACAGATCAAGAGGAAAGAGATGGACTCCCAGGTATCCGTGTGTAGATCTGAACCTATGTGTTTATGAGCGCGTGAGCACGTGCTAGTCCTAACCTTTGCTTGTGTCTGCTGCAGGTGCGTGTGCTGGAGTTGGAGACACAGCTTCAGAAGGAACGCGAGCGTCTCGGTGAGCTGAGGAAGAAGCACTATGAGTTGGCTGGTGTGGCTGAAGGTTGGGGTGAGGAACAGGAGGGTAAGGCCTATTGAAATTCTCAACATTTCAGTACCACTTAACACTGATACATATACATATATCAGACTTGGTCAAAAGTCTAATCAATAACCAGATCATTGTATAATCGGTCTGAAAAAAATATGTTTGCACGGAAAGCTATAAATCAACAGTATGAGCTAGTAGATCATGTCCCGGTGTCCCCCCCTTTTAATGTTTGCCTCACACATGGCGATATGATCACATTTATTGTATAATTGTTTCCATTTAAAGAAAACTACAAACAGGATATTGTGTCATATCGAATATCAAGTGTGAGAATTTATACCGGCTGTTTAAATTGCGCACACATTGTTTCTCTCCTAACCAACTCCCAAAAAGAGATATATAATAGGTCAGCAACTACAAAACCTGAAAGCATCGATCATTTAAGCAGTGGTTAAACTGAAGTGCTTCAGTACATGAACTGCATGATACTGCTGAATACTGAAGAGTGAAAACACATCAGAAATGCTTTCAGTGAGCACTCAATCACACAATCTCTCAAGGCCCATCCGTCCGTGCCCTTGCCTCCCTGTGTTACCTTCTATTTATCATTTCTAAAGTGAAACACAGGTTTTGTTTTTTGGCTTCCACAATTTTCTCGTTTGAGAAAGTTTCTATTTTTCTGAACGTTCACCCCGTCCTCTAAAGGACATGCTCGTGTTATGTGCAACTACGAAGACTTCAGTGCACAACAACCTAATGTGCTCCCAGGAGTGTAAATCAGCCCTGAGAGATCACTAGTCCCAATCCTGAATCACTACAATGCCATAGCCCTGTGAGGTTAGGAATATACAAAACATATTTGTATGTGTATACTGAAACCATATTTCACCTATGCGCATAGGTGTGTGTGTCTTTTTTTTTTTTTTTTTATAAATAGCCCGTTAGAAATCTGCCGTGTAAGCCCTCACGTTTATATTCGAAAGCTAATATGCAGCGAATAAAAAAAACATAGTCAGAAACTTTGGCATGGTTGTAGTAGGGATTAAAGAACAAGTAAATAATTGATATAGACATCTTATAATAACGCTCCTAATAGCAGCAACAACTTTTACTCGTGTTTAACGTGTGGGTGTTGCGCCCCCCCCCATTATGCAATTTCCTGTGATAAAATGTGTTCATCAAATAAATATTGCTGTAATGTTTGCAGGACACATTGCAGTTTGGTCCACATGCTCTGCACATAGAAACAAACCTTGTGTTCAGATGGTTGATTTGCTTAAACCCAACTGATGAAAATGCATCGTCCTAGTCTGTTGCTATGGTAACATCACTGCGCACTTTAACAACGGTGAATCCTGATGGCAGTCAGCTCGAATCATTGCAACAAGAATTAAGCTACTGGGAGCGAAAAGTGCCTAATTAAATGTGTGTGTAACAGAATATAGACATTAACATGCGCCTACATGCTCTTTCTCTTTCTTGTTTCCATAGGAACGGGATGAGGCGTGTCCCCATGCAGTAGCCCAGCTCTCTGGCACTCACTTGTTCCTCAGTGTCTCTCCCCCTTCTCTCTTCTTCACTCTCTTCAGACCTTTTATCCTTTAATAATGAACGAAAAGCCAAATAAAAAAAAAAAGGTGCTTTTACTTTAACCCTACTCCTGCTCCTCCCTGTGGAGTAAGAAACACTTATAGGAGAAGCAAAAGAGGAGACAATGTCACCTTAAGAGGAGGATGAAGCCTTAAAGGCAGCATGGAACGTATTTGGGGCACCCCCCAGTGGGCAGAGGGAAAACTGCACCCTCACTGACCTGAAGGTTTTTTTTTGTTTTGTTTTTCTTTTGAGTTTCATTCCCTGTCCACTACCTCCTTTTTTTTTATTTTTTGTTTAAAAAAAAAAAAAAAAAAGACATTCACAATTCCACGACGACATGCGTCACAGGAGGCGAGCAGGAATTACTGACACTGCGTCGTGAGTTTCCGGACCGGCCTCTTCCAAGGCAGCAGCAGCATGTGACTTCCACCACCTCTTCCAGAAATCATTCCTCAGTTTGTGGACACACACGCCCTGTCAAGCAAACTGCTTAGCCTTCTCTGAACTGTCCCCTGTCGACCCTCCTCCACACAGTGGCCTTGCTCTGGACTCTGAGCTGATAGAGTGAGTGTACGGCCCACGAGAGAGGCTTCCCTCCGCACTAACACTAGCGACTGCCTGAAAACTGAAAAGTAAACTCGGCTCCTCCCTCTCTTGCTTCCTCTGCGTGTATGTACGTGCAGTGTTTTAAATTTTTCAATTGGTAGTTGTTTTTTTCAACCATGCTTCCTGAGCAGTAGTTTTTTTTTTCTTCTTGAAAAGTAGCCTGACTGGGCTTTTAACTGTTTTAAAATGTTTAATACACATCATATTTTGGTTAAGGGGATTGAATTATAATCCCACAAGTGTTCTGTCAGTGATGACATCAGCCACAACACATTTCATCTTATTTCATGTCCATGGCTGAAAACAAATAGACTGTTTTTCATGACCCTCTGCTGCAAAAGGAGTATGTTTGACGAGAGAACCTAGAACTCTGAGCTCATTTCTTCTCGATAACCTTCTCCTCGAGTGACAGTTTTTTCTCTGGTGCCCATAGACAACATTAGTAGCACCGCTGGTAGCCTTTATTTACACTCTTGTCAAGTGTTAATACCGCCGGTGTGTATGTTGACTTCCTCTTTGTACTTCCTTTTCCATGTCCACACACAGGACATCAGCACATGCGAGGAGAGACATCTGTGCCTTCCAAAAGGTTAAAGTTCACATTCCCCTCAGTAAACCTTTAATGGCTGTAGCCTTGGACTGGTGTTCTAAAGGATTGGTGATGCCTTAATGATGGAAATACTGTATGGTGTGTCTATGTTGGATGTGTAATTTGGAGCTTGCAGCACAATTTTCTCCAACCATGTGGTCCAAAGAGAGGACGATCAGAAAGGAGAGACACAGTGAATATTTATAAAAATAAAAAAATGTTTAAAAAAAAAAGAAAGGAGGCTTATGATATAAAGGTGTGCTAGCCCCCTCCCCTTGCTAAAGCAATCTAGACCAGATAGCCTTGTAGACCACCACTGTTTTATGAGCACAGCCTACAACTGGGCCCCTGAAAAACCTGGCTTCTATATTTACAAGTTTCATGTCCTTCCAGACTTCAATTACCTCAGCTCCCTCATAAAGCAAAGCAGGCAGACAAACCTGGACTCCTTTGACTAACAAATGTTCACATACAGTGCTGAGATGTGTGCATGTAACAGAAAGCTGTTCTTCTAATACCAGGTATGAAATGACACATTGTGTGTGTGTGTGTGTGAGAGAGAGAGAGAGAGAGTGTTTGTATGAGAAGGCCCAAAATGTGTTTCTTTGTCTTTAACACCTTCCCCCTGTCTTGTTGCACTGCTTTAGCTGTTTCTGTAAGTTGTAACACTGGGTATTTAATTGAATCATTTATTGACACCACCGCTCTGTTTTCATGTCTCGCCCTCTGTTTTGGTTCATGTCTTCTAGTCTTACCAGCCTTCCAACTGCCTCTCACTTTAGCCAGTCAGATGATTATATGAATACTCAGTAACACTTTTTGGACAGTATCTTTGTATGATGTACTAAACTGAGTGGTTTTTATTTCTTATTCTTCAATAAACATAGTAATGTGTTAATGATAAGCCCTTTGGTTTCCATCCAAGTTCTTAAATTTATATATATATATATATATATAATTTGTCTGATCTATCATAGTTTTTTGGTTTTTCATCCTTGTATATTTCAAAGATATTGGAGTGTCTGTCATTTTACTGTCGGTGTTTCTGTGCATGTTCATGCTGGTTTCCTTTCACCTCCCAAAAACATGTTAGTACATGGATTGGCTATGATAAATTGCCCCTAGGTGTGAATCAGTGTGTGAATGGTGCCCCACGACAGAATGGAGTCCCATCCAGTGTTCCCAGAATAGAGTCCGGATCCCTAACAGATCACCACCCTGACCACGATGAAGCAGTTACTGAAAATGAATGAATGAATTGTGCAGGTACTAAATAATTACTCATCCAGACCAGGTTACGTGTGCTCCATACAATTACTTGACTGTTTTTCATAAACTGCAACCTGATTTTATTTTTCCTACTGAAAATTAAAGGGGTTTGAGTCACCACCAGGGGGCAGCACCAGCTGGATAATTTAAGCGTCTGAAACGTGACGTAGTAGTCGTAGTGCCAGCAGCAATAAATACACCAGCAGTGTATTTCAACTGGACACTAACCTGTTGCAGTGCATTGTGGGGATTTCATGAGGACAGGAGATTATCTGATATATACACAAACTGGCACTATGTAGGGCATATGGTGTAATTTACACAATTCTCACTGCTGTTTTATAACAAAGGAAGCAAGTCTGCTGGTGTACTGTGTGAAAGTGGGATAACTGGTATGATTAGTGAATAAGGAAGTTTTTGTGGCTCAATAATGGAATTGCTGGACTTTGGTTCCCGAGACTTGGGTTGGGGATTAGACCTTCAGCACAGCCTTTTAAATAAATCTCTCAGAATAGACCACATTACATCTCTACGGGGTTATAATGTTAGTTTTAATTTCATTACATATCATTTATCACTAAATTATGGTTTTCTGATCAGATTTTCTGTTGGTACATATTTATACGCTCATTAATCTTAGATTTGAAGCAAAGGGTACCTGAGTAAATGTGTAAAATAAATATTTCCGAAGGTAAACAAACACCCACATCGCCCACATAAAAACCAATCTCCCTCTTAGTTGCTCAGTGAGCCAACTAACCTATTTACTGAATATGTTTAATTGTTTGAAAGCCAGGCAAGCTTACTCAGAACCACAGCCTCAGAACAAAAACCCAGCAAGATCCAAAATGGGGCGTTCATGCTCAAATGAATAAAAATCGTTCGCCAAAAAAAAAGTCCTCATAGGACAACAATTATAGAAGCCTTATGTTTGGTTAATTCAGTTAAATATGCTGAGACCAGTTAAGTTTAACGGGGCAGTTATGTTGGTAATGTGTGTATTGGACAGCTTTATTCCCCTAGTTTGTGTTAATTCAAGATTACTTTATTTATATAAATAATGTTGTCTCAATAGCCTATCAGTGCAGTGCCAACGGTCATTGTAAAGGGAGAAAATACTTTTTTTGCAGCACTTTAGAAGACAGAACATTTTAAATGCATGTCCAAACCTTGAAATGGGTGAAGACGAAACAAATATGTACAGTTTACTAATTCAAGTGCTCAGTTATTTATGTGTAATAACATAGACCAATGTTCATCCACTCAACACTTCCAGTCATCATCCAAATATCCACTAGAAGTTCACGTCCATGCAATTTTAGTTGTATAGTACTTTAAACAATTGACATGGTCTTTACAGAAACCCGGATGCAGATTTTGATCCCTGATGAGCAAGCCAGAGGCGATGGTGGAGAGGAAAAACTCCCTGAGAAGACATGAAGAAGCCTTGAGAGGAACCAGACTCAAAAGAGAGGGAACCCATCATTTTCTGTGTGATAGTAGGATTAGAAACACACATACTTCCACATACAAGTGTAGAAGATTGAAGATGGATATGACTGATTCGGGATCTGTCAGACCCACTCAACAGTGTCAACAGTCAGGGTAACAAAGAACTTCAATTCTTCTCTGATATTACTCGTCTTATTTAATTTAGTTTTTGTCCCTTAAGTCTGAGAAATTCATTTTCCAGTAGACACCCATCTGTCCTTGAAGTTTATGAATACATACTTGCCAGTATTTTTATATTTCGCCCACATCTGACCTCTAATTCTAATCTTCTCTATAGTATGAGTTGAGTCACTCAAAGACTTCTGTATTGTTTATTCTGTGCTACGCTGCTTTTCAGCATCTGGTGTGAAAACGAAAGCCGTGCTGCCTTTTCAAACCATCACGCATCACATAAAATAAACAGAACTCGTACAGGCACTCTCGAGCCACGGGATGAGAAGTGCACAGAAAGCAGAGTGATTCAGGGAGCCTGGAGCGAGACATGGACTCTACAGTGTGTTATAAGGTAGAGACTGCTGGAGTGGAAGAACCACTGGAAATCATTCTCAGACATGCTAGAATCTCTAGCCTCTGGGAAAGAACATGCTCAAAATAAAATCATAAATTTGATGTAATGGGGCTGTTCTGTTATCAGCCGCACTGTTTGCGGCGGTAGATATGAGAAGAAAGCAAGCTCCTCCCACTTTTTGTGATGTTCTACAGAGAAGTTTTGGGTGTTCTAGCATTTTGTAAAAGATGACAGGAATTTTGCTCTGAGAAAGGGAATGTGACATCCGAGGAAAGGATTTAGAAACGCAGTGTGAATCTGACTTGACAAACATGTCTAGATGTGCGAGGTATTCCAGGTATCTACATAAAGCTGCGGCGTTGCAGAGAGTGAGAGTACAGACTACTTTACATTAATCTTCACCTGGGGAAAAAAAGAGGAAAGCGAGGAAGAAGAACAAATCCAACACAGTGAAGACAAAGAGACGATTAGGCAAAGGTCCTGGACTATTGTAGCATGGCGCACACACACGCATGACTCTCTTCTTCTTTCCATCTTTATTCCCATTGTAAAGTTTTACAATACAAGTTATTTTTGAAGTTTTTAGTTTGACACCTTTACCCATCATAGACCCGCACAGATATTAACTGCAGTCTTGTGAAACACTGTGCTAATGGTTTTGTTTTTCACCGAAACCTTTCCAGCTGATGTGTCCTGCAGTGTAACTGTGTTTTATCTTTCTGTAGTCCAAAGCAGAATGGAAACGGATTTATAAACCCCTGAATATGTTTGAACTTCTTTTGAATGGTAGGATCATGTACACAGAATGATGCCAAAGGCACAACTTGACACTGGTTTTATACTTTCTTGACTAAGGATTTAATGTTGAGTGATGCTTCTGAAGTTGTTAGTTGCTTCAAAATCACACTAGATTCAAGAATCATAATCCCAACACGTACCGAAACAAACTTTTATAACTGAATCATTAGTGTGTTCATTGCTAACTAATAAAATCATAGAAATCCTCATCCGCACAGCTTAATTTTTCTTAGCAATCTCCATAAAGAAAAATTATAGTCGGTAAAATCATTACAGTGTGTTTATTTATTTATTTATTTATTTATTTAAAGAAAGGATTTTCACAAGACCCACACCTCTGCATATCAGAGCAAAATGACAAACCATGAGATCAAAGCCGTCCCTTCAGGATTTTACAATCGCAGAAACGAACACAAAATCAAGAAATTCTGCAATATTCAGCAGAGTTTGCAATTTTTCTTGAAAAAAAATTCCTGCAGATTTGGGCCAAGACGTGTCATGTGACGTCATCACGGCGCGCATACAGTCGAAGCCCTCTTCTATTCATGTGTGACGAACAAGTACAGCTAAAAGGTCTCATTTACCAACAAACATCACTGCGAAAGACCGTGCAAAACAATTTCGTGGAATTGCCAATTCAAGTAGTTTTCCTCAAAAAAAAAAAGCACAAAAAAGTTGCATCACACGTTTTGTAAAAAGCTTTCTGTAAAAAACTTTCTGCATCTGAACGTTCCAGACAACTCTTTCCTCACTCTTAAATAGAAGAAGTTCAGAACCACAGAGATGCTTCCTAGAGCTGGAGCCCAGCCAAACTGAGCAAATGGTGAGAAGAGCTTTAGTCAGAGAGGTGACCAAGAATCTAAAAGTTACTCTGATGGACTGCCTTTACAGTTGGGTGGCAAGAGAAATATGACTCTTCATTAGAAAGAACACAACATCTCAACCCTGCAGCTCTTGCTTGGTTTCCCACTGATGCTAAGCAGAGTTGAGCCTGGCCAGTACCTGGATGGAAGACCTCCTGGGGAAAACTAAGGTTGCTGCTGGAAGTGATATTAGTGAGGCCAGCAGGGGGCGCTCACTCTGTGGTCTGTGTGGAGCCCCAGTGTAGTGACAGGGACACCATACTGTAAAAACAGTATGGTCTTTTGTATGAGATGTTAAACCGAGGTCCTGACTCGCTGTGGTCATTAATAATCCCAGGACAATTCTCTTAAATGAGTAGGGGTATAACTCCTGGTGCTGGTGAAATTCCCTCATTGGCCCTTCTCCATCATGGCCCCCTAATAATCCCCATCCCTGAATCGGCTACATCACGCTCCTCTCCACTAACAGCTGGTGTGTGGTGGGCGTTCTGGCGCACTATGGCTGCTGTCACATCATCCAGGTGGATGCTACACACTAGTGGTGGGTGAGGAGATTTTGAATGCCTAGAAAAGCGCTATATAAGTCTAAGGAATTATTATTATTCACTTGTAGTACTGCTTGAAGAACAAGATTCTATGATCTGATGAAACCAAGATTGAACACATTGGCTTGTAAGCTAAGCGCTACATCCGAAGGAAACCGGGCTCATCAACTGATCGCTTCCATTCCTACACTGAAGCACTGTAATGTGATGGTACTGTGCTGATGTGGGGAGGTTTTTCATGGATACAGTTTATGCCCAAGTCTCACCCTTGCTTTAATAAATAATCTAAGGCAAGGCAACTGTAGACTTGTTTCCAAGAACTACAATGTATGCTCATCCCAGGACTCCTATTCACTACATGCTTATACTGAACATCCTTTCAACATACTTAATATGGTTTGACTTTACTCTTCTATATCTGTACACTATTTATAATCTTTTCAAAACCTAAAAGAGAATGGGTTCCCTTCTGAGTCTGGTTCCTCTCTAGGTTTTTTCCTCATCTTGTCTCAGACAGTTTTTCAGTTCCCATAGTTATCACTTGCTTGCTCTGGTTTGGGTGAAAGTTCACCTTCCAACATGACAATAACTCAAAACACAACCAAGACGATGCTGAAGTGGCTTCCGTCAACGTCCTTGAGTGACCCAGTCAAGACTTGAACCTTACTGAAAATCTCTGGAGGGATCTGAAAATAGTGAGAACTTCTCTAGAGAAATAAGATAATCCCCAAAGCAGGTCTTCCAAGCTTGTAGCACCAGACACTAGAAGACTTACAGCTGTAATTACTGCTAGAGTCAGTGTTTTCATAATGGATTACAAATATGGATACACTCATCCTATAGTGTCTGAAAAAAAACAATCACCCCACACTCATTGTGGATTTGATGCTAAGCCTTCGCATCCCTCATCTAACACTGAGAGCCCTCACCATTCATCTCTCACCCTTCACAGATGGCACGATGAAATAAAGAGCAAATACATCACCCACGTTCCTTCCCACAGACGTCAAACAGGCCTCAGTTTCTGAGCTGTGTACGCCTGATAATACTGGACCCAGACAATGAATAACGCCAATTCTCTCTCAACACACACACACACACACACACACTCCTCCTCCGCAACTTGAGAATAGAGAAACCCAGTTGCTAGGAGACCTGATCTGCAGTGCAACTCGGAGCGAGCCCGAGACATGTGCGGCTGTAAACAGGAGCCTGGAGAACCTCGCAAAAGCAGACAGCACTGGAGTGGAGCACAGCCACATTCTTCCATTCTCCTCATCATTTACATCCAATGGCTTCCACTAATAGTAAAAGATTATCAGGTATAAACCATGCTGAGGCCCAAAGAAACTAAGGTCAAAATATGATTTATATGATTGTGCTACATGGAGTATCTTAAAAAAAAAAAACCCACAACAAACAAGGCAACTTGCCATATCTTTTATTTTAATTTAGATCTCCAGCGGTAGTTAATATATAGTCAACAATTTATAAAAGACACTAAGCTTGACACATTTTCAAGAGTTAAAAAAAATAAAATAAAATAAAATAAAGTTGCAAATATTGCACACCCCAATAGGGCTCGACAGAAAGCACAGTATGATATTCAGTCATAAATAACAAACCGTACATGTTCATTTACACTCTGAAACACAGATCAACCTAAATAGTGATGCCTCTCATTACATGTAAGTGCTGAAATATATTAATATCTGTCATTTACAATAAGAAATAATGGATTTCACCGTAAGAGAAAAAAGCTGGCCTTTTAACTCCTTAACCCTGATCTTCATCTGTGTACACAAAGACTGTCCCATGCAGCATTATTGGTATTTTCATGATCTCAACTCATTTTGGTCATTTGGTATCTGGCATCACACAAACCTGGAGCTTTATGGTAATCATTGGATAATTTGATGAGTTAATGATTAATAGGAGTGAACAAAATGCATGCTGGAAATGCACAACAATGACAGTGATACATATGATACTGTACGGAATTTTATGATTATAGTTCAACAGCATATGGAACTGGTGGCTACATCCAGGGGCGTTAGCTGGACTGTTAATCATCCGGGGCTCAGCCCAGATCCTTCTACGTAAAAAAAAAAAACGTTATTATGAATAAGACTGTTTCCATGCTTTTTTTTTCTTGGATTTTTTCCAGCTCAGCTATTAGTCTAAGTTTTGTTTGATGGAAGCTGTGGTAACTTAGCTGTGAATGTATGACATGATCAGAAAAAGTTGGATTTATAATAAAACTTGCCTCGGGTGTTGTCACTGTTTATAGGACAACCAGACAGATAAAATATAAAACTTTTCTAACTATGCTGGTTTGGTGTAGCTAGCCAAAGGGAAGCACAGCTAAGCTATCATTGTATGGGTTTTGCTGCTACGGTGCTTTCCTTATGCTCTGTTCATATCATGTTCACGTAAACTGGAACTTATATAGACATTTACACACCTGGTTTTCCTGCTCAACATCAGAGGCTGTTACTGTTTCAGTTTCAATAAATAAATAAATAAATAAAATTTAAAAACTATCTATGTATATAAATTTTTCCTCACACTCTGTGAGTTAGCGTTTGGCAGAATTGAGAGACACTCAGCCAATAAGACATGAGTATATCCACGTATTTTCCTGTAAACCCTGTCTGATTGATCTCGCCTCCGTTCGCTGGAGATATAAATTTACAACAACGCCGTTTTCTTTTACTGACGTTCAGTTCCGTAGTGACAAACTGTTCCAAGAGGAGAATTATTCAGGGTTAAAGAAAAAATCTTCGGGGCTACAGCCCCGAATGTGCAGGCCAAGTTACGCCCCTGGCTACATCTTCCCCAGCTCCACCCATACCAGATGTATATAAGAAGTGATGAGTGAGTGCTTGGACGACTCAAAATACTTGTGGCCTGAGAGCTACACACAACTAAGATACACATTTATGTCATGTTTGTGATATGCCTTTGTGCTGCTTGTTGGAAGTACGAGTATTATAATTGGCCTAGAAAATATTACTTATCTGCCACATCCTTGTATTTAGACTTTACTTCACTAAACCCTTTTGCACACACTGCATATGGATAGATGAATGAATGAAAGATGAAAAATGGTTAGTTGTTTTTGGAAATTTTGTGTTCGTGCCACGCTGCAGCTGGTGATGTTGGTCACAGCAAGTGCCTGGCAAAGACAGGGCCTCTCATGTCACTAAAGCCTATTGACTGTTCGTGTAACTGATTATAGGTGGACGGGTTCTTTGGTTGACGGAGACACCAACAAGGTGTCATTGCTAACTGGCTTTAATCGCTGGAGTTAAATCCCTAAAAATGCTTGCTAGGCGGAGGCAGTATTCCAGTATTGTACCTCAGCATCTGCATGTCCTGTGAGAAAGCTCTGAAAACCTTGTCCTCTTGCCCAGCGGTAATTCCTAAAAATATCACACAGCAAAAGCAGGAATAGCACAGGCGGCTAATGGCTAATGCTGAATGCAGGTTATTGGGTCCGAATAAAACGCAGTGTATCCAGTTATATATACTGGTTAACATTCTGTTTTGTATGTAAGGGCAAAGGAGAGCTACTCAGAATGGATCAGATGTTAGTGTCTTATAAACGGTGAGACAGGGCAGTCTCATTAGAAAGCTCTGTCTGCCAATATGACTAGTTTTACCCCTCATATGGGCCTCTTTCATTGGTTGTCTCCATCAGAGGCCCATTCAGAGACCTGTCCTATTGGCCCAAGCTGGCAGTGGCCAAACTCAGCTGGACTTGGGATAATCACCTTAGCACTTTCCTACATAGACTCTTTAACTCTGTGACCCCACGGCCCTGCCAAGTTTGGTGTGGAACCCAGATGCACATGAACACACTGGGTTGTCTTGGGCTAACGTGGTTGGGACATGCAAGTAACTAGTTTGGTATATATATCTAGGCGAGTGTACATGTCTACACACCATTTATTGGATGCGTTCACATATTCACATGTTCATTCAATCAGCTGGGATACACACACACACACACACACACGCACATACAATGTTCCTCCTCTGTACCTTGTTCAGAACCCCTGACTCTACACCTGCAACCTTGGAACTAGGAGTGTTTGTGTGTGTGTGTGTGTTTGTGTGTGTGTGTGTGGGAGAAATGTTAAATAGAATACAAGAGAGAAAGCGACATGAAACCAGCGTCACTTGTTTACCCACACAGCCAGCATCTGAACTGGTTCATCCATTCTCCATCACAGCTCCCTCACATCTCAGTCCCAGCCATTGTCCTTTATCATGTGGGCCAGCTCGATGATAAACTTACCCTCCTTGTACTTCTGACTGCTCTCAAAGGCATGCTCCTAAAGAGAGGTGGACACAGAGAGGGAGAGTGAGAAAGAGAGAGAGAGAGAGAGAGAGAGAGAGAGAGTGCAGAATAAGGAATGGAGTATCAAAATGTGTCAGTTTCTTTATTTTTTCTGTTTTTTCCCCTCTTTCTCAGAGACATACAAAGTATAAAGCTAGCCAGCCCACTGGGCATGTGTAAGCTCTAATGAGCTATTCAGACTTGTGTTTTGGTTGCCCGGAAACCTAATTAACTAGGCTAAGAAGTGGTAGCTAAGATACACTACATGGCCAAAAGTTTGTGGACACCTGACCGTCACTCCCATATATGAGCCTTCCCCATACAAAGTTGGAAGCAACACAATTACTGAGGATGCCTTTGAAAGCTGTAGCATTACAGTTTCCCTTCACTGACACTAAGAGGCCCAGACCTGTTCCAGCATGACAACGCCCCTGTGCACAAAGCGAGCTCCATGAAGTCAAGTGGCTTTGTTGTCATTTCAACCATATACAGCTGGTGCAGTACACAGTGAAATGAAACAACATTCCTCCAGGACCATGGTGCTTCACATAATACACTAACCAAATGAGACGACACAGAACTAAATAAGATCTACACATTCTACATAAAGTGCATGTACAAACGTGTCCAAGCAACACAAGACAGTACTTTACCTACTAAAACACAACACATGCACAGTAAGTAACACTGTAGCTCTGACCAGTACACAGTTCAAGTACGGAAGTACTACTTGTATTGTTCCCTACTTGATATATCGCTTTGCTTATTTGTAAGTCGCTTTGGATAAAAGCATCTGCTAAGTGAATAAATGTAAATGTAAATGTAAGTGTCCGATATAACCGGTAGTGCGAAAAGACAAATAAATAAATATATAAAATGCTGTGAATATATAAACATAACATATCATGACATAGTATTCAGCAGATTCTCTTATACCATATGTAGACAGAGTTCTTGAGGTAGCAGCCAGGTAAAGAGTATAGTGGTGACAAGAAATTGAACACAATATTTTTATTATATATATATTTTTAAGTACATTAGCAGCTGAAAAACAGGTTGTCAGTACAGAAATGTGCAACAATTGCAAGGGGAGTGGGACGGTGTTCAGTGCAGTGTGTGTGTGTGTGTGTGTGTGCCAGTCTAGTATCTGAGTATTGAGGATTGAGTATTGAGGAGTCTGATGGCTTGGGGGAAGAAGCTGTTACACTGTCTGGCCGTGAGCGACCGAATGCTTCGGTACCTTTTCGCAGACAGCAGGAGGGTGAAGAGTTTGTCTGAAGGGTGTGTGGGGTCATCCACAATGCTGGGTGCTATGATGGAGGGTAGAGAGACCCCAATGATCTTCTCAGCTTACTATATGCTGCAGGGTCTTGCGATCCGATACGGAGCAATTTCCAGTGATGCCGCTGCTCAGGATGCTCTCGATAGTTCCTCTGTAGAACGGGAGAGGATGAGTGGTGGGAGATGAGCTTTTTTCAGCCTTCACAGAAAGTAGAGATGCTGCTGGGTGTATCTTGGTTATGGACCAGGTGTTGAGGGACCAGGTGAGGTTCTCCACCAGGTAAACACCAAATAATTTTGTGCTCTTGACGATCTCCACGTAGAAGCCATCAGCTGGAGATGTTTAGCAGAGAGTGGTCGCTCCATGCTCTCCTGAAGTCAACAAACATCTCTTTTGTTTTGTCCACATTCAGAGACAGGTTATTGGCTCTGCACCAGTCTGTTAGCTGCTGCACCTCCTGTATGCTGACTCGTCGTACATGCTGATGAGACCCAACACGGTCGTGTCATGGGTGAAGGCGATGTTTTTCCAAGATTGGAGTGGAAGAACTTGAGTGTCCTGCACAGAGCCTTGACCTCAACCGCACTGAACACCTTTGGGATGAACTGTAACACTAACTGCACCTGAGGCCTCCTCACCCAACATCAATGCCTGATCTCACTAATGCGCTCATCTGAATGATCACAAATCCCCACAGTCACGCTCCAAACTTTACAAAATGTACAAACTAATCAAAAGGGGAAACAGAAACAGGTGTGGGCAATGACGATACATACGGGAAACAACCAATCACAAAAAACACACGTGGGAACACAAACAAAGTCAGTGGCAACATGGACTCGTGCGTTGAATGCTCCGGTACTCAGTGCGTGGGGAAATTCATGACAAATAGCATATGAAGAGCTAGTTAAGTGCATAAATGCAGTTTTCTGTTTGAGAGTAAGACTGTGTGGGACATAATTGTGTATGCCTTCAGTGGGACTATGAGCAGCTACACCACTAAATTTAGATTCTGTCAGAGTTTTTTCTGTGTTTGTTTTTTGTAATTGTAAAGTGACCTTGGGTGTGAGAAAGACACTATATAACTTAAATATAATAATAATAATAATATCATCACTACTCTTACTAAGGGAAGTAAGTATAGGTTCATTATCCTCTTTTAACAAAGGTTTTAATGTAACACATGGTGTTTGTACCCTCGATGTGTTTAACCGTGAGGTGACTGTTACTTATTGCAGCGAGAGTTACACTTGTGCTGGAGTTTTTGTTTCCATATTCCTGTGTATTGAAAAGATCATTCGTCATCCATGCATGCTAATTAATCCACGTAGTACATACTGCCAACCAGATTTCTCCTTGGCCGATATGATGTCAAGGTGTGTCACAGCACCATGAAGCACATGAAGTCAAGAAAACCATAACAAAAAAATTTTTGGAGAAGGGGGGGTTTGTTTTTTTTTTTTTTTTTTTTTTTTTTTTTTTTTTTTTTTTTTTTTTTTTTTATGTGTTTAAGAATTTATTAATTTTTGGTTTTGTTTTTTTAAATTTTGTTTTTTTTTTATTTATTATATTTAATTTTTAAGTTTTAATTTTTTTGTTGTTTTTTTTTTTTTTTATTTTTTTTTAATATTTTTTTTTTTATTTTTTTTTTTTTTTTTTTTTTTTTTTTTTTTTTTGTTTTTTTTTTTTTTTTTTTTTTTTTTTTTTTTTTTAAATTTTTTTTTTAATTAATTAATTAATTTTAATTTTTTTAAATTTTATAAAATTTTTTATAAAAAAAAAAAAAAACAAAAAAAAAAAAAAAAAAATCAAATAAAATAAAAAATAAAAAGTTTAGAAAAAGAGAAGAAAAAGAACAACATATTGACAGAATAAAAAAATACCATTCCTGTTTGGTTTTTTTTTGAGTTTACATTATCTTTTTTTTTTGTGTAGGGGGGTTTTGTTTTTTTTTTTTTTTTCCAACCACCGGTTTTTATCCCCCCAAAAAACAACAACCCCAAACCGCTCCTGTGCTTATAAGAGACTTCTGAACATACCAGAAAACAAATACAGGAATCAGTCAAATGTTTGTGAACACAAATAAGTGTGTTGCCTTGAGAGCATTTAGTGATGTAAATATTACACTCACATATTTCCAACCCAGTGTAGTTTTGCAGTTCTCACAGTAGATATCTGCTACTGCATGTAGGCCGGTGAGGAGCACTCGCTCTTCTGCTGGACCACAACCTACATTCACCCTGTTGAGAGACAGACAGACAGACAGACAGATAGATAGATACGCTGAAAAAAATAAGCAATATGTATAAGCATATGACCATGGGTCAACCTTTTAATCATATATATATTATCTACTACAGGTGCCTTACTCCAGTTCTGGAGGGCTAGAGTCCAGTACAGTTTGGTAAGTACATTATTTTAACACATCTGATTCAAATCACTAGTTAATGACCAGGTTTTGCGGTGTGTTAGAGCAGGAAAATGTCCAAACTGTGTTGGAATTTGTTTGGAGGTAAGCATCCTTGCTATATACTTACACAGAGTTGAAAAGATAGGCTCTGCCTTGACTTCCTTGAAAGGACTAAAAGAAAATCAATAAAACAGCTTATAAGAATCTCTTGCAACAGATTTGTCTATAAAAGCATATTTTCTCTCTGTGCAATGTGAAACAGTGACAACAAGCTGTGCAGCATCTGCTAGTCTGACCCTAACCTCTTCTGCTCTGATCATGTTTGCTCTTGCCTGCTAACACAGTTAGATATGTATTCAGTCTTCCATTTACATAATGACAAACAGTCTCTCAAACTGACTAAAAAAATTGAATAACTGAATTACAAAAAAAGTTTGGCAAGAAACTCCATACAGAAATCATGATCACCTTAGAGATGAGCTCGTCATGGTTGGCGAGGTGTGCACGGCAGTGGATGCAGCTGTAAGTGCGGTGACAGGTGGGAAGGTAGGCCTGGAAGGTTTTGGAGCGCGTCATGGTGAGCATAGGCGGGCTTGGTGCACGTTGCACGAAGGGGCTGCCGGCCCAAGACGGCTCGCACGGGAAACAACGCAACACACACGTGAGGGCCGTGGTGGTGCGTGGGGTGGGACACACACACCTGTGGAGAACAGCAGGCCTTTACATGTGCCTTCTTTAACACATAGCTCTCTTCTTGCAGAGTGTGCACACACGCACGAGAGAGAGAGAGAAAGCAAAAGCAAAAAACTTAACTAGATGCATGTTGTGGATTGCAAGAGGCAGAGAAAACAGTCACAAAGAGAGGTACACACAAGAGAAAGAGAGAGCGAGAGCGCAGAAACTGAACTAGATGCGTGTTGGGTACACAGAAAAAAAATTAGATATATAGAGAAGGAGAGCGAATCAGAGAAATACACTGAGAAAGAGAAACACAGGTATAGAAAGAGTGAGACAGGCAGCTAGGGCTGGTGAAAATACTGAGATTAGCAGCCAAGATCTGTCACAGAGATGACAATAAAAACTGACTGGTTACTTTAATAGGAACACCTTTATAACAACTCATGCACTTATCCAATCCGTCAATCATGTGGCAGCAGCACAATGTAAAAGACCATGCAGATACAAGTCAAGAGCTTCAGGGCATGCTCTCATCAAATATCAGAATCAGACCGTGTTATGATTATTGGACATGCACAGTGGTAGCTCAGTGGTTACGATGTTGGGCTATTGACCAGAAGGTTGTGAGTTCAAATCCCAGCACTAGAAAGCTGCCACTGCTGGGCCCTTGAACAAAGCCCTTAACCCTCAACTGCTCAGTTGTATAAATGAGATAAATGTAAGTCGCTCTGGATAAGGGCATCTGCCCACATTAAATGTAAATGTGTCAACAGCATGAATCCGTAGACCGTGATATTAACACGGACCAGAATCTCAAAGAAACGCTTTCAACAGCTTGTGGAATCCATGCCAGAAAAAAACTGAAGTTATTCTGTAGCAAAGGAGGTCCTGTCTATTATTAGTATAGTGTTCGCAGTGAAATGGCCACTGAGGATATAGTTATAAGACTGTAGGAATATGTTTTCAGAGGCAGATCCTCAGTAGCCACAATGAGCTGTGAGTAACAATTATGTAAGCCTGTGGAAATGGAGAGAGTTTTCTGGTCAGTTGGTGGAAACACACAGAAATGATAAAAGCATCTATGCCGTCAATAAATGTAAATATATGTCATGGTAAATGTAAATGCTGAGATCTCTGCAACACTGGGTCTAGGAATCAACACTTCTGTGGGCTCTGAGTGGGAAAGCAACTCTTGTATTCCCTTTATTGTTACCCAGGAAAGGCGTGGGCATAAAGAGTTCACTGAGAGCTTGCATACACACACTTGCACACAGACAGTAGTCTCCCACATGCAGTCGCACAAACTGATGCATTCACAAACAAACGTACTGGCATGAACGAGCTGCTGTGTACCCAGTATGCCATGAGCTGAACACTATAAGGGTATTTCAGGACGCAGTCAATTCAGAGACTTACCTACACTTGTGTTTCTTTAGTTTAGCATTTAGTTTCTTAAATATTAGCTGCCCAATAGTATGCTCTCAGGCAACACACAGAAAAATAAGTGTTTTTTGTTGGTATAATAAGAACACTGTGATTACTGAGATGCAGTAAATGCAGTACCACATTGTATGTACAGAAAAAATAGCAGCCCTTTTAGTAGCAATTAATTTGGAAAATTTATAATCTTTTCATAATGTTTTAGGAAACTTAAGTACTGTCCCCAGAGGTCCTCTGCCAACAAAAACATCCGCTAGTGCAGAACCATGAAATGAGATTAAAAGGAAAATGTGGTGTGGTTAATGAGGATGGGCAGACTTTATTAAATCCTCTCCAATCAATTTAATCAAATTCACTCTGAACTAAAATGAGAGGGAAATGTAATAATTTATTGCTAAAATCAGAAACCGACTCTGACCTGGGTTGAAATGATCACAGCACTATGGAACGAAGGCCTGCCATGATTTGACTTTTGGATGATTTGACTCTTGGATTCATTATTTCATGTCTTCTGATACAGAGTGCCTTTAAGATTCTCTTCCCAAACATTCAGTGTTTGTTTCCACAACACTACTAATGGACATGTATTTGCTAGTGGAGAACATCACAGTGTCATACCAAATCAAAAGAAACAAGCCCTGATCTGTTTTTGGGCTTCTTATGTTTAGTGACTACTAACCATCCTGATTCCACAGTCACGTCTGGATATGACTAAAAGCCCTCACTGAACCATCCTGCCTGCCTGTGTTTCCTCAGTTCCTGCTCCAAAACATGATCCTGGTTTCCAGCACCAATCCTTAGTTACAAATGTGTGAAAGTGTAGTGACTCAGGGCTGCAAGAGGCAAAGCACAGACATACGAGACCAAAGTAAGGGAAAACTTAGTGCTTATTTATTGGCGTGAGGTGGTTTGGGAAGGGAGTGGGGAGTGAAATGCCAAATTGTGGAGATCTGCATGATCACTGTCTCGGTCAAAATTTCAGTGGCCGTGAAAGGAGCGATAATCTGTTGATGTGCGTAGGCTGTAGCTCCCCCATCACAGTACCCCACCTCAGCTCCAAGGGTACTGTCGTTGGGTGTTGGGCCCACAGAGCGTGTCAGCGTGATTTCCATGTTGGGCTGTTGCTCGGTGTACTACCTGGAACAAGAAGTCCAGCAATGAAAGGAACCATCGCGTTAGCCTGGCATTGTTGTCCTTTGCCTTGGCCATCCACTGCAAAGGGGTGTGGTCGGTGACTAGGATGAAGTGTCGGCCTGCCAGGTAATGCAGCTCCTTGATGGCTCACTTTATTGCAAGGGTTTCTCTTTCCACTGCGGCGTACTTCTTCTCGGCTAGGGACAGCTTCCTGCTGTAGTACAGTACCAGGTGCTCTTCTACTCCAAAGGTCTGTGAGAGGATGGCACCCAGGCCTGCCTCCAAAGCGTCTGTGTGCACTATGAAGGGGCAGTTGAAATTGGGGTTCCTCATCACTGGGGCGCTAGTGAGTGCTCATTTCAGGGCCTGGAACGCCTCTTATGTTGTCCACCTGTCCACCACACTTGGTCTGGCTGTCCCTTCTTTATGTCTGAGAGGGGGCTAGAGAAGAGAAGTTAGGCATGAATCTACAGTAATATCCCACTAACCCCAAGAAAGAACTAACCCTGTTTCTTTGCCATGGGTTGCGGGTAGCCTTTAACTGCCAAAAAAAAATCTTTTTTTTTCCTGAGGTTTAAGCAGGTCACAGCAGGCCGATACAATACTACAGGTACTGAGCCCCAGATGGCACATTTTTGGGTTGGCCATCAGCCCTGCCTTCCAGAACTCTCTTAGTACCTTCCTGAGATGGAATAGGTGGTCCGACAAGGTGGTGGAGTGAATTACCACATTGTCCAAGAACGTGGCTGCGTATTAGCAGTAAGACAATATCCATCAACCTTTCGAATGTTACGGGCGCTCCATGAAGGCTGAAGGGGAAAACCCTGTACTGCCAGTGGCCACAGGCGGTGCTCAAGGCTGCTTTTCTTTAGCATCCGTGGCTAGTGCGACTTGCCAGTAACCTTTGGTGAGATCGAGGGTGGAGATGAACAGGCTCTCTGCAGCCAGGTCATCCACTCGGGGCAGGGTTAGCTGTCAAATTCTGATATTGCGCTGAACCTCCTGAAGACACTGCACAGTCTCCAGTTTCTGTCAGGCTTTGGTACAACCAAGATAGGGCTGAACCAGGGGCTAGAGAATTCTTCAATGATCCCATCTCGTAGCATTCATCCCACTTCTTCCTTGATAACCTGGCGGCTGGCTTCTAGGACACAGTTGGGCCGCTGCCTTACCACCATTCCCGGAGGTGTTTTGATCTCGTGATGGACCAGATGAGTCATCCCGTGGGTGGAGGAGAAAATGTTGGTGAACTGGTCCACCAGCTCCATCAGCTGCTCGCATTGCGTGGGGCTGAGGTCTTCTCCTCGATGGACCAGGGTATGTTCATTGGGATCTGTGTACATGGCGGCCATAGCAGACACCATTGGAGCTAATTCAACCCATTTATTTAAGAGGTTAATGTGACATAATTATGTGTCTGCATGCTTACCGGGCTTTCGCAGGCGGTATTTCATGGGAGCCACCCTCTCGAGGACTGTGTACAGGCCTTGCCAGTGAGCCAGGAACTTGCATGAGGCGGTGGGTGGCAGGAGGAGTAACTGGTTGCCGGGCTGGAACACCCGTGGCTGTGCTGGCCAGCAGTATGTCTACTGCTGTTCCTTCTGTGCAGCCTTCATGTGCTGTCGGCCAATCGGTGCAACTCTGTCAATCCGCTCTTGCATGTCCTGGACGAACTCAATGTGTGACCAGAATGGGGAGGGCTGTTCCTCCCACGCCTCCTGGGACACATCAAACATTCCCAGAGGAAGCTGTCCGAAGAGAAGTTCGAAGGGAGCAAAACCTGTGGATGCTTGTGGGTATTCTCAGATGGCGAAGAGGACATATGGAAGTTCCATCCATCTGTGTGTGGTAGATGGACGTCCTCAGGTGTGCAACCTGCAATAGACAGCTCACTCATTGGTTTTCATGTGAATGGCATAACTTGGTCTTGGGATCCTGTCTTTGAGGATCCCCACCCGGTTGAACAGGAGCATAAGCTCTTTTGTAATGTAGCAGGGGTTGGCTTTCCATAGTAGTACAAACCTAGCGGTATCTGGTGGCATAGTCCACAATAACAATGTATTCATGACCCCAGGGGGATTTTGGGAGGGGGCCTATGAGGTCCATGTCAATTCGCTTGAAGATCGGGATGCCAATGATGGGGAGTGGAATGAGGGGGGCGGGTGAGGGCTTCTGTGGGCCAGTGCACGGGTACCCGGGGTACTGTCGGCAAAAAGCCTGGATTTCTGCGTCCATTCTGGGCCAGAGGAACCGGTCTTTTAACTTTTCCATGGTGTTCCTGGCCCCCAATTGCCTGCAGAGTGGCTAAGCGTGGGCCAGGTGGATGAGGAGTTGGGTTTTTGACCTGGGGACCACCAGAAGGTCGACAGATTGACCCAGGCATTTGGTTCTGTGATAAAGCAGCCCATTTTGCACCAGGAAATATGACGGTGAGAGCCTTTGATCTGGGTTTTGCATGACAACTTCTATCTGTTGCACCTGGGGCCAGCAACGCCTAAGTCGGTCATCCACTTTCTGTTCGCGCCCAAAGTTCCCCTCTCGTGTTGCCTGTTGAAACATAAAAAACAGGCTTATTAGGTGTGTATATATATCTCACCTTCTGTACTGGCGTTCCCTCCTTCCTGGGCTATGTAGGTCTGCCGGACCCGCGTTGCTGAGGCATTGGCTTCTTCCGGTGAACCCTGGTGGCTGTGGGAAACCCTAGCCGAGAAATAGTAGGGCTGGCAGCTCCAGGATAAGGCCCACGAGGAGGGGCCATGTACTGGTGTGGTTTTGGATCTGTATTTCTGCAGCAGGGACCTTATGCACATCACCATGCAAACACGTTACTGTAACTGTTCCTCTTCTTTTAGCCACTCTGGTCGTGACTGTGGGCCGGGCTAAGGTCACCGTGCTCCCCAAATCCAGTAGAGCCGTGACAGGTTGACCGTCCTATTCCACTCGTAGGGTGGGTGTTCTGGGAGGGTCTGTCTTGTGGTGGGTTCATCCTGCCAACCAAGAGTTGCTGGCCATTTGTAGGGGCGCTAGCTCCAGCTTGGTGGGCATGGGCTCGTCCCGAGGAAATCCATAGGTAGGGCAGTTTGCATTTTCTCTCCTCTTCCCAGATTGGTTCCTCTCAGGGTGGTATGGTGGGAAAGCTTGGGGCCGGGCTAAGTTGCATGTTCGCCGCATTTCCCTGCTGAATTCTAGGATGTCCAGTGCACACTCGAGGACCTCCAGCATCACTCGGGGGTTGCTGGGGGTCTTCATGCCTATAGCTTTCCGCTCCTTGAGTGGCAGGAACCTGTCTATGGCCACTCAGGAACCTGTCTATGGCCACCCTTTTGGCCACTTCTCTCGCGGTGCGTAGTTCTGGCTGTAGACATCATTTTGTGGTGTGCAGTAGAGTGTCCGCCGCTTGGGTGGGGGACAGACCACAGCAATCAGTGAAATCAATGAAAAATGAAATCAGTGAAATGAGCGAAAGCAATCAGTGCCTCAGTGAGTGAAAGGGCGTAGTAGGCTTTTTGTGCTTCCCCAGAGAGGAATGAAGATGTGCATCCACTCAGCTTCTACCCATACTTCCCACTGGGCAACATACTCAAAGGCTAGGAGATAGGCTTCGACATCTTCAAATTTAGCAGCAGACACGTATTGCTTATTTATTGGTGTGAGGTTTGGGAAGGGAGTGGGGATTGAAATGCCAAATTGTGGAGATCTGCATGGTCTCGTTCCGGGGTGTGTAAAGTGCGGCTGAGTAGAGGTGTGACGTGACCCAGGGAGCGGTATCTTCAGCTGGGAGGCAGTGACTCGGTGAGAGTCAGCCAGGGAGAAGTGCTGTCCTCGTAATCTTTGTTGTCTGCTGAAAACAAAGAAATAGGCATCAGCATTACCATACGAGGAGAACGTGTTCACCTGGCCATCTCTGAGGCCCCCTTTTATATTCTGCCGTAGACTCCCTGAGGGTATCGAGCTGCCGTGGCACTCATTCTCTTCCAATAATGTGTGATTCTGCTGCCCCGCCTTATAGCCATGTGCTGCCATGCTGCTCAAAACACCGGGGGTGCTGAAGGTGAGCTGTTCTTTCACCACCATTTCAACGACCATGCGAGGAGCAACAATTCGTTAATGTGTGTGGGCTGTAGCTCTGCAACACAGAAAGGGAAAATCAGTAGCTCTGTGTTGAAATGCTTTGGGTCCACTTGTATACTTAGAGGGAAGAGTCACTGCAAATGAATAAAACATTTCTGACTTTATAGTATGATGAAACATTTCCTGATGAGAGTGCTCTCTTCTTCCAGAATGACTTCACCCCATCAACAACCACAAGGGCTTGTTGAATGTTTTGATGAGTATGAAAATGATGTAAATAATATGCTCACAGTAACCAGACCTCAATTAGCCGTCGACCATATGGGTATGGATATGGGTTTTTCAGTGGCAGATATTAACAAAGTAGTAACCAATAGCTGATATGATGTTGATGATTATATCAGAAAAATATAATAACAATAAATTAAGATAGCATCCATTTATCCATCCATTTCCATACTGCTTATCCTACACAGGGTCACAGGAAGCCTGGAGCCTATACTAGGAGACTTAGGGCACAAGGCTGAGAAACACCCTGGATAGGGTGCCAACCCATCGCAGAGCACATTCACACACACACACACACACCCATTCACACTCTATGGACAATTTGGCAATGCCAGTCAGCCTACAAGGAAATCAGAGGACATTTACATTTATGGCATTTGGCAGATGCCCTTACACAGAGCAACTTACATTTATCTCATTTTTATACAAATGAGCAGTTGACAGTTAAGGGCCTTGCTAAAGGGCCCAACAGTGGCAGCTTGGTGGTGCTGGGATTTGAACTCATGACCTTTCGATAAGTAGACCAATGTCTTAACAATCCATATGATGATAGCTTAATCTGACTTAAAAATAAATGCCACTTGGTTTAACATGGTAGGGGGCATGGTGACTTAGTGGTTAGCACGTTTGCCTCCAAGGTTGGGGGTTCTCCCAGTTTCCTCTGGGTACTCCGGTTTCCTCCCCAAGTCCAAAGACATGTGCTGTAGGCTAACCCTAACCCAAGGATAGGCTCCAGGCAATGATTTGACATGCATTGTAATGTAGTAAATAATTCATACTATTAAAGTGCGCCTTAAGTGTCCAAAAGACTTTTTTGGGCCACTGTACATAAGCATTAGTAACAATAGTAAGTTTATTTTTGTTACCATTATGCATGATCATCTTTTATCTGAGTGATAGTTTTGTGGTTCAAGGGAATTATAAACTAAACATGGTCATAAATGATAAACCCGTTGTATAAAAATTTCTTTTTAAATTAATTTGCATTTTGACAATCTCAGTATTAACTCCGTATACATTTTTACTAAATCGGTTTTTATCGATATATAGTTAATTTTTAATACATTCAACTCTCATACAGCAGAGACAACTGGCCCTTATTCTGAGCATCAATGTTTAGCACAACAGCATCTCAGAACAACAACGGCCCATCACAAACCCCAACCCCACCCTGCCACACGCACACACACACACACACACACACAAACAAACACACACACACACACACCCTCCAGTCACGCTCACAAATAAAAACTTACGCTCATCTATAAAAACGTACAAATCAAAGTATAAAATCTAAGCCACTTCAATTTTATTTACAGTCCTCCCTCTCTTCCACGAGTTACACCTCAGTAAGTGGCTGATGCAGTGGTGATGGGTGGTGCAGTCTGCACTGTGTACGCTCCAGCCGAGCACAACAACCTTCCTTATGTAACTGGAGCAGCACTGTCCGTAGAAATAACAACAGCAAGGAGGGCAGAGTATGCATGTCCTCATGTTCCACCCATCACTGCAGAGGAAATGAGGCAAGCCTTAAAGCCTTGAAAAGCCCTTCTCACAACCAATTACACTCAGTCATAGCGACAAGAGGACAGAAGGTGCAATATACTTGCATTGGTATAAAAGTGTCATCTATGTTTATGGATTATAATATGAAACATACAGATTTCCTCTTTCTGCTGGTCTGAATGTGCTTTATTAATGACAGGTCATGAAACCAAGGTCACATGAAGTTCAGTGTTGTGTCCGCTCCATACTGAATAAACAGGTGTAAACTCTCTGATTGCTTCAATTCAGGCTAAAGAAACCAATATAGCAATTAGGAAGTTGTTCCCTTCAGATATGAGACCATATTCAGATTTGGAGAACACATGACACACAAAAAAAACCCTTCTAAGGCTACAGAGAGCAATGAGAGTTAACAGCACAACTCCCTAACAGCAGAATGAGAGATAAACACCTCCGGGCTTCAGATTCCTCCAATAAAGTCACACCGATGGGAGCTTAAGTGAGAGAGACAGTCCCTTCAGGATTTTGCGATTGCTGAAATTAATGCAAGATGAAGGAAACTCTGCAATACTTGGAGGAGCATGCAATTTTTTAAATCACCACAGAAAAAAAAACCTTGCATCAGCAGCAAAATCAAGCAACAATCACTCATCCTGCATGCACTGATTAGACATGTTTGATTTCGTTACATTTATAATACTGAACGTATTAATCAGCTGAAAATTTACCCCTAAAGCACTAATTCGGCTAATGCTTATTTTTGCTGTACTGAAATGCATCACATCGAGACACCACTGTCTTGTATCAACTTTGAATTCTGTGCGTCGTTACACCCCCAATAAAGATGCTGAAAGTGACACAGCTGAAGAATGAGTTTTACGTCTTCTTTTATAGAGAACAGCAACATTCACTTTCTTCATGTTTATCTACTCTGGCCACTTCTGAACCTGTGTCTGTGTGTGGAGGAGGCCGAGAGACACGTTTGCCTCTTTTTGGATTTGGGTTGTAGGTCAGCCGGCAGTGTGTTTTAGGCTTGGGACAATTGACAACAATATCGCAGATAGATTCCAACTACATACCATGTTTTCCGACATTTGAATCGTTCCACCTTAATAGACATTGCGAAATGTCTATTAAGGTGGAACGATTCAAATGTTGGAAAACATGGTACCTTTATCCCCACCCAGTCAGACATCATCTGACAAATAGCTGCTGTGCATGGTCACGCTTCGTAAAACAGTGGCTGTCCATCATGAGTCAATTAACTAGGCTAGCTGCAGGTTAACGTTAATTCCATGCCGTCCAATGACGGGCCGATAATGATATGCTTTTCTTTCATATCAGTTTGTGTAGAGTTGAAACACATGTTAAAATGATGAGGTACCACTATATAATTTTATTTTCAGTGCAAGATTATCCTAACAGAGACTGGGAACATTTGCAAATAAATATCATCAATTTACCCTGTGTTTACTTTCTTTACTGACACAGACGAAAATGAAAAGACCGCATCAATTAAAGCTCAGCTTTGGGAAGGGAAGCAACAGGGGATGAGACTGAGAGAAAAAGAGAAGATGATTGAGATGAGAGAGAGGAAGCGTAGGTACTACCCACTGTGCCCGGGATACGATTAGCATTATGTTACTGTGCTGTTTAACACAAACACACACTGACCTGATCTCATTCAAACAATGTAGGCCTAATTACCACAGAGATACGTGTTCTTTGGTAACTACAGTGAAACCTTTATGTTCAATTCAATTTCATAAGTATAGTACTATTGTATAAAACACATTTTTCCTGCGTTTATATACTGCTTAAGACACATTTTTATATTTCAAATCCAAAATGATGCAAACTCAAACACACAGTTAAATAAAGGTGTTTTCAGTTTTACTAAATAATTTTGACTACACTTTGGCAGGAGACACAAGTGAGGAGGCCCAAAAAACGGGACAGGCAGCGAATACAGACAGAGAGAGAGAAGAAAGAGTAGAAGAGGATGGAGAGAGAAATGAACAGAAATAGTGTAATGCTGAAGACACAAAAGGAAAAGAGACCACAGAAGCAGAGTAATATTTGAGTAGACCAAGCTGAGAGGAGAGGTGATAGAGCTGAGGCCATCACATTTCTACAGGAATTTGATCCAGCCCACTGACATGGTTTTAAAGCTATTATTATCCAACGTCTTAAAGTGCACATACGTCGATCGGGGAAATCAATATCTTTCGTCCCCCAACCCCGCTAGCAAACTTGCTTTTTGGACCTGGATATTTTCTAAACCCTGCACACGGCCTTGATGTTAACTTGATGTGTCTAATCTCTTCTTTTGAAGCATGTGTTCAGTAGGGATGCAACTAACGATTATTTTCATAATCGATTAGTTGGCTGATTATTTTTCCGATTAATCGGATGGGGCGGGGCAAACTAAAAATAAAATAAAATCCACAAACTGAGTGTTACAAATATAAACATCAGAACAAAACTTTACACAACTGTTTGTCCAAAACAGAAAAGAACCCAATACACACACACCAGAATATATACTGTAGTTTAATTCTGAGCTTTTTGTGCATCCATAAAAACTAATGCATAAATACGTATATACAATATACACTAAAATAAAAGAATAAATTGAATTATACTATATAAAATTTATTTTATAGTATTTGTGCATAATTTTTTTATGGATGCACAAAAATTAAAGAATTAAACTACAGTCCTAAGTTACTAATAACACCTCCCTTTCACGGCATCTTGTGGTTTCTGTTACTTGCTGCCTTTAGACATATTATTTTACTTGTGTTTACTTTTGATCATAATGTTTTAATTAGACATGACCGATCTTACTCGCGCTCCCACATGCTACACTGCACGTGATCAGCAATACGGCCTCGTTACTAACACATCACTTCCGTTATAATAAACGACAGAATTTACACTGCAAGTGCACAAATACAACATATAATGACAATAAACTTAAATTAAACTAAACCTTTTAAGCAACTTGCACCAGTTTCCCCCTCCCCTTATACACAGTGGAGCATTTTGGATATAAACATGTTTGTGCTCATGCGGCACTGTTTGATCTCCGCAGTGTTTAACCCTCTTACCCCTAAGTTCCCACAGTATTATGTCCCACAACCCTATATTCCCCATAGAAACAGCACACTAACCCTGAGTTCCCAGGCCAAAATTGGCCCCAAAATCAGCATTTTAATTTTAATATTTTAGGCCTTGAAACTACTTATAATAATGTATTTGTGTAATATTACTTTGAAAATGAAGCAGTTCAGTGTTTTTACTAAACTTAGAGCACAATTCATAACTAGAGAACTGATGAAAATTGCTCGCTAAAATCCTTCTACTCATTTAGAAATACAATACGAGCATCAGCGTGGTCAATGCCTTTGAATAAATTCAAGTAAATAATAACTAAATAAATGTATTTTAGTGCCAAAAGTCAACTTTCTGGTGATAATCAGACCAGCAGGTAGTGTTTTCACGAATGCACAGAGATGGTCACGTTATGACTCCAAACTCCTGCAGTGTCAGTCGCACTGGCTGATGCTGAAGATGAAGATGGATCAGGGTCTGAATCAGGAGAGTTTGTGTCACTATCAGTTTCAGTTTCAACATCACCTGAACTTTCACTGCTGTCACTATCTAGAATCCTCGCTCTCGCCTGTGTAACTGTGTGTTTTCTTTTTTTCACTGTTTTAGATGTACCTGTGTTCACTGTAGGTGGAACTTCAGCTGGAACACGATTAGCTTTTCGATTTGGTATTTTTAGTTCACTCCTACCATTACACCGATATTCACGAATGGATCTTCATCGTAATGACGGCATAATAATGTAATCACATGACGCCATCAACCTTCCGGGTCAAAAAATAATAATTAAATAAGTCAGGAATCATAGCAGAGTAATGCTGGTATACCGGCCTTACGGGGATAACGTTTACACTGTAAAGCCGCTATATAGGCCTTATGCAGATTTGGCATGGACGGCCAAGCCAGTATATTGTCCTTATGGGAATAGGTCAAAGACGGGCAAGCCAGTTTTTTGGCCATAGGGGTAAGAGGGTTAATATAAAATGCTCCCTGCCTTAGAGGACTTTTCTAAGAAACTCTGAAATTCATGTCAATATTTCAAAGATTATCAAACATCTTCACGAGTGTGCTCAGACCTTTGGACCCCACTGTATATCACTGTACACCAATCTTTTTTATATTACCTTATCTGTACATGATTTATGATTTTTCAGAAGGAATGCAGAGAAAGAATTTCATTGTACAGTGTAACTGGCTGTTTTACTGTACATATGACACACTCTTGAATCTTCATGTAAAAATATCATTACAACTGACCATGTAACATAATGTATGCTAAGGCTAACACGCAGATGCCTGACGCTAAGAAACCAAGGGTGAGGTAGAGATTAATTACAACACACTTAGCACTTCTTGACTCTACAGTATTCAGTTATTGAAGAGAAATGATTTACAATCAAGTGTCACCTTTCCTTGTCACTGCTGCCTCTGGCTTGCTCTTTAGGGATAAATTTAAATCCAGATTTCTGTAAAGCTGCCATTGTTAAAAGCGTTATATAAATAAAATCTAACTGAACTGAACTAAACAGTATTAAACAATAATAAACAATAGAACTTTCACATCTAGCAGGGACAATTCATCTCCATGCCACCAGAGGGCAACCTCCTTGGGATTCTAGTGCTCTTCTTCAGTTGGAAAAGAACTTCCCACCTGTAGAGTATATAAAGCATGGGACAGTAAGCTAGGTGTGAAGCCTTGCAGAATACCTAGTGATTTGTGAGAGTCCTGAGCCTTTGTTATTCCTGATCGCTATTTCGTGTATGACCCTTGCTATACATCTTGGCTTTCCTGATTCATTGATTTGTCCTCTGGCTCTGGTAATCCTGTATCTGTTCTGTGCTCTGACTCTGGCCTGTCCTGTTGACCACGTTGATTGATTGCCCTCTGGATCTAGAATTTAAGTGCAGTTTGTGTATGACGTTGGACGGTTTATTGTTTATGCTCTTTGGATTGTGAGCTTTATCTTTAAAGAACTCCTATTATGGTTTTGAAATGTGTCTAATTTTGTTTTAAAGGTCACATACAATAGATTTACATGCATCCAAGGTTTAAAAAAAAAAAAAAAAAAGGTTTGATGTGCTAATAATTTAAACTGCAGCATTACCTTTTCCTGCCAGTGTCAAAAACGACTGGTTAAATGATCCGCTCTAAAGGATTCATTCTAAACTCCTCCTTTCAGAGAACATACTCTGCTCTGATTGGTCAGACGTCCCAGTCTGGTGTGATTGGTCTACCGCTGTCAACGTGTTTCAAACAGGAAACGCCCATTACCATAATGAGTTTCAGCTCCGTTTGTTCGCGAGCAGCCAACGACCAGAGGCGGGGCTTTTTGTTACTAACCTATGTAGGTTAGTACAGGAAGTAAAGTCTTGAATCATTAGCGACTCGTTTCAGCTGTTCAGAATCAGTTCCTTCTTTAGACAAACTCCGTTTGCTGCGCACTTTGATTTTTTGTCACTTTGCAGACTTTTTACATTCAAAAACCGCTCTATAACACACTACAAAAAAATAATAGGTGCACTTTAATATACTTCCTGCAAATGGATCCTCGTAAAATAAAAGCACATCGTCTGAGCTTTCTCAACTGAAGTGTAACACCTTGTGTGCCAACTCTTTGTGGACCCGCTGAATTCAACTCAAATGAATGCAGACAATCTGGACAGTTGCTCCCACCGAGAGGGTGGTGGCTTTGATGAGCCGATCTCACGATGAAGCAGAATCTACCAAACACATACCAAAAAACCGCAAAAGTGGGCTATGTGCAAAATCAACAAGTGGTTTATTGTTTCAACATACTGTTTAGTATGCTAATATGCACTTGTCAATCACATAGATCTGTGGTTCTTTTTTCAAACATTAGGCTCATTATTTAAAAGTGCCCTTTAATATTCTGGTTATTGTCAGTCATATGGTGGAACACTATTTATATGTACTACCTTGTATACCAGCAGTTGTCAGTCCTCTGAAACTACTATTTTGTATTATTTGGAGGTCGATCATATGGTGGCATACTATTTATTTATTTATTTGTTTGTTTGTTCGTTAGTTCTTTTCCCATATTTTCTCTTAGCCAATTCCCATCCACCAGATCGTGCTCCGCCATCACATGACAGCTACCAATCAGCCATCATATGCTTCCTCCGAGACACGTGAAGGCAGCCAACCAAACAGCTGCTCACAGGGCAGCGCAACACACTCAGAGGTTCGAGCTATCCACCCGCCTTATGCATGCTTCTGTCCCTGTGATTGACATCGGAGAGAGAGAGAGAGAGAGAGAGGGAGAGAATATTTGCCATTGCACAACCCATTTTGCTCTCTCGGACTCCTGGTCGTGGATGGCTGTGGCATCATCAGGATTTGAGCTTGTGATCTCCGAACCACAGGTCAAACGCTTTTCGGTTGCAGCACACTTCGTGTACATTTATTTACATGTACATTTATGGCATTTGGAAGACTACTTTATCCAGAGAGACTTACATTCATCTCATTTTATAGGGCCTTGCTTAAGGGCCCAGCAGCGGCAGCTTGGCAGTGTTGAGATTTTAACTCATGAACTTTTGATCAGAAGTCCAACAACTTCTATTCATTATGTTTATGGCTAGTAGTCAATGCTACGGAAGGCAAAGGCGACAATTCGGACATAATATTTAGTATGGTAGTGTGTTCTTTCAGACATCCTTTGCATAGTATGTGGCGGTTCTGACTGTATGTCTTGAATTACCAAGACATTCTATCTATTTATTTATTTTTTAAATCACTGTACCATTAAATCGATTTTAAAAATACAGAAGAAATTACTTAGATTTTCTTATTGCATAATATAATATTAGTGATTTACAATTAATTATTTACATATGATTGCAAAGCTTGAATTTCGTCAGCCATTACTCAAGTGTGGCAAAGCTAATGGCAAAACTCTCAGAGCTCATCCTTAATTATTCAGGTATGATAGAAGAGATCATACTGGACCTAACTATGATAGAAAAAAAGGAAGGCCCAAATACACAACAGCACAAAAGGATAAGTACATCAGGGTCTGCAGTTTGAGAAAAAGATGTCTTGCATGTCCCCAGTTGGCTGCTGCCTTAAATAGTACAAGCCAAATACCAGTGTCATCTGCAACACTGAAAAGACTTTTTCATGTGTTGCTGGCCTTGCAAGCAAAGTTTAAAAAATGAAGCCATACTTAATACTGGCAAATGAAAAGAAGAGGTTCAAATGGGCATCGGATGGTGTATGACTGGGAAAAAAAAAGTATTATAGATGGATTAGTGGAAGTTTTAGAAGCTGAACGTACTGAAGGAGAATATACATGAGATGTAAAGCAAATGGAAAGATGCTGGAGGAGTGCTTGATGCCTTCTGCCAAGCACCAAAGAGCAAATGCAATGGTACGGGGCTGCACTGCACTGTTGGTAAGACTCGAGCGCAAGGAACAATGAAGCGGAAAGTTTATGACTTTATTTTACTATATCAGGCCGTGTATACCTGCCACGATAACTACTTTTGTTGGACGATATATTGTCCAATTGCGATAAATGATATTATTGTCATTTTAAGACCAATAATGCAAGTACACCCTTTCAAAGAGCAATGAACTTTTAATTCTTAAGAATATTCTAGATTTTTCCTTCTTCAAAAAAAAAAAAACATCGTTAGCGCACTGTTAATATCGGTTTTAATTCAAATCGGTGCAAGTGCTTGCTACACGTCTTCAATTCGAATGCACAGTTTTTGCATTCGAATGTGCATTTTCATCTTAAATGCCACAAACATTCGACGTTCGAATGTTAATTTGACAGCCGTAGAGCAAACCAGACGACAGAAGCAGCACGAACGGCTAAAACCTTGGTGACGTTCATTCTTACGTAAACAAACACGCATGTAAAAACAATGGGCGGTATCGAGGTCACGCCCATGTATCTTATTATAAGGCGATAACGTGATTATCGTGACGGGCCTTGTCACGTCGTGTGGTAAGTGCTCGTTCAGTGTTGATTTCATCACGCAGCATGACAATGATCCGAAGCGTACAAAGCTAGGCAAAAAGTATTTGGTGAGGAATCAGGAAACCAGATTACAGTCCTTTAATAATGCACTGGCCAGCACAACCTCCATATCGCAACCCCACTGAGCTTCGCTGTGAGGTCAGGAGAAAAGAAAGCCAGTCGCATCTCTGAGCTACAGAAGGTGTGGGTTGAAATTGTCCCTGAATATCTTTAAAAACTGAGAACTAGACTGCCAAACGCCTACAAAACTGTAACTCCTGAAAAGGAAGGACTCTATATTAAATATCGCATTAAATTAACATAATAAAGTTATGACATTGTCAATGTATTCACTATAAACTCTAACGCTACCTCGATTAAAAAGATGCAAATTCTTTGAAAAAAATGTATGAAATGAATTCGTAATTCCCAACTTTTCCGTGCTAGTGTACATCCTATGACTTTGGATGATGCCCAGATTTCAAATGAGTTCAGTATGAAATACGCTACACAGAAATAAATATGAATATGAACAGACAGGAATGAAAGGATTACAGGCGGAAGGGGTTCTCAAACTTTTTTGTATCTTGAACTGTGGAATGAATCCAACTACAGAAATATTCCTCACGGTATTGATGTGTGTGTGTTCTGTAATATTTCGGCTGTTTATTAGCACCGTAGAGTTTCTGGAACTTTCCACTGACAGAAAAGATTAGGTTCAAGTGGACACTGTTTATAGGTCTACTTGTTTTTGAGTTAATGAGGTTTGAATTTAAGAGATTCAATTGAAGTGGAGCTAATATAAGAGCCCAGTAACAATGTTATTAATAGGGTTGAAAACCACTGGATGGCAGAAACCTCCACTCAAACATATTATACACATAGAGTACTGCACATGCCCAGCTCTATATACACTACAGTCTCTCTCTCTTTCTGTGTGTGTGTCTCTCTCTCTCTTTGTCTCTCTGTGTCTCTCACTCACTCACTCTCTCTTTCTGTATGTCTCTCTCACTCGTTCTCTCTGTCTCTCTCTTTCTGTGTTTCTCTTTCTCTCTGTGTCTCTCTCTTTGTGTGTGTGTGTGTCTCTCTCTCACACTCGCTCTGTCTGTCTCTTTCTTTCTGTGTGTGTCTCTCTCTCTGTCTCATTGTAAAAGTAAAAAAAGTCTATTTCTCTCTCTGTCTCTCTCTCTTTGTCTCTCAGTGTCTCTCTTTTTGTCTCTCAGTGTCTCTCTTTTTGTCTCTCTCTATCTGTGTCTCTTTCTCTCTCTGTGCGTCTCTCTCTTTCTGTGTGTCTCTCTCTCTCTCTCTCTCTCTCGCTCTCTCTGTTTTTATAAATCCTTAGTGCAGATACAGCACTAGAATGAACATTGATTCTATGGATCGTGCCGTTAACGGGAGGAAACTGAAATGACGCAGTGGAATAACAAGCTGTTCAGCTTTTCTTCTCACTTTGTAACACCGAGCACAGGGAATGGAACTGTAAACCGTTCGGATGAAACCCGTTATTCGCAGTGAAGCCCTCAGTAAAAGGTGTCCCACTGCGAAATGGTTCATCCACCTGCATGTATTCAGGTAGCCAGAGCAACACAAACTGAACAACAACCTGCAAGTCTGCAAATACGTGGCTAACGGTGACTGACTCCTGAAACATCTCAGCATAAAGTTGCACACTCGGAAATACAGATAAATGACACGAATGTTTACCTTTGAAAAGTAGAGATGACCCCTAAAAGGCACCGTCTGCTTTGCTGTAAAAGAAAGCCAGCTTATGTTTTGGAGAAGCCGTGTGTGTATATGTATATATAGATGTGTGTGTGTGTGTGTGTGTGTGTGTCCTCTGCAGTGTTTCCTCTCAGTTGGTGCGGACGTGTTTTGGGGTGTTTCATGTAATTGAGCAGAAATCATCCTGCGCGTCACCTAGACAGACTGACATCTGTATCCACCAATCAGAGACAGGACCAGCCTAGCAACACCGCGCTGATTGGTCAAAGGGTGGCGAAAACAAAAACTAAAGCTCATCAGTGGTCTGTCTCGTGCAGCAGGGGTTTATTCGTTATCTAGCCTTCGTTTAGTTGAGTTCGATCCGTCCGCTATCGCCATGGCAACCTACGCACGCCTTACTTGTCTTCTAGCCGGGTTCTTGACTAATAAAAAGATACAAGACCCTTGCACGCGCATCCTCGTTAACAACTTTCGCTATCCAGTTCAGCTTTTGGCTTACGGTGCGTTCCAGCGCGTGCACGGGCGAAGTGTGACGAGTGTATGGCGTCAAATCACGGTCAGAAATAACGCGCGAGCACGTGACGAACCACCCGCGCGTGCGCGCGCGCTCGCGGAGAAAACACTTCGACCAAACCAGCGGTAACAAAACTCGTGCGCGAGGATCGCGACTATTCATTTTTCCATGGCAGGCCAAACGGGTCATAGTGCACCGATAAATTGAGCTTTTATGAAAGGGTATTGCATTGATTTACAGTATTCTATCCCTTGCCACCCGGTTAACAGTTAATTGCGAGATACCCCTAGCTTTTAGATAAAGCAAACTGTAAGTTAAATAGCAATATATTAAAAAGATAAAAATTATTTTTCAACATTAAATCTAAAAAAAAAAAACATGCATTCAACTCTTTTTAGTTTTGACAAGGTCTTTGCTGATTGTGGCTACATTTTGTCAAGTAACACTGTTGTTTGTTAAGTCGTGACATAAGCTTCCGATAATACTGTTTCCGGGGTCCTGACATTTCATCTTACCCATCAGATCGTCCTACCAGGGATTACTGCGTAGGCACACATCAATGTTGCGTCATTTTTGTCACACTGAACAACACACCCATAATTTTTAACTACTTGCGCGTGAACGTCGACTGTTAAACCATCCTACCTGTTTATTTTATATTAGAAGGATAATCTGATGGGGGTATTTTACACTGTTAAACCATCCTACCTGTTTATTTTATATCGGTAGGACAATCTGATGGGGTATTTTACACTGTAAAATCATCCTACAATTAAGAGGAATCTTTGGCTTAGTTCAGAAATAGTACTGAATTATTTTACGTAGTCACAGACGTGTAATTATATAGCTATAATTTTGCTCTACGGTAAGAAAATCTGACAAGGTAGGACAAAAAGACAGAACACCAGGTCTGGCTGACGCTCTAGTATTTTCAACATGCCCCAGTGCTGTGTCCCTGGTTGCATCTCTCTGAAGTAGTAGCTCTTGCTGTTAAGCCAGTTTCTATAATTTGCTTGAAATTACTTTTTTCATTTTTAATTAAAAATGTTTCATAAAGCTGTGCTTAATAGGCTCAACTATTCCATGTTTGATTCAAATTGAACGAATTAAACAGAGTTTAATTTCTATTGTCCTTGTGGTTAAGGTTGATACAAATTTTAGAAGTAATTAGTAATGAGTTTTTAGACAAAGTAATTACAGGTGCATCTCAATTTTTTTTGAATAAATAATTTAATAAAATAAATATAAATTAGAAAATTGTGTTAAAATATTTTTCTGTAATTTAGTTCAAAAAGTGGAACTTTCATATATTCTAGATTCATTACACAAAGTGAAATTTCAAGGCTTTTTTTTATATTGATGATTGCGGTTTCCAGGTCATGGAAATAAAAAATCCAGCATCTCAAAAATTAGAATAAAGAATTTTTAACACAGAAATGTCGACCTGAGAAGAGCATTAATCAGCGAATTAACTCAAAACACCTGTAAAGGTTTCCTGAGCCTTTAATCTCTCAGTACACAAGCACAATCATGGGGAAGATGAAAGTAAATGCTCCATGTCATTTGGAAATCAAGGTTCCAGAGTCTGGAGGAAGAGTGGAGAGACACAGAATCCAAGCTGCTTAAAGTCCAGTGTGAAGTCTCCACAGTCAGTGATGATTTGGGGGCCCATGTCATCAGCTGGTGTTGGTCCACTGTGTTTTCTCAAGTCGAGAGTCAATGCAGCATCTACCAGGAGATTTTAGAGAACTTCATGCTTCCATCTGTTGACGAGCTTTATGGAGATGTGGATTTCCTTTTCCAGCAGGACTCGGCACCTGCCCAGGATGGAGAATTGGCTCTCAGGCTATGAGGAACAAGTTTTTGCTGTATGTGGCTTTAGCTCTAATATCACTGATTTCAGCTAAGCCATATCTCATCAGCTTAAATTAAGGCTTTTAATATTTATACACCATGACTGTGCTACTATTTACTTATCCATCAAATGATAGTAGTAGAGTTCAGTTTCACTTGGTTTTTACATAAATTAAATCTGAGTGTGGTTTTACTTTGAACCAAAACTTAACGGCTACAAATGTATTTTTTTTTTAAACAGACGAGACAGAACTATGGACACTACCAATATTTCCCTCAGAAGTGTTAAATTCCGGAAATAAAAACCTCCACATGACTAAAATTACAAACCAGGAGCCCAATTGGAACTAGCAGGTTACACACACACTGCCAGCCAGGTGGTGTTAGGTTACCTAGATACATGTAACCATTGCTGTGACCTTTGTCCATTTCTGAGCACAAACGCGCCTCTTAATCAGAACAGTAATCAGTCTTGCTACAAGACAGCAAATGCACATAAAACTTGAAACACTTAGTCAGAGTGACAGTTCTGTTTACCATGAACGTAGTTATGGGCTTACTATCCCCAAGGACATGGGGAGTAACATACTTCTTCAAACATGTCCAAAATAACTATCTTTAGGAATAATAACACAATATTGTTTTGCAATCACTATCAGTTCATTCGTATTAGTTGAGAATAATATGAATTTAGTTATAATAAAAATTATTTCTTATTTTATGTAGTTTATGTAAAGAATAAAACCCAACAGGGCATGCTGTTATAGAAAAATAATCAACAATGGGATGATGTTTCCACCCGCAAAATGCATTATTTTACAATAACAGCACTTCCCGAAATGTGTGACGTGTCCACTATACAAGTCCCTGTGAATGAATGGTTACTATATGAACGCTAACGTATTAGAACATGTGCGTTAATAATGAGTGTCTTTATTAGTCACATATACATTACAGCACAGTGAAATTTTTATTTTTTCTCATATCCTAGCATGTCAGGAAGTTGGGGTCAGAGTGTAGGGTCAGCCATCATGCAGCGCCTCTGGACAGAGAGGGTCAAGGGCCTTGCTCAAGGGCCCAACAGTGGCAGCTTGGCAGTGCTGGGGCTTGAACCCCGGCCTTCCGATCAGTAACTGAGCCGTAAATGCCAAACCACCATTGCCCCCCAAATGTAAATCTGATTTGCCTTGCGGCACTACTGTCAGAGCTGCTGTTATAGAAAATTAAATAACACCTTCTAACCAGTCAGATTTGAGAATTCAACAGCCCTGTGGTAGAAGTAAGAAACAGAACTCAATGGGGTGTGCTGTCGTATAGGAAAATAAACACAACAGTAATAGCGTGGTGCCATTACAGTTAACCACCCTGAGGTGGATTATTTACAATTATTTAACAGTGTGCCATGTGGTTGCTTTATTCCTCTTATACCACAACAATTTACCAGTGATTACATTTGAAAGTTTTTTATTAATGAACTACATTATGTTTAACTGTTTACAGTTACATTTAATGTTGTGGAACATCTGAAAGACAATTTATCAATTCAGTAGTGTTATCACACACTACTGACAATAACATCGTTATCCTATTTCACTAAATAAACCATGCTAGTTTTTAAACTTGTATCTTTTGTGTTTCAATGTGTTGTACTGTATGCATTTACTTTATTCTAGGCTGCTTATTGTTATTTAAAATATGTTTGTATTGCACGATAGACTACTCCTAAGATGTATGTATATGTATAAATATAAATGTTAATCGATACAGATCCAAGAGTAAGATGGAATCTTCTTTTTTTTTCGGTGCTGATGTTTCACTGAAGTTTTAAAAGACTGTGATGAATATACTGTACAGCTAGGCTATATCCTAGGAATTTAATTAGACAAATTACCTACAGCCAAGGTACAAAAATACAACTATGACAAAATGGTTTAAAAATAGGAATGACCTAATCTAATGCTGTATTCATAACTTAATTTACCCTGCAGTCAAATGTTATTCTATTACACTTTACTGTCTGCGCTCAACATCCAGTGAAATGATCCCCAGAAAATAAAAAAAATAAAAATAAAAATAAATAATAACCAGTTTGTGGTCTTAATGCTCTATTCCATAGGTGGCACAAAATCCCAAGGTTGCTGTGCAATTTAACTGCCTTCATTGATTCAAATCACTACTGATTTATACTGACTTGATAAAAACAACAACAAAAAACAACCAACACATAATAAAGGCAGTATTGTTGGGGAGAACACAGTCACTGTTAAATTACCACAGTATGTACATACACACAAAGTATAAAAGAACAAACACAATACGAAATCAGCCATTTTAAAAAATATACTGTTTTAAAATATATTCAGCATTGAGCTCATTGTTTACATCTATATTTAACTGACATGATCAGAAACGAAAAAGTTCAGACAGTAAATAATCTTCAGTTGTTATATAATAGACACCGACCTAACAATTATCCCAACGTCTTGCTATAGCTTCCAAGACAGCTTTTTATAAAATGACTTTCCTGGCATGTTATCAAACTCATTATACAATATAATATAAAGTATAAGATAGGGAGGCAAAGTGGCTTAGTGGTTAGTACGTTTGCTTGCACCTCCAGGGCTGGGGGTTCAATTCCCGCATCTTCCCCATGTGCATGCAGTTCGCATGTTCTCCTTGCTTCAAGGGTTTTCAATTATGCCCTGTGATGGGTGGCACTCTGTCCAGGTTGCCGCCTGCCCTGTGCACGGAGTCCACTGGCATAGGCACCAGGCTCCCCACAACCCTATGTAGGACAAGCGGTACAGAAGATGGATGGCTGGATAAAGAATAAGATTGCACTGAAATCAATCTAAAACCTATGGCTTTTAAATAAACATTTTTACGACACAGAAAATGGCCTACAGCATCATTATATGTCTATCTTTTCATATATTAAAGGAATGTTCCATCATTATTTCAAGCTAACCTCCATCTACCTTATCTTTACTGCAGGTGCAATTACCCCAGACAGAAATTCTGACATGTCCACCTAAATTAAATTATAATAGGAAGTCAAAAGTACAGTTGTTGGAGCAAACAAAAAATATATTTTGGTAGAACCCTTTAATAAATTATTCTGTCAAATTTATTGTAAATTAAGTGCTATATTTTATAGATGGTTCTACTTTTTCGGCAGGGAATAATTTATGATTTGTTTGCCAATATAAAGATGGACGTGCCTTATTTTCTGTCTGTCAGAATAACTTATTACTTCATTGCTTCGGTGTTGATTGTCCGTCACATGCCATGATGATCATTGTTAACGTGTATAAGTTGTAGTTTTCAATGTGCGTTATTTTGTATCATATTTTAAATATTAACAAAACGCTGAGGATTCCTTTAATCCATGTGATCAGAACACAGCTGAAAATCAAAACAGGGAGTTATGTGCTTGGCCACTCCACTGCGATTTTATGAACTATATGGAGTTATTTACCACCTCTGAAAAATACGTACATCACTGCGGCAATTAAATACTTTCACAAGCTAATGATAATGAACTGAAAAAGAAAGTGCTATTGCTTGAGATAACCCTGCAGTACTAAAATATTGTCTGTCACGGATTTGTGATAAGACATGCTTATAGACTAAAGCATTTATTTGTAAATGTAAGAGGCATACTACTTAGTGGTCATTTGTTGCTAAGTAATGTATTGTATTACTGGCTGCATCCAAGTGATGAACTGCATGAGAGGTTCAGTGCTGGCACGTTGCTGTGTCAACCATGTGCCTGACCTGTGCTGGATCATAAATACAGTTTCTGCTCTTGATATCTCTTCGCCGTTCAGAAGAGTGTAGTAATCAGTATCACTTTGGACACTTGCAGCACAAACACTGTAGAGTGCAGCAGAAAACAGATTTGTTATTTCAACCGGAATGGTATGACCTTTGCATTATGCACTGAAGAAGATGAAATATTTAGCATTTTGCTGCTCCAGGTTCACATTTATAAGCAGCTTCATTACATTCAAATTCCACTGTGAAATGGAAATTGTATCAGATTGCACTGCTTTCTGGGTAAGTTCTGTTAAAGTGAATTAATGAGGCTGTAGTATAAGTCAGTAGTAAAACTAGGCCTGTGTCATTTATCATCATATGTCCCTCTACTCTTGTAATATATTTTTGCCCCTAAGCTTTAATTAAAATTTATTAAAAAAAAAAAAAAAAAAACCCAACCCATTTCTATACCAATGTAATAACAGATGTTTTCACAATTTTTTTTATGATGACTATTTGCCTCTGCTTTGAATAATATGTGCTGCTGTTTTCAAAAAGATATCTTATGGGCAAAAATATATAATTATTATTTTGTTAAATTATGAATAAGTAATTCATTACTAAAAAGTGGTAAGCACACTCCTATCAGCCTCTTCCGTTACTTCACACATACAAATGCTGTTGTGTAAAAACAAGACTACAGGATATGCTGACCAGGCCAACACAGAAAGGTGAAAAAATAGAGTAGAAAATGAATAAAGTCAGCTGTTCTCTCTTCATCAGTCATTTGTATGTAGAAGGGACGTTATTCTCCATGAACTCTTTGAGCTTGGTGGGGTAGTCCGTCATCACACCGGTGGCCCCGAGGTTAAACGCGCGTTTAAAGTCTTCCTCATCGTTCAGCACCCACAAATAGACCTGTGTTAAAAAAAATTAATTTTTTCAGCGGAGTTCATGTATGCAGAACATCTCTTTGAAAAAAATTTGCTGGGTTTTTGTCTCTGTTTCATCACAGAATGCTCACCTGTATTCCACGAGCTGATAGATGGTCAAACAGAGCTTTTCTCATGAGGAGACTGATGAAGAAAATACAACCAAACACCCCCCCACAAAAAAATTATTTAGTACAACAGTGTGTGTGTGTGAGAGAGAGAGAGAGAGAGAGAGAGAGAGAGAGAGAGACAGACAGACAGAACTAAAAACAAGATCAGCCGAAATAAATTTCAGGTAAATATTTTGCTGAACTTGAACTTACGTGTCTGCCAGCCAGGTGATGAAGCGTTCACGCCGTGCCATCTTCCTGGAGTCTCGGAGTCTAAAGAGAAACGTGGCCATTAAAAGCAGTACAAGACCTCATGCTTCAACAGTTCATTGCTTGTTGATTAGAACATTGAAACACACTGCGTTCTCACTGAGCAGGAAGCACAGCATGACTCCGTTACCTTCTATTACCCAACATCATCTGGGTACCCAACACTTGTGGTGTAGTTCATCAAGTTCATCAGTGGGGGGTTTAAAATGTCTGGGATTTTAGAGTCAGGGTTGGGGAGGCTACTTTGAAAGTGTAGGTTTTCAAGCTACTCGTAGTTTGAAATAATTAAGCTACAATGGCGTTACCCTTTTAAAAAACTAGTTCACTACACTACAAGTTACTATCAAAAAGTAGCCAATTACACTGTAGCTACAGTGAAATGGGCAACATTTTTAATGTCATAATATTCGAATCAGCTTATGAATAACTGTGTATAGTTTTGCATGAAGAAATTAAGCAAAATTGAAAGATAAATTTATAATTATAAATTTGAGTCTTTTTTATTTATAGACCATCCAATTAATAATCAAACTGTGTATTACACTGCGAGAAAGTGAGAGATTTAAGTGAGAGTGCATGTCAAAATCAAGCTCAAAGCGATATTTTAAATAATGTATAATTATAAAGGCTGTCGATTGATTAAAAAAATTAACTATTTGATGGCACAATTTGATGTGATTAATCGCGATTAATCGTTTTCTTTTTGAGACTGAAGTTTGTATTAATGGATATTTAAATGTAGCTTCACCAATTACTACTCATTTTGTCCAGTTATAACGGTGCTCTTCATTGCATATCTACGGTGCCCACTGGCTTCATGGGAATTAAGAGCCTCATTGTATCTCACATTATCAGTGCATGCCATCGGATTTATTTTATGTTCTGTATACAACAGTCTGTTATCAAAATATAATTAGTGCGGTCAAAATCAACGCACTCTTTTTTTGCAATTCATTTGAAATATTTGACTTGGGACAGCATGTGCGCCACCATACCAAACCACCCTGGTTAAAGAAGGATATGGAAGGAGTTTTAGGCAGAAAGTTTCACTTTAAAAAGTTGCTGATGGATCTTTGGAGAAAACAAAAGTAACATGCACAGTTTGCAAAACTGAACTGAATTACCACAAAGCAAAACACCATACCGAAACCATGTCTACAGGGCCTCGCCAATCTGTATTACAGTACAGTGCTTGTATCAGTGTGAAGTTGCCCCCCCCACCCAACGTAAAACGTCAGCAAAATAGTCTCAATCATTTGTGCTTCAGTTTTTAAAAAATTAGATACTGAATTAGGGTGCGGTGATGTTACCAGCCCCCCGACATGCCCCAAGTTCACTCCAAATAGGCTCGTTTGTGCTGCTTCGGATTTGGAGATACTTTAAGAATATTTATAGGTCATTCTGGGGTCACTCAGCCCCCGCCACATGATCCAAATTCACAATAAATGGTCTCAATGCTCCAAGTTCACTCCAAATAAGCTTGTTTGTTTGTGTTACGTTTGTGCTGGTTCATACAGATAAAAGCTTAGTTTTTGCGACCGTCATAAATAAATACACAGTCATAAATAAATACACTCTATGTGTTTATACATACATAGACTGTGTGCATGCGTGTACATACCTACATATTATACATATATAAAAAGTGTGTATGTATGCGTGTGTGCGCGCGCGCGTGCATGTATGTGGAAACTTAATGACTTAACTGACAATGAATTAAGAATTAAACCAAAATGATTTTACTTGTAAAATTTAATTACTGTGTACTATCAAACATCCTTTAACACAAATAATGAACCTTTAAAAAACACTTAATACTGACAAGCCACCATTGGTCTTCAAACCAAGACTTGAATGCAAATACCATCAAGCCCGACGTTGACAATCTTAGCTCTCTTGAATGTTGTACCATTATGATTGAAGTTAACTAATAATATTGTAACTGAGAATGTTAAAACATTGTACTTACACTGGCCAGAATTTTGATTTTGTAGCTATATCCACTTTTCCTATACTAACAACACTAATTTCCACAAGAGCATCTTGAACAGAACTGTCACTTACACCTAGTGGTGACAGGGAAGTGTAGCAGATGATACTCCTTGCAAATAAATGAAAAGTTCAATCATGAGAGACCAGTGAATGAATTAAAGAGAATTGAACAAATGATATGATTTGTCTTAAAGTCTTTGGCAATTTGACTCTAAAATTGTGCTCACACCGAGGAGATTTGCGCCTATAATTCAATGTGTAATATTTTAAAAATGCAAGCAGCACAAACGAAACTTTTATCGGCACAAACGAATGAGACTATTTTGCCGACGTTTTTGTGTTGGGTGGGGGGCCAACTTCACGCAGGTGGTGCTCATGGGTTATATTAGTGCATATGAAATGAAATGAGTCTTTACTGGTGACCTATACATTACAGCACAGTGAAATACTTTTTAAATAGAATGCAGGGTCAGCCATGATGCAGGACCCCTGGAGCAGAGAGGGTTAAGGGCCCCACTCAAGGGCCCAACAGTGACATCACTGGGGCTGGAACCCCGACCTTCCGATCAGTAACCCAGAGCCTTATTCGCTAAGCCACCACTACCCCTGATATATAAGCTCAGAGGGGGAAAAAAAAAATAAAAAATAAAAAAAAAAATTTATTATATATATATATATATATATATATATATATATATATATATATATATATATATATATATATATATATAATGAGAGAGAGATAGAGAGAGAGAGAAATGATTGCCTTCTAAGCTCATTTTAACAGCCTAGTTTTGAAATTCAACTGGTACTTTAACAGAGGCCTGGGTTTAGTTATTATTTCTGTTAATGCATATAAGAAATATGCCTTTCAGGCCGACAGTCAATTTTGAGGGCCTTCATGGTTTTATTAAAAATCTGTTGCTCACAGAAGAGAATCAGCTTTCAAAGTTAAAAAAAAAAAAAAAAAAAAAAAAGCAGCTATTAAAACAGTAGTATTTAAATTGAAATATACTTCCTTTGTGTTTATTCTACATTTAATTCTGTGATCTTACACCACTACACGCTTGAAAAAGTTCTTTACTGGAAAAGTTACACTATTTTTTAAAGTAGCAGAGCTAAGGTCATGCTACTGAAAAAATGTAGTTAGTAGCATCACTACTTTTAGTTGACTACTCCCCAATACTGTTTAGAATCCCTAAGGATTGATGTAAAACCAAACATTGTTTCCCAATCAGAAATGTTTTCAATTAAACCATTTGTAGGGAGCTAAGAACCTTTCTTTATATGGCTTAGAAATCAGATATGTGAAAAGCAGTCCAGGTCAGAAATAAGTCAAGAACCCAAAATGAAATTATTATTATTATTAGTAGTAGTAGTAGTAATTTGATTAATAGTAAATTTTGTTAATAATGTAAACATATGTTTTAGAATTGAAAATAAGATACCTCGTTTTGTGTGGGAAAGCTATTCATTTAAAATAATAATAATCAATAAATACATTTAAAAAAAAAAAACACACCACCACAAACATCACTTCATTTCATCTCTGTCGTTTTAAGTACTATTTTGGAAATTCTACAAAAAATATTTTAGTGCAAAACATTAGAAAAGAAATAATCATTAATACTAAATGTGTGAATGTATATAGTATTTTAGAATATAGCTAAAAATACATAAAGGTTTGACATGTTACTCACTTGAAAGTAATAGAAGGCATGGGGATTTCCAAGAACTGCTCCTTAAGAGGTACAAATGGGAGAAGGCCGGTGTAGAAAAGCCCCATGAGGAGCAGCACTCTGCGTAAACTGAACAGCAACGGGATCCGAGGGTTCTACCACAAAAAGAAGAAAACAGCAACCTAAAGCTGTTACTACAATGAATATGTATGAATTATGAAATAAAAAATAATGTAAAGTCATGGGGAAAAAGAAAGCACCCCCTCCATTAATGCTATGTCTTTATCTATCAGAGGCTAAATAACAATTGTGTGATCCTGACCGTCAATAAACAAACAAATAACTTCAGGTGTCAAACACAACAGATTTCAATATGTAGTAGTTTTCCCCAAAAAGTACACATACATTCAGAAGCCTGGTGGTGGTGGGGGGGTGGTGGTGGGTGGGGGGGTCGTGTGTCTACATCATGCCAAGAAAAAAGGACATCAGCCATGACCTCAGAGAAGCAATTGTTGCTGCTCGTCATTCTGAGAAGTGTTATAACAGTGTCTCCAAACAATTTGAAATTCACCATTCTGCAGCCACAGGACCTGGGAAACTTGCAGTTATTGAGACAACGATGAACTCCACTTCCAATCAGAATATTCTTGAGACAAATGGCCATCTATCCAGCAGCTTAAGCTGGGCCGAAATTGGCTCACGCAACAGCACGATGATCCCGAGCACACCAGCAAATCAACATCTCAATGGCAAAAGAAGAAAATCATGAAGGTGTTGGAATGTCCAAGTCAAAGTCCAGACTTCAACCCCATTGAGATGCTGTGGTGGGATCTTAAGAGAGCTCTGCATAAACGAATGCCCTCAAACATCAATGAACTGAAGCAATGATGCAAAGTTTCTCCAAAACAATGTGAAACACTGATAAACTCCTACAGAAAACATCTACTTCAAGTCATTGTTGTTAAAGGTGCTTTTACATGTTACTGGATTATATGGTGTACTTATTTGTTCACCACCTTTTTTCTAAATGTTGGTTCACTTTCTGGAAAAAAAAAAAGACTACATATTGAAATCAGTTGCTTTTTTTTGCTGTCACCTGAAATTGATTGTAGAAGTTGGTGAGGAAAATCCAATTGTTATTTTTTTTATATTATATACCTTAATAAAAATAAAAACAGAATTGAAGGACGTGTAACCCCCCCATTACTATATAAGAATAAAGTCGAACCTACGGTCATGGCTCTTACCTCTTTGTAGCATTTCTGAACTATCTGGTCATTGGAGTTACCCCATACAGTCAGCTTCTCCCGATCATATTTAACGACCAGCTCAGAGACCTTCAGGAACAAGCCAGCATAATCTAGTCAATACCTGTCCTGATTAGCCATTCATTAACGTGTGTCATATCTGTGATGATGCAGGAGTGGTTTGCAATGGTGTAAAGCACTGCAGTGAGGTAGCACAGACCTTCCTGATGAGTGTGTCATCATTGACTTTGATGTCAACGTTAATAGGGGTCTTTGGGAACGCCTCAAATACGTCTCTCAGCAGAGGGATGTTTTTATCGTCACCTCCTTCGACAAAACACTCTGTATGGACACATGGAGCGAGCATTCGACATACAGGCTAATATGATACAGCACCCTCCAGAATTTTTGGCCCTCTTCATAAAATAAAACACAAAATCATTAAAAAAAACCAAAGATTATACACAATAATTCATGTTTTCCACTTAAACGATAGGAGAAACGGTTTATCTAAAACAAAAAAATATATAAAAAGACTTTATAAGAACTGTTGTTTAAATATTACTTTCTCTCCGAAATGTGAGAACTATTAACAACTCTAATGAATATTCTAAGAAATGCAAACAAAACATGAGAACATATGAGCTCCACATGAACCCTGCTGTTCCCTTTAACCACTGTTTTAATTTGGGGTCGCACAAACAACGGTCTAAAATTATCCCCAAAACAAATCAAAACAAAACTAACAACACAGAAGATACAGATGATTGTTGACCTGCACAAATCAGGTAAAAAAACATAATATTTTAGTTTAAAATACCATTCATCACATTTACAGCAAAAACTCACATTTCTTGATGAAGGAGGAGAGAAAGAGAGAGGAAAAAAAAAGAGCCCAAAGATCACAGTTTAAGGATTGCACAATTTAGCTGATTCTTGTGGTTGTCATTGGATCACTGATGCAATGTAGACAGTGGTTCAGGGGCTTTTGTGAAGATCATGACATCATAAATTCTACCAGGTACCAGGATATTTCAGCCTAACATTTGTTTTCCTCTACCAGGAGGTTCAGAGTTGGACATAGATTGAGCTTTCAACAAGATGATGAGCCAAACATACAGTGAGCTCTATAAATATTTCGACATTGTTATTTTAGCCGTCTACCACAGTATACTGGAGTTCCAATTAAATAATGAATATGAGCACAAAGTGAAACTTTCATTTGAGGATATAAACAGTAGAAAGTGTACATTTTTAAGGCAAAGAAGTGGAATGTTGCAATGCCCAAGTCAATCACCTGAACTGAATCCAACTGAGTGTGCATTTTACTTGCTGAAAGCAAAATACCCCAAGAACAAGCAGGAACTGAAGACAGCTGCAGTAAAGGCCTGGAAGAGCATCACCAGGGGAGAAACCCAGCAGCTGGTGGTTCCAGACTTCAGTCAGTCATTGACTGCAAAGGATTTGCAATTGAGTATTAAAAAAATTTCAATAAACTTCATTCATGATCATGTTAGTTTGGACGCAAACACCCTCAGATTAAAAGTTGAAAGTCATATTCATTATTTTAATTGAAACTCCTATGTAATATGGTAGACAGCTATAATAATAAATCTGTCAATGTCCATATATTTATGGACCAGACTGTACATGAATTTAAGTCCACATGCACAAACCTAAAAATATAAAGAAGCTTAAAATGTTATGCACATTCTACAAGTGTCTCCAACCTCTTTAGACATTATGTGTTATAGGAAGAGACTTCCTAGTGCTTCTTCTCTCCAGGGCAGGGGTCAAAAATATCAATCCTAAGGGTGCGGATAAGTTTGAAACCTGTAGTAAATTTTTCAGTATCTAAAAATTTTTCGAACAAAAACATTGAAATAAAACTATTTAAGGAGGGTGGTAATAATCCTGGGCACCGTAGTTAATTGTGTACTACACAAAAAAAATGGGGGGGGAGAGAAGTAGGTCAGTGGATCAGTGCCAATGCATTATAAATACATGCGTATCTAAGTCAGTCGCACATGTCTGGAACAGGCTGTTACATATCTTACTCGGCCGAGACCACAGGAGGATTAGAACAGCTGCTGAAGGCCAGACCACTCACCTCGCTTGAAAGTCACACCAAGTTTACACAAATAAGGTGGAAGATCCTGAAGAAACACACACACACACACACACACACACAAATACAACATACTGCATAAGCACACATCTGTAATAAAATAGCAATGCAAAAAAAATGTATTGCAATATTCACAGGTGTAAATACAAGACAGAACCCTTCCACTCACTGCATACGCGACGTCTGAAATGTTGGCGCTAACTCCGGTTGACCTCTTCAGGTTGGAGTCATGCAACACAACCACCTGCTCGTCCTTGGTCAAATGACAGTCCAGCTCCAGCATGTCAGTGCCAAGCTGTACAGCACTGTGGAGGAGGAGGAGGATGATACGGGATACAGGAGGAATGGAAATTGGGAATGCATGGTTCAGCTACTCAGAAAAGGCAGGTATGATAGAAAAAGACAGGAGCCTTGAAGATCACTAAAAAGGTGTTCTTAAGCATGCATGCAACCCATTAATTTGCGAGCGGTGAGAAAACGCACTGTCTGAAGGCTGCCATGGTGTTCTCCAGGTTCTCACCTGCACCTGTGTCCGGGGACAGAAGAACACACACACACACACGTCATGAGCTGGGAAGTGAGCAGGAGTTATCAGAAAGGGAATTGCATCACAGTATCAATGTAAGCAAACGGGTGAAAGGTCTTATGACGGTTTAACAATGTCACCACAGGTCCATGATTCACTATAATATTACAACATGAGAGCATTTATATATAAAAAAAAAAAAAAAAATAATAATAATAATGCTTCTTGAGATAGGCTCCAGGTTCCCCGTGACCCTGAAAAGGAGTAAGCGGTAGAAGATGGATGGATAATAATAATAATAAAATATATATTGTACATATTAAAGTATATACTGTACATTGATAAACGAACGCACAGAAAAAAAATTTAACCAAATAAATATAGGGAAATAATAGCAAAACCGAACAGCAGCCTCACCGCCCCGGTGTGAGATGTGGCGGCTGCGGAACGTCTCGCGCTTCCTACGATGCAGCAACGAAGGACATTTCAGCAACAAGGCAGATGTAAGCACATAGCCGGTAACCGTGGATAAAACATACACCACGGCACTCATAGCTCTAATTACTTAGAATGAGGAATAAACGGGCTAAGAATGAAATATACACCGCGCGTGAGAGCGAACTAAGGCTTCGCTAAGCTAACGACTCCGTTTAGGTTTCTTGCTAGCTCAGAGGTTAAACACCGGCCGGCAAACCGCTCACACCGCCGCTGGAGGACTTCACCTCGAGCTGTCACCGAACAAAGCTGATTGTGTCTAATTGTTCAGCCAGTAACACGCCTTTCTTTCGTTTTAACCGTCACGGTTATTAATCCATTCAGACTTTCCTCGTCTACACGCAACAGAAAACTATAAGCTGTCATGATTAGGACAAATCCCCAGCTCTCAGGGATGTTTTCTTCTATGCGCATTCTGATTGGTTGGGCGGAAATGACTCTGCGGTCACTGATTGGCTGAAACGCTTGACGGCGCACCAGCCAATCAGGAGCGCAGATTTTAAGCCTCTTTAAAGCGCACCTATTATGGTTTTAAAACGTGCCTACATTTTCCCCCAGTATCAAAAACGACTCGTTAAATGATCCCTTCTAAAGGATTCATTCTAAACTCGTCCTTTCAGAGAGCATACTCTGCTCTGATTGGTCAGATGTACCAGTCTGTTGTGACTGGTCTACCACTGTCAGCGTTCATCCAGTGTATCGTTTGAGAGAATATCGTGTGTTTAGGACAGGGGTGTCCAATCGTATCCGGAAAAGAACAGTGTGGGTGCAGGTGTTCATTCCAACCAAGCAGAAGCCACACCTGGGTCTATTGAAAGCCAAGATCAACTGATTAAACAGGTAGAATCAAGTGTGGCTCCTGCTTGGTTGGAATGAAGACCTGCACCCACAGCGGCCCATCCATCCATCCATCCATCCATCTTCTACCGCTTACTCCTTCTTCGGGGTCCGGGGTTCGATTCCCGCCGGGGCCATGTGTGTGCGGAGTTTGCATGTTCTCCCCGTGCTGCAGCAGTTTCCTCCGGGTACTCCGGTTTCCTCCCCCAGTCCAAAGACATGCATGGTAGGCTGATTGGCATGTCTAAAGTGTTCGTAGTGTATGAATGTGTGTGTGAGTGTGTATGTGATTGTGCTAACACCTTGTCCAGGGTGTACCCCGCCTTGTGACCGATGCTCCCTGGGATAGGCTCCAGGTTCCCCGTGACACCCCCCCACACTGGCCCTTTCTGGATAATATTGAACACCACTGTTTTAGAATGTAGATTTAGAACCTTGGCTTTTTTGTACCTTTTCTACCCTTCTGTCATCAAAAGACTTGTTTTCTGACATAAGAGGACCTCATTGTTGGTCATTGGGGTGGCTGTGGCTCAGGTGGGTGTGGGTTGTCCATTAATCATAAAGATGGCGTTCGATTCCCGGCCCACATGACTCCACATACCGAAGTGTCCTTCGGCAAGACACTGAACCCCAAGTTGCTTCCGATGGCAAGTTAGCAACTTGCATGGCAGCTCTGCTACCATTGGGGTGTGTGAGTGTGAATGTGTGAATGAGACACAGTGTAAAGCACTTTGGATAAAAGCGTTTGCTAAATGAATATATGTAGATGTATACAGTGCCTTGCGAAAGTATTTGGCCCCCTTGAACTTTTCAACCTTTTGCCACATTTCAGGCTTCAAACATAGAGATATAAAATTTAATTTTTTTGTGAAGAATCACCAACAAGTGGGACACAATTGTGAAGTGGAACAAAATCTATTGGATATTTTAAACTTTTTTAGCAAATAAAAAACTGAAAAATGGTGCGTGCAAAATTATTCGGCTCCTTTACTTTCAGTGCAGCAAACTCACTCCAGAAGTTCAGCGAGGATCTCTGAATGATCCAATGTTGTCCTAAGTGACTGATGGTGATAAATAGAATCCACCTGTGTGTAATCAAGTCTCTGTAGAAATGCACCTGCTCTGTGATAGTCTCAGGGTTCTGTTGAAAGCGCAGAGAGCATCACGAAGACCAAGGAACACACCAGGCAGGTCCGTAATACTGTTGTGGAGAAGTTTAAAGCCGGATTTGGATACAAAAAGATTTCCCAAGCTTTAAACATCCCAAGGAGCACTGTGCAAGCGATCATTTTGAAATGGAAGGAGTATCAGACCACTGCAAATCTACCAAGACCTGGCCATCCCTCTAAACTTTCAGCTCAGACAAGGAGAAGACTGATCAGAGATGCAGCCAAGAGGCCCATGATCACTCTGGATGAACTGCAGAGAACTACAGCTGAGGTGGGAGAGTCTGTCCATAGGACAACAATCAGTCGTACACTGCACAAATCTGGCCTTTATGGAAGAGTGGGAAGAAGATAGCCATTTCTCAAAGATATCCAGAAAAAGTCTCGTCTAAAGTTTGCCACAAGCCTGGGAGACACACCAAACATGTGGAAGAAGGTGCTCTGGTCAGATGAAACCAAAATCTAACTTTTTGCCCACAATGCAAAACGATATGTTTGGCGTAAAAGCAACACAGCTCATCACCCTCAACACACCATCCCCACTGTCAAACATGGTGGTGGCAGCATCATGGTTTGGGCCTGCTTTTCTTCAGCAGGGACAGGGAAGATGGTTAAAACTGAGGGGAAGATGGATGCAGCCAAATACAGGACCATTCTGGATGAAAACCTGTTGGAGTCTGCAAAAGACCTGAAACTGGGACGGAGATTTATCTTCCAACAAGACAATGATCCCAAACATACAGCAAAATCTACAAAGGAATGGTTCACAAATAAACGTGTCCAGGTGTTAGAATGGCCAAGTCAAAGTCCAGACCTGAATCCAATCGCGAATCTGTGGAAAGAGCTGAAAAGTGCTGTTCACAAACGCTCTCCATCCAACCTCACTGAACTCGAGCTGTTTTGCAAGGAAGAATGGGCAAGAATTTCAGTCTCTCAATGTGCAAAACTGATAGAGACATACCCCAAGCGACTTGCAGCTGTAATCGCAGCAAAAGGTGGCTCTACAAAAGTATTAACGCAAGGGGGCCGAATAATTTTGCTCGCCCCACTTTTCATTTTTTTATTAGTTAAAAAAGTTTCAAAAATCCAATAGATTTCGTTCCACTTCACAATTGTGTCCCACTTGTTGGTGATTCTTCACAAAAATAAAAATTTTATATCTTTATGTTTGAAGCCTGAAATGTGGAAAAAGGTTGAAAAGTTCAAGGGGGCCGAATACTTTCGCAAGGCACTGTATAAGTGTGCCTTTACCATTATTGGTACTATGGTCGGTCAACAATGAACCAACTGGCAATTTAGTGACTACATCATAGTGACATATACTGTACATTACCTTAAAGTTATTAGACCTTATAAAGATGGGCGATTTATTGTATTGGATTTAACACTCAATTCTATCTTTCAAATTAATTTGGTCAAACACTGACACAAAGTTATTTTGGCTCCATAGTCCTAACTTATAAGTTAGGAATTTGGAATAAATCGAGAGCAGTGTAGTTAAGCTCGTTCAACATGGTGGTGAGTTACTGCTGCTGCAGAATGAGACAGAGAGCTTGCACTGCCAACTCCGTTTTCGTGCTGCATCCATAGTGTGGCGGGTATTTCTGTCACGGGACGTGACGTAACTGAAGAAGGCAGGATGCAATCGCACTACTGACGATAACCTTTATTCACAACAGAGTAGAGCAGACAAAAGAAACAAAGGCAGAACCCATAACATATGCCCATAACATAACACTGAACTAAACACAAACCCAGGCATGGACTATACCTATGAACATGAACTAATAACATAACATAGCATGAAGACATTCACTATGTCTATACGAAGCCTCTCTATCTATCTATATATCGAGTCAATGCAGCTCGAAGTTAACCTATACACCTCTACGCTAGAAGCTAAGCTAAGCTACGCTATTAGCTTTAGCTTCTATGCTAACTAGACTAGACCTGGACTATAACCTGGAACAAGATCTATGAAACAGGGCTAGAAAACATGAACATGAACTATAATACTTGGCAAGTGCAAAGACTCTAGTTTAGTCTAGTTTAATTACCCGTGCCGTGTGTAGCACGGCTCCCGGCATATATGCACCCTTGTCTGGTTAGCTCTAAACCACTCACTGCGTGCAATAGCAAAACACACGTGATCCATGACGAGACGGGACGAAGACATGACGTCAACCCGGGAGAAGCAGGTGCATGCGCGTTGCTTCACGGGGGAATCATAACACATGCCATGAAGAATTAAGCTTTATGAGAATTAAGCTTCATGAGAGCAAAGGGAGGCCCTACCCAGTATTGGTATAGTGTTCCTAATAAAGTGTTCTGTGAATGTATAACCAAATGGACTCAGTCATTTAACCTTACAGTTTGTCTGTCACTCTAGTAAGTGCTTTGTATCTGTGTATGACCCTATCCTTTCTTGTCTAGATTGTGGCATTGTTTCCCGCATAACCTGTCTGACAGACCTATGCCACATTCTTCCTCTCTACTGCTTTTTCTACACCCCAAATAATCGACCACTCCCTTAATCTATAAGGACTGGAAAACAGTGGCATACCTTTAGGTTTGGTGGTGCTAACAATAAAATTGCTGTTCCAAATTCTATTTTTGGTCAATTTTGTTCAGTTTTGTGAAGATGGGGTGCTTTTGCTAGGTTTCTAAATTAAAAAGTATTATACCACAAGATCTCAGTCAGGCATGCAGTATTTTATCTAAAACCTAACATGTTCCTGTCACAGTGTTTATAGGTTAACTACAGACTACAAACCATTAACTAAGTTATGTTGCATCAACGTGACAACCTATTTTCAAACATGTATCTACAACATATTCAAGAGTTTTACATTTCAAGTTTCATAGCTAATTGGTTATGTTGCATCCTCCACTGCATGTGTGGAAGTTTTGAAGACTCCAGATGCCCTCTGGAGTGGACCAGGCTACACTTACATAGGTTGGTTTATCATTAACATCTTAAAATCAAGAAAACTTGAGTGCGTAGCCTAGTGGAGATGTCTGTTGGGGAGTCATATCCAAGCAGTAGCTTTTAGCATTATTTAGCTGCATGGTCAGAGTGTTGCATTTTATAATGGCTGCTGTGGGTATCTTAAGATGCTCACAGTTCTTTCTCCTTATGGCTGTTTCTTGAATCAAGTTAAGTGTTATGTGCTGGATGGGTCTTAGGAATTGCTTTAGTATCTGAAATGAGACAAGGTTCTGAATACTATTAAACACAGATGGTCATTTCTCAAGAAAATGGGTATTGAAGATGAATTGTGTCATGTCGAGTGTTCGCAGCATAGGCTCCAGATCCACTATAATCCTGGCCAGGATAAAGTGACTTCTGAGTGCAATATCCTCATAATACTCACCTCAATATCCATATAGTCCACCAATATTTTCCATGTATTTGGACTTCTATAGGACAGGTTTCATGTGCAGTCATTGTGGTTACCCAATCTACAGTGTCCACCAGTAATATTGGCACCTTTGGTAAATATGACCAAAGAAGGCTGTGGAAAAATTCTTTTATGTTGAACCTTTTCAACTTTTGTTCAAAAAATTATCTGCTCTCATGGATATCAAACAATTGCGAACACTACACAGATTTATCAAAAAACCTGTGAAAAATAATTTCATGTACATTCCCAATGATATTTTTACATTTTGTAGTACACATGGGTGACTAGGAATAGAAACATTTTCAACCATGACTTCCTGTTTCACAGGGGAATAAATATAAGGTAACACATAGACCAAATTCTTTTAGTCATTAATAACAATGGGTAACACCACGAATATAGCTGTGATGTGTGTCAAAAGCTTATTGAGCTTCACAAAATGGAAAGTGGCTACAGGAAAATAGCAATTTCCACCATCAGGGCAATAATTAAGAAGTTCCAGTAAACTGAAAATGTTATGAATCAACCTGGAATTGGACGTGTCTAAATATGGGCCATGATTGGATTTTCAAGCAGGACGATGATCCAAAACATGCATAAAAATCAACACAAAAATGGTTTACTGACCACAAAATCAAGGACCTGCCATGGCCATCCCAATTCCCTGACTTGAAACCCATAGAAAATCTGTGGGGGGAATTGAAGAGAAGAGTATACTGGTGTGGACCTCAAAATGTGAAGGATCAGAAGGGATTGTGTATGGAGGAATGGTCTCAGATCCCTTACAATGTATTCTCCAACCTCATCAGGCATTATAGGAGAAGACTCAGAGCTGTTATCTTAGTAACGGGAGGTAGCACAAAGTATTGACTAAAAGGGTAGTATATTTAAAAAAGAAACATTATGTTTGGATAAACCTGTGATTTGTTTGCAATTGTATGATATCAATGAGAGCAGAGTATTTTTGGGAATTTTTTAACAAAAGGTTAAACAATAAAGACAGTACATTAAAAAACTACAATAAATAAACATTTTCACAGAGTTCTAACCTTGCCTATACTATTAGCTTACAGACATCTCTGAAGGGAGATAAGGAGCCAGTTCAACAAACACAGCTGTAGTCTGCCTAAAGATATTTTAATTTCTAGCTTGCTAGTTATGGTGCTTTATTTATGCAATGGAAGTTAAGATATTATCAAGCTGTTGGTTATGTACCATAGTGAAATGAACTCAAGTCTAATCAATTCAGTTTGTAAATGTTTTAAACACCAGCTGTCAAATTATCCACACTCAGAGTTGTTCTTAATTGTGTTTGAATGCTAATAAAAATGATTAAAAAAAAAAAATTGATCAGTGATTACCTCAGCACTGATGTAAGAGCACACAGTGATCCTCCGAGTCAAGGGCCTATGATGAGGTTTGTGGTCATCTTTCTGATTATGGAGCTAATAGATCTGTTTATTGGACTCATTACAATAATTATATTTAATGCTTTGAATGTAATATTGGTTATCAGCTTTGAAACATAACACAGGAATAGATGCTTGAAAGCTATATGTAGTTGAGCCACACCCATAATTATTCACATTTCAGGGCACGTAGTCCATTTAAACTCACTCAATTTCTGTCAAGGCATTGTGTTATGAAAGAGCTTTATGAAGTAAGTGATTGCAAAAAAATTAATAAATCAATGTCTGAAATATCCTGGCATTATACATTCATAATATATAATATATAACATTATGGTATTCTGGTGGTTCACCTGTGAAACTGATTTTCTGTGAGTTGTTCTTTTACCCAATGTCACGTCGCATGACGGCAGGAAGCAGGCAGGATGCATTCGCAGTTCAAACGGTGAGGTTTATTTACAAGTGATGTAAATAAACAGAAACAGAAACAAGGCTCTTTCTACAACTAAGCTAAGCTAAACCGAACAAAGACTTTGGCTAACGCTAATGGCAAGGCTATGGCATTAACAGGACATGAAACAATTACTCGCTAAAGTCGCACTCGCGCTATAAATGGCGGGCATACATAGATGCATGCATCAGTTTAAGGCAGCGCATTCAACCGCGCCGCGTGAAGCACGGCTCATGGTATATATCCACACAGTCATTAGCTCTCAATCGCTACCAGCGGCGGGCACTTCCGCATACGTCACACATGACGCGAGGGGGCGAAACATGACGTCACCCCCGAAGAAGTCCGCGCGTGCGCAACAGCGCTCATCTTGCGCTGTTACTCCGGGAGAACCGTGACACCCAAGTTATAGTGTAATAGATTATTATATTGTGCAATTGAGGCTATTGCATTGCTTTAAACTGAGAGAATTATTCGTTATTAAGTAAACATAATAATTGATGTTGGACAGCTGATAGTGTCAGAGACCATTTTGTACATAAGGGTAAAACCAGATTCTTTTGATGCCAAATTTTAAGCAGATGCATAATAAACTTATTACATGTAGTGTATTTCAGACACAAGTGAGCCAAAGGTCAGCAGCTTTGTAACAGTCAAAGTTCATTCCCAGTCATAAACAAAGTCCACACGCATCTGTTGTATTCACTGAAGCTGGTTTATCCAGAAATGCATTGGGGGAAATCAGTCTCTAGAAATTATTCTAAATAGACAGTTCATCCAAAATAATCATACAAATAATCATACTTCGCCTTCATCTCTGAGTAATTCGACAAATGCTCAGATGGCTTCCAAACTAACAGAAGTCCTTCAAGAATGGGAGACACTGGAAAAGGATTTCCAACAACTCCAGGTAAGATTTCACAATAGTGATGGGCATGATGGCTCACTTTAGTGATCTGAATCTTTTGAGCTATGCAAGGTTTGATTAATTTGGTTCACCACTCAGAGGTGGATAGCCATTTACTGTATACACTAGGCTTTTTCATATGTCTGAAATGTCTTTCCTGTGATATCTTTGAAATTTCATCACATTGCACAGTTGACTAGGCATTTTGATCGGCATGCATTGGGTAATATTAGCCTTCACACCACAAATGTTATGTAGCCATGTGTCCCTGAGCACTGAAAGTGTTTTACATGATCAAATCACAATACATGACGAAGAAGTAGAACCTCAGGCATACTTGTCCTTAAGTTTGTCCCCTTGGATCATCCGAGATGGAGCGTAGGTCAGGATTGGCAAACGCTTTTGTGGTTGGGAACCACATTGGTTAAAATCACAATATATGGGCAGCGCCAATATATACAGTCACTTGCCATTAATTACTTTATATGTAGCTTACTGTAGCAGTTGTAGAAAAGTAAATGCAAGCCATACAAATTGTGCTGTAAAGATGTTCAGTGGAAGAATATTATGAATTAGAGCCATTGGAGGAGCACAGGAGAGTGTTTATGATTACAGCAGCAGTTGTTATGTACAAACCTACAGTATCCAGGTGAGATTGAAGCAAGGATTTGGGCATAAACTGTTGCTTTTTGAGAGCTGCAATTAGTTTGTTTACCTTGCCAGCTCATAACTGCTCAGTATACTGCTCATACTCTAATGGTTTTATAATGCCATTGGATGTTATATTCTTTGGGCACAGCCACTTGCTTTAAGCAAATGTAGTATTTTGTGGTTTATTTCCCATAAGAAATATGTTGTCCATTTCTTTCAGTGCATTGCACAGTGCTAACCTGTAATTGTACAGCCGGTAGGCACTACTGAGTCTATTAAACAGCTCCAAATAATACCAGGAAAGGACTGGTGGCAAATAAATTAGCAACTGCATGTGTGCTAGTAGATGCATCTGGAACTGCAAAGAGTTTTTCTTCCTCCAATAAGCCTATCCCTATCCATTAACCTTTAACACTAACCCAAACAACACTGTACAAGACGAACAGGGCCGTTTTTATACACAAGGGGCACCTTCTCCACACCAGTTTACATATTATCTTGGATGAGATATCTCATTCAAGTTTAATAAAAATAATAAACAATAAATAATAAAACATCTGAGCTAGATACTAGCTAACTCTATTTCACGAGAGGGAGGGACATAATGGAGACTAGGACAGATGCAGCTACAGATAAGAGCTTTTAATAAAGAGAGGTAGGCAGACAAATCCAAACCATGAGACAATAGCGTGGTCAAAAACAGGCAATGGGTCAGGCGATTGACAAACAGGCATAAACTAGGCAAGGCAAGAATCTAGAATGAGAAACAGGAAAAGAGAACAAAAACCATAAAATGCAACACAAACAAAGGCTTGGCACAGTGAATACACTCAATATTTCACAACATCATCAGCATCTCTATTTAAAAAAACAAAAACATTTTTAGATATGAGTGTGACTTACATCAAGAGCTGTGCACAGCCTGCATTCAGAGGTCAATCCAAACTGTAAACGTATACACTGTGGTAAAAGAAACTACCTTCAGATGAAAAAAAACCCAAAAACTGCTGTGTGTTGCATTTAGTTAAACACTTTGAGATGTGCTTTTGTACACTGTACAATGGCGGTTGGTATGCTATATATCTGGCAGAGTCAGAAAATGTAGAGCAGTAGTGCCCTGTGGGCCGGTTCGCTAATATTTTTCAGGCTTTGTGTTTTTGCAGTATGCTCTTGATGTTAGCTAGCTAAGTAGTTAGCCATATCTTTTTCCATTTCAATTACATCAAGCACAAGCAAAAATCCAGTTAATTAGCACCAATTTCCTACTGTTGCTTTTTTCTTTCTGTGTTGTTCTGCCCCAAATAGATATTAACATTTTATGATCACCCCTTCCAGCTGATCTTCTGACCTTAGTTACATTAATGACCTATTATTTTCACAACACAAGGGGGCCCATTGTGTTGTCCTGGTAAAAGCCCTGGTTGTCCTGACACGCTAAGCAACTACTTATACCACTTCTAGCAAGAAACAGCCCTGAAAATGAAGCAACACATTTAACACACTTATCTAACCTGAAACACACTTCACACCCTGGATTTTGGCTCAACCCCACCCAGTCTGGGCTACATGGCATATTTGCTTCAACATGCTGCAGGTGGACCAGACCATCAGGAGGGCTGTATGTTTTGCACTTCTGCTAGAAGTCAAGAATGAAAATATAACGGAAAAGTACATTAGAAATGAAAAGAGACGAGGTTACTACCTCATATTTAATCCCACTAAACAAAATAAAAAAATTTTGGCAAATGGCTAAAGATGGCCATTGAATACACTGAAACATGTTGGGGTCGATTCGGCTGTAATATAGAATAAAAGAATCATGAGTGTTACAATTCCTTGGCGGAGACCGCAGCAGACGAAGTCTAGACTCTAGACTGTTCTGACCTTGACCCACTATGCGCTGAGAACTGCAACCACAAGTTCGCCGTGGTGTAACAATGAGACCTGTTGTGAGATTAATTCAAGTTAATTTCACACTCCTGAGTGATAAGTAAGAGACTAAAAGGGACCTAGAATAGTCACATTAATTTGTAGACAGATTCACGGAGCGAATGAGAATATGAATCCCTTAAAACTACCAGAACCCAGTGGTGGGTGCAAACGTGCTTTGCTTACACTCATCACTACATACTATTAGTTTTCACTGTAGGTACTGAATAATTAATAGTAATTTGTTGAATAATATGCCTGAATAATAAGCTGAAACCTTTACTGGTTATAGGGTACAGTGTGTGATGGCTACTAGAGTATAGCACAGGGAGTAATATGGGGCCTGATGTGTAAATGCTGTATACACATACTTATCATCTAAAAAAAAAATGCCTTTAACAATGGAAATTGATTCGAGCTAAATATTAGAGTTAAGATTAATTAGGAGTATTTTTGGTTTATTCAAAGTAATCAGGTTTTTGTATGTAGCTGAAATTGAAATATAGCATGTTAGTGCATGTAAAACCATTTGTCCAGTTCACCTAAAGGACCAAATCTTTCATGAATCACCCAGTACTTTTGTAATTTTCTTCACACAGAGCACACAAAATCATTAAATAATTGGACAGCACATGTTTAATCTAAAGAACTTTCTCTGGCTGATAATTGCCTTAACTTTTAAATGAGAATAATGAAGCAAAACATTAACATTAAATTAATTAAAACATTTAATTCTCTTGGTCTCAGGAGACCCAGCGGCTTTATATGCAGAAGCTGGATGAAGTCTCCAAGCTCCAGAGCAGCTTTACTGCCTCTATAACTCACCAGAGGAAGTGCTTAAAGGACATGTCTCAGTCTCTGAAGACGTGAGGAGTGAATTTACTTACTTTCTATGATTCTATATCTGTTATAATTTCTGCTATTCATGAAGTCACCTGTCAGTGCCAAAGCATCTCACTGGGGTATTCATGTTATCTTTCTATTCATGTTATCTATTCATGTCTTCTACTCTCTCATCTTATTCTTATTATAACACAAAATTATACCAAAAAATGTGCACCCTGCAAGTCACATTATAAACCCCATTACAGATGCACTAAAGGATTAACAGAAGAGGAAACAAAATGTGTGGAAGAAATTAAGGGACACCTTCGGGAGAGGCCTGCCATTTTCCTTCAGATGGAGGCTTTCCTTCCTAAGAAAAATGGGTAATACAACGCAAAGGGCTAATAATGTGACCATGTATGGGTTTTAGATATGATCTCTTCTCAATATTTTTAGTGATTTGTTGTTGATTGTTTTTTGTTTTTTTTTGTCTTTCCTTAAGGCTATATCTCAATCTTGTGCTTGGGAATGTGAACATCAATCTTCTAAGCAAGCAGTTAAAGTAAGGAGTGATTTATATACATGATATACATTTATGGAATCTTTTTGAATATGAAACTATTTGCTCATTTTCATTTATAGTCATGTGAAAATATAAGTACACCCCAAGGAAATTGTTGGTTTTGTTTTGACATATTTGGACAAGCAAACATCTGATCATCTGCAAAGCGAAGTTGATATACAAGAAAAATAGATTTTTCGATCATTTATTCAATATAAATCTCAATAGATGTGATATTCTTCTGTGGACAAATTAAGTACACTCCTGGCCTAAGAAGCTAGGATTGCCCCCTTTTGCAGAAATAACATCTTGTAGGTGTTTCGATTAACTGTTCATCAGTCTCTGACATCGGCTTGCTGTATTTTTTTAGCACTGTTTCATTCAATATTCTTTCAGTTGCAGGATGTTTGAGGGTTTTCTTGCATGTAATGCCCATTTCAAATCCCCCTAAAATATTTCAATGGGATTCAAATCTGGGCTTTGACTAAACCATTCCATAACCCTCAGTTTCTTCTTTTTGAGCCATTCCTTGGTAGATTTGTTAGTGTGCTTAGGATCATTATCCTGTTGAAATGTCCAGTTTCGGTTCATCTTTCAGACAGATGGCCTTACGTTATCTTGAAGCACTCTTTGATATGATGCAGAATTCATAGTCGAATCAATGAATGTAAGCTGTCCAGTCCAATTTTTATTAATCTCAGTGTGTGTTTGTGGGAAATGGTGTCTGAAGTTTTCACGTACTGTTTTGTGTGAAAGCACCGTCCCAAAAATTTGTCCCATAACAGCATTTCTCAGTCCTTGCTGTTCTAGGAAGTATTTGTGAATTACATACATCTCACCTCTAGGTGGGAGTATTACATTCAAAATTGGATAATATAACTGTAGATTTTAAATTTCAACATATTCATCTACAGACTGTTTCATAAGAAATTATCTATTTGGCAAAACTGAATTGTATTTTGCTATTCATTCACTCATCTTTTCTTCTTTGTAATTTTACTGTAGGAGTGCCTACAAAGATGAATATGAGAAATTTAAGCTATATGTGACTGTAATCCTGCTCCTGCTGGGGTTCGTCTGTCAGTTTTTAGTCACCTACAGGTAAGACTGTCGACTTATTCATGGAGAAACTTCACTCACAAATCTAACTTTCCTCTATCAAAAATGTATCAGTTAAAGTTGTTATTCATCAAGACAGATTTGATTATAATTGTCTGATTTCTGAAACACACTTTTTTTTTATTGTGAAGGATTTATTTGTGAATGTTTGAAGAGTAAATGAAGAACATAAAGGGTTTCATGACACAGTGTAGGTTTCACAAGTAAGTAAATGCCAGGTGCTGGGCAGGTACTTCATGGCAGGGCAGTAGTAAAACTGTTTTACCCAGGGCCCTTAGGTGGAGGTAAGTCTTTACAGGACCAGAACTAAAATTGTGCAGTTTTGGGAGCATTTACAATAACGTTACAATAATCCTGGTCAGAGTCTCTATCTTGGAAACACTGGATGGGAAGCCAGTCCATTGTAGGTCACCAAACACACACACACACACACACACACACACACACACACACACACACACACACACACACACACACACACACACACACACACACACACACACACACACAGAGAGTCCAAACTCTGCACAGACAATAAGTGGAGCTCACAATCGAACTCCAGACTCTGGAGCTGTAAGGCAAAGTGTGCTTTTTTGCATATCTATTTTAATAATCATGGGGCACCCTAGGTAGTCCTGAGACGCTAAGCAACTACTTACACCACTTTTAGAAAGAACCAGCCATGAACATGATGCAAACACACTTATCCAGCTTCAAACACACTTCACACCCTGGATTTTGGCTCAACCCCACCCAGTCTGGGGTACATGGCATATTTGCTTCAACACGCCGCAAGTGGACCAGACCATCAGGAGGGCTGTTCTGCATTTCTGCTAGAAGTCAAGAATGAAAATATAGCGAAAAAGAACATTAGAAATGAAAAGAGACTAGGCTTCTACCTCACATTTAATCCCACTATACGAAATAAAACATTTTTGGCAAAAGGTTAAAAATGGCCATTGAATACACTGAAACATATTGGGGTCAATTAGGCTGTAATAGAGAATAAAATAATCATGAGTGAACATGAATCATGAGACCTGTTGTGAGATTAATTCAAGTTAATTTCACACTCCTGAGTGATAAGTAAGAGACTAAAAGGGATCTAGAATAGTCACATTAATTTGTAGACAGATTCACAGAGCGCACGAAAATATGAATCCCTTAAAACTACCAGAACCCAGTGGTGGGTGCAAACGTGCTTTGCTTACACTCATCACTACATACATTATCTATTAGTTTTCACTGTAGGTACTGAATAATTAATAGTAATTTGCTGAATAATATGCCTGAATAATAAGCTGAAACCTTTACTGGTTATAGGGTACAGTGTGTGATGGCTACTAGAGTATAGCACAGGGAGTAATATGGGGCCTGATATGTAAATGCTATATACACATACTGTACTTATCATCTAAAGGGCTGTATGTTTTTGCATTTCTGCTATAAGTAAAGAATGAAAATATAGTGACAAAGCACATTAGATTCGGAAAGACATTATCATTCAACTACCTCACATTTAATCCCACTATACAAAATAAACCTTTTTTGGCAATAGGCTAAAAGGCATCCACACTACCCACTGCTCAGCCGATATCACGGTAATCTGTAATAACAATAACGTTATAACTTTAATCTCAGTTTCTAAAACAATGATGCATTGTTCTGCAGTTTTAAAACTGAATTAGGATACTTAACGTTATAGTGACAGGGTTCTGTATTATTGTTATTATTATGATGATTTAGGACAATAATTATGAGTCTGATGCCAATGAAGATGATGCTTTAATCACAATTTATAGTTATGCACCGATGACCAGATGACCAGATTTACTGTATGTTCAGTGGATCAGAGATGAATACACATACTGCTAGAATTAATAAGTATTAATAACCCAAAAAAACCCTGCGTATTCTCAGTTGTGATCAGACTTGCATGAAATTTTTGCAGAATAAAAGTCTGTTTGACTATGTTGATGTGTGTTATGTAGATTTGTGGATGCTTTGCTGAACTTCCTCTTAGTCTGGTACTACTGCACTTTAACAATCCGTGAGAGCATCCTCATCAGCAATGGATCCAGGTTAGTAAGGGATCCGGGGTGGGTTTTTTTTTTTTAACACTTAGTGGATCACTTTTGGAAATGCATTAGCCAGGGCTAGTCAATCTTATCAGGTCAAATGAGCAATATATAATATATTTAAATTCCAGGAATTGTTGTATATTCCATATATGAGCAATAAATGGATCAGTCTAATGGTCATGCTTTCCACATCAGGATTAAGGGCTGGTGGGTGTTCCATCACTACATCTCAGCATTTCTATCTGGGGTCATGCTGACTTGGTAAGTCATTTACACATTTATCATGGGACAGCGTATTTCGGAATTGTACACAATCTTAATTCAATGCATTAGACAATGTTGCTTTGTTAAATTCACTTAAACAACGTGAGGAAGAAAGCTTGTAAGGACTAAAAAGGGAATGTATCCTCTTCTGGGATAGTAGGAACATAAATTATTACTCTTCTACAACTCTATAATATAAGGTCAAACAGTACTAATTCCTGAGATGAGCTAGGACGATGATAGGATGTCTTTATGATTTATGATTAGCCAGTATTTTTGATTATCTATTGAAACAAGAGTGAGAGCTCTGGGAATAAATTAAATGCGGAGAGCTTTGAGATACTTGAGCACTCCAATACAGCCTAGGATTTTCTTGTTTTCAACTCATTATGCAGTCTTTGTAACCTGTGTGAAGCTGGAACAGAATAAAAATGTGGACTAACTACAAATCCCTAAGGACTTGGTTGTGGACCTCTTGTCCTTTGACTGTTTTGTCAAATGATCTAGAACTACAAGCCTAATACATTTTAGCGATCCTCTAATTATTTCCATGTAACTTAACCATTTTCTTCTGCCTTGTTCTGTCTCAGGCCTGATGGTGAGCTTTACCAGATGTTTAGGAACCAGTTTCTTGCCTACTGCTTGTATCAAAGTATGACATTTGTTCTAACTTGGTCGTTTAATACTGTTCACAAGGATTAGATGTGTTGTATACCGTACATCTTTGTTTCTGCAGGCTTAGTGCAATTCCTTCAGTACTACTATCAAAGTGGATGCCTTTATAGACTGAAGGCTTTAGGTGAAAGACACAACATGGATCTGACAGTGGGTAAGAAGAGATTTTGGTGATATTCAAGTCACTCTTTTCATTTCCAAGTTCCATTGATCAATAGCATTAAATATTCCTGAGAAAGCCTGTGTATAGTAAGAGAGCAGAATGAGAACAAAGCTGTTCGCCGAGATGTGAGATTACTTTAAGTGATAAATTATTCTACTTTGTAGAAGGATTTCAGTCATGGATGTGGCGAGGGCTGACCTTTCTGCTGCCCTTTCTATTCTTTGGTCATGTAAGTATGCTTCTCTGGCCCTGATGCCAACAGTGAACAAAATATGTCGAGAAAAGTCTGAGGGCTGATTTAAAGGACAGAGCTGTGAATTTGAAAATCAAAGTTAAAAAAATAATATCAAAACTGTTCTAATATTTACAGTATATTGATATTTCCTACATTATGAGGGTAATACATGTTGAATATAATTATTTTGGTCTGCTTTTTAGTTCTGGCAGCTTTTCAATGGGATCTCCCTGTTCAGAATGGCTCAGTTGCCTGAGTGTAAAGAGTGGCAGGTGAGATATTGCAAAAGTACATTGTTCTCAAAAATTTTGGTCATTTATTTTTCATTTAAGTGGATTAGCTGCCATAAATTGCACCTTTTTAGTGTGTTTTAGTGTGTTTGTGTGTATGGTGCCCTGAAATGATCTGCCATCTATTCCTGGACCCTGATCCTGAATGAATGAATGAATGAATGAATAACAATTCTGACATTTTCGTCAAAGTCGTATGAGATAGGTCTTTGTGAAGAAAGACTGAAAAATATGCCCACATGAACTGTGATACAGTAAACTGAACAGATTACTCAGCCGTTGATAGGCATGGTTTAACCCTGCACATTGCGCTTCCACTGCTTCTCACATTGCCGTCAATTGAATGATTCACGAATCAAAAATATTCCTCACGTTATGAGTTAATCACTGGAGTGTGATGTAGTGTTCCTGTACCCGGCTGTACTGTAACATTCGTTGCCATTTTATATCAAATATGTTTCAGTGTAAATGAAGTGACATAGCAGGTGTCACTGCATGATTTATAACATAGACCAACTAATTGATAATGAAATTCGTTGTCAACTATTTATTTTATTATAGAATTCTGTCCATTTTTGAAATACATGGAATACAGGGAACACATGATTTCCCAAGGATCGACACTAGTATAGTACACAATACATCAAATATAGAAGCATTTTGGATTTGCTGCATATGTGTAATTCCCTACAGGATGAAAGGCCTCACTGTTGATGTAGACACATCACCCTTCATTCGTACAAGCAGGTTTTTAGTGAATTAAAGATTCTCTGTTAAATGTCGTCATGCTTGAGATCTGTGTTTCTTACTTGCAGTTTTCTTGTATATTTGCTCTGCACAATGTAACGTTTCTCCACCTCTAATGTTGTCATTCAAAGGCTCAGCTTTTTGACTAGACCTTCAGGAACTGAGTATTAGTATGTTAAGACTGGGTAAAAACTAAAAGTGTGTAGTTTATGAGGGACTGGATTCAGGAAAAAATAACCCAACTGACAGAATGCTCCACAACTGATACTAGTATTTTGTACTGATAGTACAGAATATCAGTAATCCACTACTATTACTCGGCCATAACTTTTTCAATTTATATTTTGCAAAGATGCCATTATTCTTTAGTAATACAAGTCTAATGACTAATGACACTATGACTAAAAGAAGAGTACAATATCCACAGAGTTACAAGATTTTTAGTTCTACATTTAGATTTTGTTAATTAGTAGACTATAGTTGGCAATTCAGTGAACAATAAACATGGAATTCATTTTTCCATGATTACTGTTCTTTGAAAAGTGTTTAAAATGGTATTATTAAGTATGATGGAACATATGAATATATAAATATACCAAACACCCGATTCAGTATTTGTGAATGAATAACGAATGCATCCCTTCTCTTTTCTGCCAGGTTTCCATGTGTGGGATTTGCTTCTTGATTTTATTTACAGGCAACTTCTTTACTACACTCGCAGTGGTGCGTCACAAGCTGAAAAATAAGAGCCATGGAAAACGCAAGAGTCCATAAAATTGACAGTTTTTGATGTGTAGAATTTTTTGTCAAAAGATGTTTCACACTCCATTTTTGACATTTGTGAAAATTTCTAATATGGATACTTCAAAATAAAAGCTCATGAACTGGTCAACTCTATGGTTTTTTTTAGCATGTATATGTTACCGACAGAAAAACATGTCCCACAAAGTTCCTCATTGTTGATCATAAACCCTAACTACTGAAGGGGAACGAGAAAAGAAGCTGCAAGCTAAATAAACAGATCTGACTTTATTTCAACATGCATGGAGTCTAGTAGTAATGCTTTTTATACTTAATAAAATAAATGTACAGTATAAAATATAGGCTATAGTAACACCTCACATATTATTGATGAATATATTAAAAGAGAAAGGACCCAAGTCTGGACCCACCAATGTATATGAAGAAGATTCTGCATCAGATAGATAAGCAACCACATAGAGGAAAATGCAATAAAGAGATTGTAATCAGACTGTAGTGCTTTTCATTTGTGGTTTGTTTAAAGGGTTGCATTAAGAAACTTTGTTTTGTGTTTGTCAGAAACAGGCGCAAAATGTGTAAGGTATAGCACACTGGCATAGGTAAATAATTAGAATGCTTATTAAAAAAAAAAGTAAAATTAAGAATAATCAATAAAAAGCACTTCAAATAGCTACTCTTTCACATTTGAGTTTATGAAACAAATGGTGGTAAATTCAGCTGATGGCTTGCATTTGATGGAAAACAAACCATCAAATTAAAAAGGCATACTTTCAAATATGAAATTTAAATCTACAAAAAATATAAAAGCTCAATGTTTTTTGTGAGATCATATACAGTGCCCCCCAAAATACATACATCAACTATTAATTACCTTGGGGCCAACTGGTTAAAAGAAATCGCAAAAAAAAAAAAAGGCTCAGCAGAAGGAGGGAAGTTTTGATAAAAGTTCTAGAATCATCTGTTTGCACAAACAAGGCCACATTATTTGCTGATCAGAAAAATCTAAATCTTCCATCCGCCACAGTTGGACATATTGTAAAAAGTTCAAAGGACTTGTGAATGAAAACAGACAATGATAATGGCATAAGTGAGTAAAATCAAGAGAAACAGACAAGAAACAGCAGCAAGGATTGTTTCAGACATCACTAAAAATGACCAGATACAACTAGAGCACAACGATCCAAAACAGGAATGAAAGAAATCCCCATGGTATGGGGAGAACATGTGGGCTCCATGCGCTGGAAGGGGGGCCAACTCATCACAGGGCACAAGCGCACACACATTAACAAACTACAGACTATTTAGAGATACCAATCAGCCTACAGCACATGTCTTTGGACTGTTAGAGGAATGTGGACTGAGGAATGAAAAATTTGGTCTGGGGGAGGAATCATGGAGAGAGTCCCTGGAGGTGTGAGGCAAGCATGCTAACCACTAAGCCACAATACCAAAATGCCATGTTTCAAACATGTACAGTAACTCCATAATAATTTTGTAGCTTTACTTTGAGAATGCTTTTTTGGGTGGAAGATAAAGTTTGGTGGCGTGACAGTTAAGGCTCTGGTTACTGACCAGAAGGTCAGGGGTTCAAGCCCCAGCACTGCCAGACTCTGGGTTACTGATCAGAAGGTCAGGGGTTCAAGCCCCAGAACTGCCAGACTCTGGGTTACTGATCAGAAGGTCGGGGGTTCAAGCCCGAGCACTGCCAAACTGTCAATGTCCTTAACTCTCTCTCCTCCAGGGGGCGCTGTGTACTGACTAACCCTGCACTCTTACCCCAACCTCCTAACATGCTGGGACATGCGACGAAAATATAATTTCACTGTGCTGTAATTTATATGTGACTCGTTCATTTTGAAAAGGATGTGTGATATGTTAAAGCTTTATCTATTTAAATTTTTATTCTTAAAAAGGACTGTTTATATTAACTTTGTTATTTATATGTAATTCTTTAATTTTGTATTTTTCCCCCTCTCACATACGTTATTTATGTTATTTTTTTAAACTATTGCCTGGGTCCTCCTCCTGTTCAACGCTATCTGTTAATAAATCTTAAAAAAATAATAAAAAATAAATAAAAAAAGAGGAAGAATGGAAAAACTTAAGTTAACTTTGGACATTGCACTGAAGTAACCCCCCGCCCCATTTCCCATAATTCCACAGTCAAAACAACATGGCCGCGTCCTTCGGTGCGCATTTCTGAGCCTCGCTACCCTAGTTCCCCACACGTTATAATATAAAATAGACACTTCACGCGATCTTACTTTATTACGCGTGTATAAAGTACTACGTGTCCGAGCAATGATAATGTTCGTTATAACCTTGTTAACAAATGCTGTGTCCTTCGTGTCCGCCGCTGAAATGCCAGGTGAGTGTCCCACTGGCTCTCAGTCCCTTACACATGGTTAATCCTCTACTAGTTGATGATAATGTAGACTCAAAAAAAGAGTCATCTTTAATCACTAATTGGTTTTAAAGTCAGTCAGTAATAGCACGAGAATTTCTTCCAGCAGTGTATCAGTGTGAGTATAGAATATATTGATATTAAGTGTAGTCCGTATGTGTATATGTTAATAAAGTATAATGGAATATGTATAACCGACATTTAAAAGGACTCTAAAAGCAGCAGGTGTTTCTTTTTATAAGCAGAATCTAAAACCCTGGAACGTGTTTTTTTTTTTTTTTACTAGGGTACCGTGTGTAAAGTGTGTACTGAGCTCGAAGACCTCTGTGTTTTACTGTGCAGCAGGAGTTTCTCTCTATCTCTGTGTGTCCTGTGTAAATCGAGTTAGAAGAACTGTGTGTTTTGTCCAAAGCAGCTTTACTCCATGGCGGTGGTTCTCAACCTGGCGGGGCGTGGAGAGATCGGAAGGGGAGTGTGTGTACATTTTTTCAAGAAATAAACAGAGAGGGCATCAATTGGGTCCAAATCGAATGTGTATGAATTGAAAAACCCAGCATTCCCTCTCCGTCTGTATTTTTTTCTGTATCTCCGTCTTTTATCTAAGCTGTCAGTGCAGACCAGTGTTTACAACTTAACCACTTTTCCGACCCCTTTAGCGAACCCTTTTTTGTAAAGGTGCCTATCGACAAATCTAGCGACTTTTTGGACAAACCTTTTTGTGACTTTCCAAATGTCGGCAGTACTGTTCTGCAAGCGCGAGGTCTTGCTCTCACACTGCACTCTCACCTCTCTCTGTGTCTGCTCTGTTCAGTGAGGGGCTGAGAGCTGGAGATTTAACAGTGTCATGTGTCATGGATGGTTTTTAGAACGCAAGACGAATGGAATGCAGCATGTTTTACATGTAAAATTGTTCACGTCATTACAGCCTAGTTCTCTTGTTCAAAATAGTTATAGTGTTCAGAAACATGTTCAGAAATTTTTGACCATCCATGTTCCCATACCCGTCTGTTATATAGGTTTATAAAAGTATAAAAAAAAATCATAATAGTTATGAAAAGTAATTAAAAAAGTACAAAAACACAAAAGCAAAATCAAAACTACCTACCAAAAACAGATTTTATATATATATATATATATATAAATTTGACAAGCTGGTGTCAGAATAACAGATACGACTTCCAGGAGGAAGGGTACCAGGCTGGGACTAAAGCCAGAAAATGATTAAGGTATAAGGGTGAATTATGGGACAAATTTTTAAACCCTGTCCTGATTAAACCTTTAAGAAAATTCAATGTACAACACATGCGCCACAAATGTAAGGTACCATATAGATATGAATAATTAATTAAGTCAATGGAAATTGGTTGTTTCTAGAAAGAAATGTGAATGCCCCATCTAGGGATAATTTTTCTGCATCAGAAAAGTATATAAAGACATGTTTGTATAATTCAGACTTTCTGCAGACTGTCTCACATTATTGCTTCAATGAAGTTGAATTACTTTTTGACATCTGCAAACCCCTTATGTCGGAAGTTTTTTGTTAGGCTGGAAAGATTGTTTTCCACGACATGAGCCGAAAGGAAAATTCTGCCAATGGCACTGTAAATGTTGTCAGGTCATCTGTCCGAATGGTCTGAAAATCTTCTACAATGTTATTTCGCAGGGTATTTGGACAATGCCTGGCTTTACGCTGAAGCATTCCTTTCGGCCGTGTGGCGCAACAGATTATGCGTGTACACTGCAGCTGCGCTCCTTATCGGGTTATGGTTAACGGTGAACATGACCAGGAAAAAGGTATGAATGATCTTTTCTGTCTTATTCCCATCTGTGCGGCGACATTTTAAATAGAGGATGTTAAACGTGCACGGTCGGTATATGAATATTAGGAAGTGAACTTTATACAGTTGTAAGCATATCTGATTAAAAGAAATTGACTTATTATTTACTTAGTTTATTTATTTTTTACAGAAGAAGTTGGCAAACCCGGTAAAAGCCCATAAAAATTCAAAGTCTGAGAAGCAGAAGGAACAGATACCTGAAAAAGAGAATGTTGCAGGTGTGAGGATATTCTATGGGTCACAGACTGGAACTGCGAAGGTTTGTATTGTTTATAGTCTTGATTACAATCAGTTAGCAGCCAAGACTGAGCACTTTGTAGAATTAATACTCACCGTGTGGTCAGGCTAATCACCAGTATAGTGACAGGGATACTATACTGTAAAAACAACACCGTCTTTCAGACGAGACATTAAAACGAGGTCCTGACTCTCTGTGGTTGTTAAAAGTCCCAGGACACTTATCGTAAATGAGTAGGCGTATAACCCCTGGCAAAATTCCACCATTGGCCCTTCTCTATCTCTATTGGCCCCCTAATAATCCCGATCTCTGAATTGGCTACACCACTGTCTCTCTGAATTTTCTCATCAATCTCCACTAATATCTGGTGTGTGGTGTTCTGGAGCACTATGGCTGCCGTCTCTCATCCAGGTGGATGCTACACACTGGTGGTGGTTGAGGAGATCTTTCCTCCCCCCATTACTATGTAAAGCACAATATAAATGTAACTGTAAATACTCGATTAGTACCTCAGTACTACGAAGAAGTGAGTTTCTGTGTTTACAGAGTATGTTGGTGTCAGGGCAGATGACCTAAGGCTGCTGTTATTTACATGAAAGCTGCCTGACTTGCTTTTTGTGTGATAGTGACAGTTGAAAAGTCTTATTTTAAGTTTTAATTTAGGTAGATATGGTAAACCATAGTTCTGCAAAGACGGAGAATTTTCCTTCTGAATTTTCATTAATCAAGTATCTTAGAACCGCTATGTATTGGCAGTCACTATCACTATCAACGTTAAGAGTCCCTAAATTTTAAGTGGCCATTGCCACACTGGTGGTTGCTAACTGTGTGTTGATAAACCCCTTGGCAGTTAGCAGCAATAACAGACAAATAGCAAAACTGATCATCTAAATCTGCTTTACCAGACTTGGAATTAACCAACCTGAATAATTTTGCTCAGGGTTTCGCCAGAGAGCTCGCAGAAGATACCCAGGCACTGGGGTTCGAGTCTGATGTTATTGACTTGAAGGATTATGACCCAGAGGACAAACTGTCAGATGAGGTGAGCTGTTGTAGTCTACTAGATCCTAGGATCACAAACCAACTACATTTTTATTTCAGTACTCTTAATAAATAGACAACATGAACTTTACTTCTCTTCGAACCTTCTCTCTCTCTCTTTCTCTCTCTCTCTCTCTCAAGTTACTGTGTGTAAAAGCGTCTGTCAAATTGATTAATCTAAATGTTAATAGTGTCAGCTTAAACAGTAGACTTGTGTTTGTTGAAACGAATGTGAAAGCACACTACCTCTGGGTCTCACGTTTTTGTTCACCCTGTATATTGGTTAAACTTCAAGAAATTGGTTCAAGTTAAATGCTCTAGAAGGAAAATCATAATTATATATATATATATATATATATATATATATATATATATATATATATATATATATATATATATAAAATAAACTGAGAAGTTTAGATTTTGTATCGTGGTTGTGGGGGTCTGAGCTCATTCAGCCACAAGAGGTCTGGCACTGATCAGTGGCGAGAGGGCATGGTGAGAAGTTGGCATTCCAATTCAATCCAAAGGTGTTCAGTGGGGTTGAGGTCAGGGCTCTGTGCAGGACACTTGAACTCTTCCACTCTAACCTTTCTAAACCATTTCTTTATTGAGCTCGCTTTGTGCACCTGGGCATTGTCATGCTGGAACAGGTTTGGGTGTCTTGGCTCCAGTGAGGGCAAATCATAATGCTACAGCATACAGAGATGTTTCCGACAGCTGTGTGTTACAAACTTTGTGGCAACAGTTTAAGGGAAGGTTCTCATATGGGTGTGATGGTCAGGTGTCCACATATCCCTGGCCATATAGTGAAAGTAGGATATAAAACACAATGAGTGTGCTATTATAGGAAAATACTCAACTACTATTATATATTTATTAAGCAACACTTTTTGTTTAAAACCGTATTATGTGGTGGGTCTGCTATACAAGTCTCTGTGAACGAGCTGTTACAATGTATTACAATGAGCACATTAATATAAACCTATCATCAGAGCTGCTGTTATGGAAATTAATCAGCACCTTCTGACTAATCAGGTTTGAAAATTCTGGTAAGTTAGCAGCAGGGTTTTTGTTTTTTTATTGGATCTGGGGTTCAGCATTGCTTACTGTATATGAAAGTTTGAAACACTGTCTCCAGCAAACTCTTCGTGATCAGTGTTAGCTACTGAAATAAATGCCCTGGTAAAAGTTAACCATCCATATATCTTCTATACTGCTTATTCTTCAGGGAGCATGGAGTACAAGGTGGGGTACACCCTGGACAAGGTGCCAATCCATCGCAGGGCACAATCACATACACATTCCCACACCCATTCATAGACTACAAACACTTTGGACATGCCAATCAGCCTACCATGCATGTCTTTGGACTGGGGGAGGAAAATTTATCGGTGTAAATTGAGGAATTACTGACCTCACAGTGTTATAAGTCGGTGATTATTTAACATTCATAACTCTGTTCTGTCGCTCTCCAGTGCACCAGTAAAAGGATTTGTGTGTTCCTCGTGGCCACATACACTGACGGCAAGCCCACCGAGAGCGCTGAATGGTTCTGTAAATGGCTGGAGGAGGCATCCACTGACTTTCGCTACGGCAAAACGTACCTGAAAGGAATGAGATACGCCATCTTCGGCCTGGGGAACTCCGTATATGTCGGCCATTACAACACGGTGAGAACCACTCCTTTTTTTTTTTTTTTGAACATTCTCTTTATTGCTTTTTTCAAAATTTGATACAAAGAATGATTAAAAATTACATACATGACAAAGATTATTAACATGTCTTAAACATAATAATAACAATAATAATAATACCACTACTCCTACTGTAAAATCCAAACTCCACTAAATAAATCCATTTCCAGGTTGGCAAAAACGTGGACAAGTGGCTGTGGATGCTGAGTGCAGCACGCGTCATGAGCCGCACCGAAGGCGACTGCGACGTGGTGAAAAGCCGAAACGGCAGCATCCAGGCCGACTTCCAGGCGTGGAAAGAGGATTTCCTGAGGCGCCTTCAGGCCCTGGCCAAGGGTGAGAAGAAGGCATGCAGCTGCGAGTGCAAAAAAGGCTCGTGCAAGAGTAAGAAGAAGCACCACGAGGAAGCGGAGGGCGAGAAACACAGCTCTGAGGCAAGACCATCTATATCTGGCACCTTTTATAACTTGTGTAGTCATGGTAACAGTGCTGTCCCCTGTTATTCATGGTTCCTGTGTGTAAATGGATTTCAAGCAGCAGTTGAAACGTTTCTGTACTCCAGAGCCATTTAGGTGCTCATGTGTCTAGTATGGTTTTTCTACCTTCTGCAGATTTAATTATAGTTAATATGCTTCCTGTAAATATTAAAATAATAACATCCCGTTATTAATAAAAAGCATTTTATTCCACACAAGTGAATTGTGAACATGTGGGGCGGTTGGGTTTACATTGTCTGTTAATCAAAGTGCTGTTGAATCTTCAAATCTGATTGGCCAGAAGGTTTTGTGTCATTTTCTTTAACTGCGGCTCTGGCAGTAGCGTCAGCCGTAAGGTACAGCTATATGTTAATGGCCTTGTTCTAATATGTTGTTTCTATAGTAACAGAGTGCATGAGGACTCCACATAGACTGCAGCTAATAATAAACAGATTGTTTTTTCTTTGAAGAAGGGTTTTTATTTAAGAAAGAAAAATTATTATATAATTGTTTATTAATGGTCAAGCTTTTTGTAGAGATACAGTATTTATTTTAACGTGTATATGAAGGTCTCTCCAGCGTCAACACTTTCATAGGTTTAAAAAAATGTCATAAAGGAGGTCCTCTTACTTTCGAGAGGAGGGAGATATTGGTTTTTGTGACTTTTGAGTATGTGTTTGTAGCTGGTATAACATTAGCGATGACTTGTTTTGCAAACATTCCACAACAGTAAATGTAAATATTAATATATAATATATAATGGGATTGGCTGTGTGGCATGTTCGATGTTCTAGGAGCTGTTTGAGTCCAGCAGTGATCCAGAGTCTGGAGGTGAAGAGGAGAAAGCTCATGGCTCTGTCATCGACCTGGAGGATCTTGGGAATGTCATGAACCACATGAAGAAAGCCAAGGTAGGCGTAGTTTATCAGTTAGCAGCAGTAAAGAGGTGGAGTTGATCTGAACAGAGCAGACGTCGTGAATGTGTTTCTTCAAGCCATTTTTTCATTCAAACCTTCTGGTTGTAAATGTGTTCTGAGTTGTAATGAAGGCTTTTTACGTTTCTAAATTCACGTATAATTTCACTTCAAGACTGCAAGTTTATTGCTTTGTGGTGGTGATGATACAGTTGTGTGTGGAGGCTGCAGGTATGTTTAATCATTCACTGTGCTTCTGAACTCGCTTTTTGAATTTGGTGTTTCAAATATATATTATGGTTAAAAAAAGAGTCAAATATGGGCGGCGAGGTGGCTTAATGGTTACTATGTTTGCCTCGGACCTCTGGGGCTGGGGGTTCGAATCTCGTCCCATCCTGTGTGAGCGGAACTTGCACGTTTTCCACATTCTTCTCGGGTTTCCTCCCCCAGTCCAAAGACTGATTAGCATTTCCAAATTGTCCACAGTGTGTAAAAGGGAGTGTGAATGTGATTGTGCCCTGCAATGGGTTAGCTCCCCATCCAGGGTGTCCCCTGCCTTGTACCCCGAGTTTCCTGGCATAGGCTCCAGGCTCTCTCGCAATAAGCGGTATGGAAAATGGTTAGATGGATTAAAAATCTGCAACAGTTTTAGCACTAACGTCCAGCAGTAAGCTTTTTCACAGCCTGAGGGCAGTGAATGCATAGTCACCCTTGCGTTTTAGCCAGGACCATGGAACAGCCAATAGCAGCAGGCCTGAAGATCTCCGAGACATGGAGGCAGAATACAGACCGAGGATATAAGTGATATAGGCAGGTGCAAATCAGCGAAGGGCTCTAAATGCAAATAAAAGAATCTTATAGCTTGAATCTTGGGAGATAAACAGCTTAACAATCACATGCTGTACTAACTGTAACCCTGCTAAAGAGGACTTATTAACACATATACAAGGCATGAGCGGAGACGGAAATAAAGCATGTATAACTTGCTCCAGGTCATGAAGAGAAGTCAGTTTTTGTTGGACAACCTTTAGTTGAAAGGAGTTTCACATAAAAACAGAGTTGATCAAATCTGAGGTGAGTGTCCTAAAATACCTATAAGTTCCTGACATGAGGGTTAACATGTACGTTGTTGTTGTTGTTGTTTTGGAGAACTGAGTCTTATTATTGGATCAGAATTGGAGTAGAGACAGAAATTGGATGTAAGGTCTTCAAAACAACCTTCGCATCCGGTCATAAGGTGCTGCTTTCTTTCTTCATACTGGCCCAGTTAAATGATGGAAATATACCTCAGCTTGTTGTAAAGGAATTCTGGTCGCATGTGGTTATTTAAATTTTTTTTTTTTATTATTTGAATAAAAAGTAAACTCGGTTTTAAAATACCTTTCAATTAAATGTAGACAATCATTCTTTATGTTAACAACGACAGAATCATTTTCCTGCTCTAATCATTTTAAACGAATGTCTTTTATAAATCGGGCTTTGGGTATGTCCAAGCTTTAAAACGGTGGCGTATGGAAGTAAGAGGAGATAGATGGAGAGAATCTGTGGCTCCATTGAAGGAGACGGAGCGGCAGATGGTTTGCTACAGTAGACAGCAGCTCCAGCAGGCGCTGCGAGGATTTACGTAACTGTGAACTGTGATCACTGACGCCCACTCTGCAGGTCTGTATGGAGGAGTGATTCATGAGATGGATCCCCCTCTCAGCACACACACACACAGGCTGAGTGACAGAACCGCACATTCTTTAGTTCAGCATTAGATTTAGACTAATTACTCTGTGGGAAATAGTTGAAAGTGGGCTATCTTATGTGATCTGTTGCTTTGTGTTGATATGTATTAAGTCTTAATCCTTTGTTGCATGTACACGCGTTCTGTTTCTAATACCAGAAATTCCACGTTTTCAGATATTGACTCTCTTTTGTGCGGTTTTAGAGAAAAGTAGGTCATCACTACGAGAGGAACGATTCAGTTTTCTAAAGTTCTTAACTATATGAAGGTGGTAGATCTGTGATTTTCATTTCCATTTTTTCCTCCCCTTGAATTTCTTCCAGGCTGACACACAAACCACTAATAGCCTTTAACAGAACTAAATTTGTCATAGCTCTGCATAAAGATTTCCACTGAAATCCCCCATTCTTTGCAGGAGTACGATCACAGCTATACTGTGATACATAGTGTACTGCTGTACAGTGCCCTAGACTAATTGGCACCCTTGGTAAATATTAGCAAAGAAGGCGGTGAAAATTGTCTTTATTGTTTAACCTTTTGATGTTTTGTTTAAAAAAAAATCATACAAATACTCTGCTCTCATGGATATCATACAATTGCAAACGCAACACAGGTTTATCAAAAAAACAAATATAATGTATTTGTTAAATATAGGTGTGCAACAGTTATTGGCACCCTTTTAGTCAACACTTTGTGCTACCTTCCTTTGACAAGATAACAGCTCTGAGGCTTCTCCTATAATGCTTGATGAGGTTGGAGAATACATGACAAGGGATCTGAGAACATTCCTCTATATATAATCTCTCCACATCTTTCAAATTTTTAGGTCCACTCTGTTGGACTCTCCTCTTCAGTTCACCCCACAGGTTTTCTATGGGTTTCAAGTCAGTGGACTGGGATGGAGATGGCAGGACCTTAATTTTGTGGTCAGTAAACCGTTTTTGTGTTGATTTTGATGTATGTTTTGGATCATCGTCCTCCTGGAGGATCCAACCACGGCCAATTTTAAGCTTTCTGTCAGAGGCAGTCAGGTTTTCATTTAATATCTATTAATATATATGTATCCTAACAAAATGTCCAGGTCCTCTGGCAGAAAAACAGCCCCTAAACATTAAAGAGCCACCACCATATTTAACTGTGGGGATGGGTAGTTTTCCATATGGCTACCTCTCTGTGTGCACCAAAACCACCTCTGGTGTTTATTGCCAAAAAGCTCTATTTTGGTTTAATCTGACCATAGAACCCAATCCCATTTGAATTCCAGTAGTATCTGGCAAACTGAAGACATCTGAGTTTATTTTTGGATGAGAGTAGAAGGTTTGTTCTTGAAACCCTTCCAAAGATCTTGTGGTGATGTAGGTGACTTCAGATTGTAGTTTTGGAGACTTTCTGACCCCAAGACATAACTAACTTCTGCAATTCTCCAGCTGAGATTCTTGGAGATTTTTTGGCCACTCAAACCATCTTCTTCACGGTGCATTGAGCCAATTTAGACACACATCCAATTCCAGGTTGATTCATAACATTTCCAGTTGACTGGAACTTTTTAATTCTTACCCTGATGGCGGAAATGGGCATTTCCATTTTCCCATTCTGTGAAGCTCAACAACCTTTTCCGCACATCACAGCTATATTCCGTGTTCTAAACCATTGTTATGAATGACTAAGGGAATTTGGACTATGTATTACCTCATATTTATACCCCTCTGAAACAGTAAGTTATGGTTGAACTATTTCCTGTTCCTAGTAACCCAGGAGTACTAAAAGAAATGTAAAATAACAATGGGAATATACTTAAAATATATTTTTCTCATATGAATTCATAGGAGTGCCAATAATTGTAGCACACCTATATTACCCCAAGATTTTTTTTTATAAACCTGTGTTTCATTTGCAGTTGTTTCATACCCATGAGAGTAGAGTATTTTTGTGAATATTCTGAGTAAAAGATGAAAAGGTTAAACAATAAAGACAATTTCTCACAGCCTTTTTGCTCGTATTTACCAAGGGTGCCAATATTAGTGGAGGGTGCTGTACACTATCATACAGTCTCTTGCATGTCTTTTATACTGTATCTTTGCATTTGGAGATGTATGGACCTGTCTGTTTATGCCATCCAGAACACCTCATTTCTCTTTTGCTTGAATATGTAGACAGTTATATGAATAATGCTGTTCAGGTTGCTGCCGTTATGATTCATTTCATCCATCTCATAATGGATGCAGCACCATCTTTGTTGTTTTTATGAAGCTCCATGTTTAAATGTGTTACTGGAAGAAAAATGAACCCAAGCCACAGCAGGTGCAGCACTCATATTATTCATTAAGGAATTTGGTACCACTTTGCGTATGAAAACTTTGGCAAGCACTCAGTATAGAGCTACAAAGTATTTACTGATTTATAGGTTCGGTGAAAAATGTTTATCCACTATTATATTCTCAAAAAAGAGATGTGTAAAACATAATTTTGGGCGCTCTGCCCTTGTTTTCAAGTATTCATCATCATTCACAACACATTTTCAGACTAATGGTAAGGAATGTACAGTGCTGTGAAAAAGTATTTGCCCCATCCTGATTTCTTCTGTTTGTGTGTATCTCATACTAAATTGTTTCAGAAATTAAAACAAAATCTAAGATAAAACAAAGGCAACCTGAGTAAACACAAAATACAGTTTTTAAATAATAATGCTATTTATTGAAGCAAAAAAAGTTCAATACCAACTGGGCCTGTGTGAAAATGTATTTGCCCCCATAGTTACTAATTAAAAAAAAAAATCTATGAAACTGCATTCATAATGGGGTTCAGCTGGACTAGACACAACCAGACCTGATTACTGCAAACCCTGTTCAATCACATCAACAATTAAATAGAACTTTTTCAACAGCATGAAGTTGGTTAAAAGGTCTTACCCAGTAACACACTATGCTAAAGTTGAAAGAAATTCAGAAATGATGAAAGGAAGAAGGTGATTGAAATACATCAGTCTGGAAAGGGTTACAAAGGTATTTAAAAGACTCTGAGACTCCAAAGGACAGAGAAAGCCATTATCTCCAAATGGAAAAACTCTGCACAGTAGTGAACCTTCCCCGAAGTGTCCAACCTTCCACAATTCTTCCAAGAGCACAGCGACTTCTCATCCAGCAAGTCACAAAAGTGCCAAGGACATCATCAATGGACCTACAGGTTTCTCTTGCATCAGTAAAGGTCACTGTTCATGACTCAAGTTGTCATGACTATCAGAAAGACACTGGGAAAAAATGGCCTCCATGGAAGAGTGGTGAGGTGAAAATCACTGCTAACTTAGAAGAACACAAGGCTCGTCTGAATTTAGTCAAAGACTCACCTTGATGATCCTCAAACCTTTTGGGAGAGTGTTCTGTGAACTGAGGAGTTGAAAGTGGAATTGTGTGGAAGACAGGGGTCCTGATACATCTGGTATAAACCAAACACAGAATTCCACAAAAGAACATCATACTTAAGATCAAGCATGGTGGAGGAAGTGTGATAGTGTGGGGATGCTTTACTGCTTGAGGGCCTGGACAACTTACAATAATTTTTTTAATTATAATTGAGGGAAACATGAATTCTGCTCCCTCCCAGAAAATCCTAAAGGAGAATGTCCGGTGAAAAGCAAAATGAAAGTTTTGGGATGGCCTTGTCAAAGTCCTGAATTGAACCAATTGAGATACTTTGACAATACCTTAATCAGGAAGTTCATGCTCAAAAACCCTCCAGTGTGGCTGAACTAAAGCGTGTTTACAAAGAAGAGTGGGCCATAATTCCACAATAGTGCTGTGAAAGACTGATCTCCTGTTATGAGAAGTATTTGGTTGCAGTTATTGCTTCTAAAGGTGGCACAACCAGATTGTAAGTTTAAGGGGGAAATTAAAAGTTTTTCACATTGGTGATAGGTGTTGGATAACTGTTTGCTTCAATAATAAAAAAACAAAAACAAATTGTATTGTGTGTTTATTCAGGTTACCTTTGTTTTATTGTGCAAATACTTTTCCATAGCATTGTAAGAGACAAGTCAGCAGTTGCTCGAATAGAGGTTCAGGATGACTTGAAAGAAGCAGGAACAGCAGTTACACTGAAAACAATAAACTGTACTGCATTGATGTCCCTTCTTACACCACATACTAAAAATACGTATAGAAGCACAATTATCCCAAAAATATCATTTATTTAATTCTCACAGGACACATTTTGAAGCATTGTTTGGCAAGTGTCACACACAGCATTTCTGCTTCTATTTCCCCCTCATTACTTCCACACCGGCTACATTAGAGATGTGTAAAACACGAGTACTCTACCCTTGTTTCTTTCACTTTGAAATGAAACATGAACTTCATAGAAGTCCACTGAAATCATAATCTATATGCTGCTGTCAATTTTATTTCAAATGATCATTTGTAGTTTAAGATGTCATTATTGCCCAACCTAACCCTTTTCCGCAGTACACTGGTGTTCCATCCCACCGGCCGAATGGAAATCGACTTATCAGACATTTTCAATCAGTATAAAAAAAAAAAAAGGAATGATTTTATCATGGCAAGTCTGTCATAAGATTAGTCAGGATACTGTTGGGTTTTTGTGTGGAGAGTATTGTGACTGTTTGATTTTAGCTGCTTGTGAGTGGGGTGATGGGAAAGGTGAGGAGTGTGAGGCTGCTGCAGGGAAAACCTTTAGGCTAGGTAAAAATGTAAGAAATACATATGGAAAAACTGCAAATACTTAAAGCCTTGAGTGTCTACTTTTCATATGTGCCATTAACCACTACTGTGGAGTGCGACATCACAAATACAGTCAATGCTGAAGATGGGCACGCCCAAAACAGGCAGAAATTCCATGTTTTTCCCGTATTTATATTCATGGATAACCTAAAAGGCTGTTTATGCATTGCCCCATTGCCTCATGTCATGGTTTTATTGAGGTGTGTTGTAATTACAGCTAATCTAGCTTTGGTTATCATCATCCACCCCCCATCTTACTGACCCAGTTGTACATTTGACCATTAGTTTTCTTGTTTGAAATGAAGTGTATTTGTAACGCCTGTGGCGTGGATTGAAGGAACGGTTATGACACATCTAGTAGGAAATAGGATAGCTCTACAGGTTCCGTGTGTAAGTGTATAATTATTTCTGCTCCGGATTCGGTCATTATTACTGTGTGTAATTCAAGAAGAGCTGAACAATTCAGTTCTTACTCTAGATATTACCTGCAACATCAGTAATGAGACACGGGTGAAGAAATATATCATTGCTATAGATTTGCAGTGTTTGTCTTGAATTGCTCAGTTTGGCTGCAGTTGAACATTAAAGGTAGTTTGTAGTTCTGGGGTTATGTTTGTTACAGTGTGGATTACGCTGCACTGTATTTCTTTGTTTTCTCTTCTTTTGAGAACATTTATATATCTTAGGGTTTCTGTCTTATCTGTAAACAAGACCTCTAAATCTAATCTCGGTCGTCCTGAAAGAGACAGGAAGTGGCAAAAATGTCCTGAGTGCATTTTAATATACTGAGAACTTATTCTGAGAAGGAACACATTGGTCCTAAAGAAATACATAAAAATAAAAAAACATTTTATTAACATTTTTACTGTTTATATTGCATAATATTATGTACTAAATATTTAAATTCCCAGTATCTAAACAAACGATGACTAAATGTATGAAATGAATAAATGGAGTGAATGAGTCATGGACGCACCATCTTACTCCAAACCTGCTGGTGACGCTTTATGCTTCCAAGCATGTTTATCAACAACAGTTTTCACCAACAAGTGGCCTCATGAACAGAAATGAAGACAAATTATATAACCAGCTGTTAATATTGCTGGTTTTCTGTCATCTTTGAGAGGACATGATGCACTCTTTGAAATCAAACAGGATAATCGCAGTACAAATGTGCAATACATCGGTCATTCAAAATGCAGACGAGTCAGCCGTTCACACACATCTGTTAGGAAAATGTAGCTCCTATGGTATTCTATGGTAATGTAAGGCGTTATTAAATGTACATACAGTGCCTTGCGAAAGTATTCGGCCCCCTTGAACTTTTCAACCTTTTGCCACATTTCAGGCTTCAAACATAAAGATATAAAATTTTAATTTTTTGTCAAGAATCACCAACAAGTGGGACACAATTGTGAAGTGGAACGAAATCTATTGGATATTTTAAACTTTTTTAGCAAATCAAAAACTGAAAAGTGGTGCGTGCAAAATTATTCGGCCCCTTTACTTTCAGTGCAGCAAACTCACTCCAGAAGTTCAGCGAGGATCTCTGAATGATCCAATGTTGTTCTAAATGACTGATGGTGATAAATAGAATGAACTGCAGAGAACTACAGCTGAGGTGGGAGAGTCTGTCCATAGGACAACAATCAGTCGTACACTGCACAAATCTGGCCTTTATGGAAGAGTGGTAAGAAGATAGCCATTTCTCAAAGATATCCATAAAAAGTCTCGTCTAAAGTTTGCCACAAGCCACCTGGGAGACACACCAAACATGTGGAAGAAGGTGCTCTGGTCAGATGAAACCAAAATCTAACTTTTTGCCCACAATGAAAAACGATATGTTTGGCGTAAAAGCAACATAGCTCATCACCCTCAACACACCATCCCCAATGTCAAACGTGGTGGTGGGCCTGCTTTTCATCAGCAGGGACAGGGAATATGGTTAAAATTGAGGGGAAGATGGATGCAGCCAAATACAGGACCATTCTGGATGAAAACCTGTTGGAGTCTGCAAAAGACCTGAAACTGGGACGGAGATTTATCTTCCAACAAGACAATGATCCCAAACATACAGCAAAATCTACAAAGGAATGGTTCACAAATAAACGTATCCAGGTGTTAGAATGGCCAAGTCAAAGTCCAGACCTGAATCCAATCGAGAATCTGTGGAAAGAGCTGAAAACTGCTGCTCACAAACGCTCTCCATCCAACCTCACTGAGCTCGAGCTGTTTTGCAAGGAAGAATGGGCAAGAATTTCAGTCTCTCGATGTGCAAAACGACTTGCAGCTGTAATCGCAGCAAAAGGTGGCTCTACAAAGTATTAACGCAAGGGGGCCGAATAAATTTGCACGCCCCACTTTTCATTTTTTTATTAGTTAAAAAAGTTTCAAATATCCAATAGATTTCGTTCCACTGCACAATTGTGTCCCACTTGTTGATGATTCTTCACAAAAAATAACAATTTTATATCTTTATGTTTGAAGCCTGAAATGTGGCAAAAGGTTGAAAAGTTCAAGGGGGCCGAATACTTTCGCAAGGCACTGTATTGTACCTTTGTGGATTGGTCACAGTTGGAATCTCAATTCTAAGCCAAAAATTGTGGTTCTTCTTTCATTGTGATTTAGGTTATACTTTGTGAAATATTTTGTGGTCAGTGTCCATTTCTCTCTCAATTTGATCATTTGCCAATTCCCACCCACCAGCCAGCTATCTCCCAGTCCCTCTAGGATTTCATGAATTTGCTATCGCAAGTTAAGCAAACTCCACAATAATCGATGGAGCTTGCAATTTTTCAAAACTGTTGCAGATTTCCACAGATGTCATCACAACACTCAATCAGCCAAAGACCTCTTCAAATCATGTGCATCGAACACGAGTACAGCTAAAAAGTCAAACAAACATCAACTGCGGAAGACCAGGCAGAACTATTTCATGCAATTGCTATTTCGCCAATTCAGGAAGTTTTCCACCAAAAAATGCAAATCTTGAAAAAAGCCGCAACAAAATCGAGCATTTTTGGCTGCAACAATCAGAAAAAACTGCGAAGTCCTGTATATAAGTCCTACTATCACATGACCGTTACCAATAGTGGAGGGTGGGGCAAGCAAGTGCTTCCTCCAAGACACATGAAACCATATTCTCAAACTGCTTCTCATGCTGTGTCAGGGCAATGGAACACACTCTGAGGAGAATGCTATCTGCCCTCTTCCTCATACATGAGCTCTTGGGCAGCCATGATTAACTAGTGTCACTGTGATTGAAAGGGAAGAGAATATGCCAACCATCCTAATCAGAAAGCACGGCTAATTTTGCTCTCTTGGACTCCCAGCGACGGATGGGCATCACCATGATTCAATATCATCACCATGTCCTTGAATGTCATCACTGTGGCATCAACATGATTCAATGCTACTGTCTTTAGTAGCATATATGAATGCAGCAGGGCATTTCCTAGAGCATTTCCCATTTTATTTGACCTTTATCTGTACTTGGTTTCTGTTCAGACTTTAAACTGGGATTATATTTGTCATCGTTCATAGAACAAATATGCTGAGCCACAAGTTCACTGTTTTCGTTTGGCATTCTTATTTTCATTTGTCTTATTTTTTTAATGCATTGTGTGTGTCATAATTAATTAATGCAGTTTTTGTAGTCTTGTCTGCCGGTTATGAGTTCTTTCTTGGTTCCAATTTTGCCTCCTACAGGCATGTTGAGGTTAATGACTCTGCTTCACTTCTTCTGTGCCACCGACTCATCACTCAAAGCCCATTTAAGATGTTGGAAGGTGACACACAGCCTCAACAGGCGAAGATATTGCCTGAGGAACCAATTAATCAGGTTCCTGTGGTATTGAGCACTAATACTGATGAGCTGCTTGAAACATGTAAGTCTGCATGCTGGTTTGAAAGCTTTGTGTCCGATTTAATGAGGTAGTGCTGTGGTGGTTAAATGAGGGAATCTTGGTCATTTGCATTGGTAGATATCAAATCCATTAATTGAGTCGTGTGGGAGCATTTTGAGCACTTCTGACACAGCCGAGAGTTGACTCAGAAGCATATCACATTGTAGTGTCATTAGTTTGAGTGAAAGCCATCTGAACGTGGCAGCCATCAGGTCCGCCCTCTCACGGATCACAGCTCGCATCAACACCTGCATGACTGCTGTCCATTGCATGGATGGCTTAGTCTCATGTTCTAGCCTCTTGAAGGAAATCTGAGAATAATAACGCGGTGACAGCAAGTGGATTATGACTGTAACCTGCTGAGTTGTACAGCACAGGGGTCCCCAACCCCCGGGCCGCAGACTGGTACCGGGCCGCACAGGAAGAATAAATAACTTACATTATTTCCGTTTTATTTATTATCTGAGTCTGAACGATGTTTTATTGTGAAAAATGACTGGATTCTCTCCGTCACATCTGTCTGTGACTCACTCTTGACGCATGTCAAGACGCTTGTCTCGGTCACGTGATACGTTACTCGGTCACGTGATAGGTTAAGCGTTAGGGGGCAGAGCGGATGTTACTCATATTGGAACCCTTGGCAAATATGAGCAAAGAAGTCTGTGAAAAATTGTCTTTTAATATTTTGTTCAAAAAGTTCACAAAAATACTCTGCTCTCATGGATATCAAACAATTGCAAACAAAACACAGGCTTATCAAAAAAACAGCTTTAAAAAAACAGTCTTCTTCTGTAATGCCTTATGATATGAGATATGAGAATACATGGGAAGGGATCGGAGACCATACAGAATCTCTCCAGATCCTTCAAATTTCGAGGTCCATGGTCCATGGTGCCGCACATCACATCTATATTCCTCGGTCTTACCCATTGTATTTGTTACCTCATATTTATACCCCTGTGAAACAGGACATCATGGTTGAAATATTTCCTGTTCCTAATCACCCAGGAGTACTAAAAAAAATGTAAAATATCAATGGGAATATATTTCAAATATATTTTTTTCATATGAATTCATAGGGGTCCCAATAATTGTAGCACACCTATATTTACCAAAGATTTTTTTTTATAAACCCGTGTTGTGCTTGCAATTGTTTGATCTACATGAGAGCAGAGTATATTTGTGATTTTTCTGAACAAAAGATCAAAAGGTTCAACAATAAAGACAATTTTTCACAGCTCATATTTGCTAAGGCTGCCAATATTTGTGGAGGGTCCTGTAGTTAGCGAGTTAAACACATTAATACAGATGAAGGGAAACAAAGGAGTACGTGACCATGTAGTATTATCCCTGGCATACTTATACTATGTACTAAAAGTATGTACTCTTTTTGTGAAGAAAAAGTACATGATTTTGAGGGTGTTATAACGTTAGTGTGTACTCTTTTACATATATATATATATATATATATATATATATATATAATACTATATATATATATTTATAATCCAATCCTGATCTATACTTCTCCACAACGTTTGTCTCTAACCTGGTTGGAGAGCTTTGTTGCTTGCTTGGTGGTGTTGCAGACTCCGAGACTTTTCAGAACAGGTGTATTTATACCGATATAATGTGACACTTTGATTACACACAGGTGGATTTTAATCAGCAAATTACGTGACTTCTGAAGCTAATTGGTTGGAACAGATCTTCTAACTGCAAATGGGATTGCAAAGGGGATGAATACATATGCACTCACAACGGTTCAGTTAAAAAATAATAATAATAATCATTCCACTTCAACAATTTGGACTATTTTGTTAGGTCCATTACATAAAAACCAAACAAAAATATAATTTCCCCAAAAAATCCATCCAAACACTAACACACACAGCTGCTGATCCACAGGATGTCGATGCCGAGTCTCTTCAAGGCCACTGTAATGACATCAATGTAGCACCATACTCACTCTCTATGTAATATCGGGTTCAGTAGCATCTAATAAAGTGCTAATCAGTCTTCTGTAAACTGTAGAAGTCCTAATGAGCTAACAAATGGTTTGTCTGTGTGCATCAGAGATCACTTAAAAGAATACTAATTAGTTTCAGAAGCAGAACTACTGTTTGCACTCCTTATCAGCCATTATAAAATATTCAAGCTTTCATCTCTGGCTAATAGTCTTTCCATTTTTTCTCATTTGAGAATATTGCTTTTTGATGTGATATTTCAGCCTGAGATAATAAAACATGCACTTAGGAAGTAAAAACTGCAATGACCTGATCCTTGGAATAGTAATTAAGTAATTAATTGTGGATACACACCAGGCTGCTACTTACCAGTTACATTCAAACCTACATTGTTTTACTTATTTTTCTTCCTTGTCAAAGCATATTAAAGTAACTGTACCTTACCAGCACACATGCCTTTATTAATACATCTATCATGATATTATGATGTATGTTGATATGATATTAATTAGCCTCATGTCACCATCATATTCAATTAAATTCAATATTATTTATATAGCGCTTTTAACAATTGACAGCAGTGGGCAGCCTTACAGAAATCTGGATGTAGATCAAGATAATACACTCGGTTTTATCAGTACATGTCTTCTATTAGCAATGGAGCGAGTGTGTGACTCAGAGTGCGTGTTTGTGTGTATGTGTTTGCTATGCTACAGAAAGTGGAGGAGGACCCGTCTCAGCTCGGAAGGCTGTCCAAACTGAATGGATTGAAGAAGGCTGGGTCTGAGGAGGAGACGAGGGAGATGATCACTCCAGCACTGAGAGAAGCGCTCACTAAGCAAGGTACATGTGTTACATGTGCTCAGTGTGAGGATACAAACACAGTTTACAATCATTGGCATTACTGTATCAGTGACTATGTTTACTCAGACAGCAATAAACTATTATTGACCTTACTCTGAATAAGACAATATTCTGATTAAGGTGTTTACATGAGTCGCGTTTAGAATATTCCTTTCATGTTCCTGTGTTACATATAATTGAACATAGATCGATTAACAGCACACGTCATTACATCCCCACGACACGCCGTCTGACGTTCCCTCCAGTATCGACATACAGTTGCTCATCGTTTTGGGACCGTATACAGTTTTGGGTGTTTAATTTTTTACGAAAGCTTCAAGTGCAGTTAATTATTTGTCATACTATACGTGCTAATAAATGACTGCTTGAAGCTGGTCTGCGTCCGAAACCGCATACTTACCTACTATATAGTAGCTGAAATACATGTTTTTCAGCTACTATATAGTGTAGCAGGGAAGTACGCAGTTTCGGACACGGTCGTTTTCTCTTGTTTGCCGTCAAACAGCTGAGCGCTGCCGTGTGTGTACTTGTCCTGTTGCAAAATGCAGTGAAAACTCCCACACGACGTTAATAGTGTGATTAACTATGTACATGTATGGTATGTACATGTCTAGGTATGTACATGTCTAGAATGCATGTCGATTATGCGACTAAAACAGGAATACTCCACATGTCTTAATTCAATTTTTGTTTACTTCGAGTATGACTTTAATCGGATTAAGGTCCTCAGAAATCGCTGTTTACATGGTAGTTTCTTAATCAGAGTATCATCTTAATCAGGTTAATATCGGAATACCGTTGTCCATGTAAACATACTGATTGTTTGGGATCCACTTTAGGTGAGCGCTGAAATATTTATTTCATATGAAGTCAAGAAGTGCATTAGGGATTGCCACAGACTCTAAATTCTAGTCAGCATACACTACTAAAAGACTCAAATCTGACTGAATTCTGCTAATGGCGGTTCAAAATACAGAACACCAAAACACATTAATTGCAGGAAGTAGGAAAAGAATAATTTCAAGATAAAATGTTGGCTGGCAGTTTCTGGTACTGGTTTGGTGAGATGTCTCTTATTAGTGCAAAAACATTTTTTGTTTTTCAGTGGAATTTAGTGCACTTTGTCAAACGACAAATTAAGTTAGATAATGTGTGATTTCTAATCACTATGAGTGAATTCCCCAATTTTCATTCTGGTAAAAATTATCTTTAGACCATTTTTACTGAAAAGGAGAAACATTCTGTAAAATTGTGAGGATTTTATGGGCAAAACATAAAAAATCATTAGAAAAACCTATCACAATTTTTTACTATGTTGTTATATTGCCAAAGCTACATTAACTACATTAACAGACTGTATCTCATTTTCAGTGATATTACAGAGGAAAAAAAAAGAAAACAGCAAAAAAAACCAAACATTAATGTTAATGTTGAAACACATGCTTTTGTTTAGGCAAATGTGGAAAATTACCGGACAGAGAAATAAAACACTGATCACAACTATTATAAATATATTCTTGTTGAACTCAACATTTTTACATTTTGACTACATTTTCAAAGCTGAAACTGACCCTATAGTAGGCTGATCTAATCTGCAGTCATTACATGTGCTATTTCTTTCTTGATTTGAAAAAGTCTCTTGTTATACATGAACACTAAATTGAACAGTTTTCAGGTATTTGTTTTCTCCAGATGCCGGGGTTCTGATGATAATTGCAGTCTATTTTTTTTTCTTTCTACCAGCATGCAACCTGCTTTAGTTTTCAAACTGCTGGCAATTTTCCTTACTTTGTGTGCTATTTCTAACACAGGATATTAATACAGTGGGCTCAGCACTGCACCGTTGCACTAGTATAGAGTAAAACGCTCTCCTGTCTTGTATAGTGGCTCAGCTCATGAACCATTGCTGCACCAATCATTAGCAACTGTCTCAAGATAAGACTGTGTGTGTGCTGTTTCCCATTATAAACCATAACAATATTCCTATGAGAGTCATGATTCAGTTTTAGAGTCAGATATTTACTTTTGAAAGGGTACTTATTTGTCAATTACAGATCGTGATACTAATTTAGATAATTTAGATAGCCGCTTTTCCACCGAAATTACCCAGAACAATGAATCCCAGGAACTGTTTTCAAGGGACCAGTTGATTCCTCCAGACCTTTGTTGCCTAAAGTACCGTGAAGATTAGGCTAATGAAGCCTCGAAGTATGATACAGTCAAACTGATTATTGACACAAAGTAAGCCGATTTAAATGATCTAATAATGTAAAATGTTTGCCCAGCTCATAAAAAACATAAAAAAAACCCTTTGAACAGTAACAAAATAGTTTGCTGCAAGTACAATGGTGGTCTAGTTGGTTAGGATTCAGCACTTTCACTGCTGCGGTCCGGGTTCGATTCCCGGTGAAATAAAAAAAAAACAACAAAAAAAAAACATTTTTTATCTTTGGGTAAAGGTTTGTGTTTTAAAAACAGATAGTCTATTTTCTTAAATCTGATAACGACACTGCAACAACAAGAAGCATTGGGGAGATTCGAGCTGTGCTGCTGTTTGTGAAGTATTGCTTTGTTAAAAAGGTAATTGAGAAAATGCTGGAAAAGAGACGAACATTGGTAGTAAAGCGAATTCAGAATGCTTTTGATGCTACACTTAAAGTAAGCAAGCAGATTTTATCAGTAATGGCTGAGATGACTGAGACAAATAGTAAATATTTTACCCGGAACTTAATTTAGACCCTGGACCCTGTAGTGGAAACTCCCTAGAAAAGTCCCTAGTTCCTGAGGGAAGTTCCTGTGGTGGAAAAGAAGCATTGGACACCACCTGGAATTTACCGATAATCGATTATTCAGAGTGATATCGGCCTTTTATGCCTTCTTTTAAATGAATAATAATTAATTCCACAATTCTGAAGGAAATGCAAATAAATATTTTATTCTCTCCAAGTAGTTTCGCAGTAACTGGTCTCATAAACAGAAAACACATTACTCTAACTAACGTTAACACATGAACTCAATTCTGAAGTTTAAAGTAAGATTTCTTCACTTATTGAATGTTATTAATTCATATTAACATTGACTGAATTCTAAAAAAAACCTCCTTTTAGTCTCACATTCACTCTCCACGAACAAAAGCATTTCTAATTCATCACTGAAAAAAATATATTTGTAGAGTATGAAATATAATACTCTAAAAGTATATTTTTCTATGTAATATATACTTTTTTGTCGACTCATCTTCATTGAATGCTTTCAACAGTGTACTGGTGCTTTAATTTAGCACGAACAGCGTGGGCGGAAAAATGACACTTGATGCCGAAACTCCCGCTAAAATTTGATCAGTGCAGAGATTACAGAAATTACAAACAGCAGTTTTGTCATCATTCCACACAAGAGACATCATCTTTACACACAGCATGAATTCGATGTGTTTTCCCGCCCTCTTTTGATTGACAGGATATAATCGGCCCTGATCATCACGTTTTTAAACTATCTGCCGATAGCCCATAGCATTAACAATTGCCTTTATCGGCCAGTACCGATTATTGGCCGATATCTCGGTGCTACTCTAATAGAAACAATAACTTATTACATCAAGTGCCTTTATATGATTTGTTACATGATTGGTTACAGCTGGCACTAGAGTCTAGAAGTGTGCATCAGGATCGGGTTAGAGTCATGACAGATTAAATGACTAATTTATTTGATTTAATTGAGTAATTTATTTATATTTTGAGAAATAGAACCAACTAAGTTAGTCAGGAGGTGAATGCAAAAATAACTGCAGTAGAGTTGTGCAAGTTTATACTTAATTAATCACCACCTTCTGATGGCTTGTTCTGGCAATTTCCTTGAGGTTTTTAGAGAGTTGGAATAGTCAGGATGAAGAGACTGTGTTCTGAATTTGCATAACTGGTTTTTAAGAAGTGTTTGTTCTGCATCTTTCCCTGTTTTGCTCTTTAACGTAGAAGGCAAACTATCCCTGCAGGCTTAATTAGAAGGGATGTTAAGTTGTTGTATGAGAGGAAAAGCAAGGCATGTTGGGAGTTTTTTCACAGCTCATAAAAGTACAGATACAGATGTGTTAATGCTAATTTGGTGCCAGACCTCAAGTAGTAGTGTGAAGTGAAATAAATAGAGTAAACCATTGTTTGTGGATCATTAATTGAAGAACTGATGTGTTTTGCAGGAAGAGTAGAAAGCAAGCTGCCCATCTGTGCTCTATAGCAGGTGTCTATAGATAACCACTTTTTCAAGAATGAACCTCAATTCATATTTTTCACCTGTAAATATTTTTCACATGTAAATATTGCTGTGGTGATCTTAAGGGATTGAGTTTTATTTTTTAATCAAAGCTCCCTGTGATCGTATTGGAACAGCAAGGCCAATTCTATTTGTGGTATGGCCTCTACCAGGGCCTGCCCTGAGGAGGTTGTTGGTGATGTCACTAACTGTTGTTTTTGGGTTTTTCTTCACAGCTCTCACAATGTTTCTGCCATCAACTGCTGTTGTTTTTGTTGGACGACCTGTTCCGTGTCTGGTTGTTAGTACACCAGTGTTTTTTTTCTTTTTCTTTTTCAGGACATTCCCAAATGTCTTTGGTGTATAGTGAAAACAGTAGATCTGGACTTGCTGTTCCAATACTTTCAGAGGAGACTGTACATGATCTTGTAAAATCACTGGTAATCTTTTAGTCATGTCTTGACATGAGTTGTTGTTTTACAGTACAAGGTGCTTCAGGTAAAATCAGTAGCTTTTCACACTTGTCCTGGTTGATCATGTTGTATTACAGTAAATCTCTGTTTTTGGTCTGCTCTTCTACCTTTTTTATTCTGTACTCCCCATTTGTTATTATGTTAAGCATGCATGTCATGTTACTGAAGCCTTTAATCTTTTCTGATTAAGAGAAACCTTATTTATAGCTCCCCAGGGGGAAAGACGTTGTCCACTTTTGCTCTCAGTTTTTCAGATTTTAATGTCCTTTTAGCCAGACTAATAAGTCCTAAATGAAAGAATGGATTTTGTTTCTTTTTTGCTGATGTTTTGCAGTATGACGTGCAAGTAGAGCAGAGTGTTATATCATATATTCATATATTTTTGGGGTATTATGTTAACGCCATACCATTATCATGTGAATCATTTGTTTCCAAAAGATAATCCCCGTTTGGATGTCTGAGATTCTCATTAGCGTGCTATCTCAAGAGTGAGTGGTCGGATGTTTGTAGGATTTATATGTAATTATCATTGTAGATGAACGGCAGATGAACTGATTAGATTTTGGAATGAATCCAAATAGGGTCAAGGTCACAACAAGGTCAAATTTTGGAAAATGTCAATAGTTTCCTTCTTGTTTGCCATACAGGGATGTTACTTTACACGTTCAGGAACTCATGGCCCATTTTCTGGCTGGCTAAGATTTTTGCCGTCTTTGTGTCATTCCATCTGTCACTCCATTGGTAGTAAATTCTTTTTAGTGCAATATCAAGTGGTTGATACTGTAACTGCTGATACCCTTGGATTTTCACACACAAGTCTGTAGAGTTTATGCAGAGTGGAAGTTCTGCTGACCAGACTGGTTCGAGCTGACAGAAAGGCTTTAGTAACTCAGATAACCGTTCTGTACAATTTTTGTGAGTAGAAAAGCATGTCCGAATGCACAACACATCAAACCTTAAGGTGGATGGGCTACAACAGCAGAAGACCACGTCAGGTTCCACTTCTCCCAGCCAAGAACAGAAAGCTGAGGCTGCAGTAGGCACATACTCACCAAAACTGGACAGTTGAAAATGTTGCCTGGTCTGATGAGTCTCAATTTCTGCTGAAGCACACAGATGGTAGGGTCAGAATTTGGTGCCAACAGCATGAATCCAGGGACTCAACCTGCCTTGTGTCAACAGTCCAGGCTGGTGGTGGTGGTGCTAGTGGTGAAATTGTATGGGAAATCTTTTCTTGTCTTTTTAATACCAATCAAACATCGCTTGAATGCCACAGCCTATTTGAGTATTGTTGCTGGCCATGTCCATCCCTTCATAGCCACAATTTACCCAGTGGGGGGAGCAGTGGCAGTGGTGACTTGGCGGTTAAGGGTTGCTGATCGGATGGGTGGGGACTCAAGCCCCAGCACTGCCAGTCTCTGGGTTACTGATCAGCAGGTCGGGGGTTCAAGACCCAGCACTGCCGCTGTTGGGCCCTTGAGCAAGGCCCTTAACCCTCTCGGCTCCAAGGGCACTGTATCATGGCTGAGCCTTTGCTCTGACCCCAACTTCCTGACATGCTGGGGTATACGAAGAAAATAATTTCACTGTGCTGTAATGTATAGGTGACCAATAAAGTCTCATTATCTTCTAATGGCTACTTCCAGCCATTCCAACAAATTAGTATTGGTTGGAAAGTTATCAGTACCAACAGTTGATGAAGTGGAATTATTAGGGGTGAGAGGATGAACTGGTCAAGACTTCCAGTGACTAATCAAAATACTATGTTGAAGTTCTGACTTTATCCTTTTTTCTTGGTTCCATGGGGAAACCTGACTTGTGTGATTAATTTCATGTTATAATGAATACTCATTGGTGACCTTCAGGGTGTGGTTGTAAACTCACTTTCAGTATGATAAAGCATCACTGAGATACAAGCTCATTAGTATGTTACTGGCAAAGGATTATGAATTTAAAAAATCCTTCAATTAATATTTGTGTTATAATATTTGTGTGGCCCAGATTAAATTGGTATGAGGAGAAGGGTAAAACCAGTTTACACCTGTCAACTGTCCTCAACTGTCCAACTGTATAGTGCACTTGAAATAAGTGTGGCAAACTTTGTAAAACAAATGATCCGTTCTATCAGCACTCGTAGCTGTGGCATATCTTGCATGTTTGGAGCTTTTCAGAATATGCAATATGTATGTAGTGGTCTGCAGAGATGAAGTGCAAGCTTGTGCAAGTGCATTTATACACTATATGACCAAAAGTATGTGAACACCAGACCTTCACTCTGTGAAGGGCCAACTACATCTCCTGCCACAAAGTTGGAAGCACACAATTGTATAGGACATCTAAGATCACTTTTTGCCCAATTTTGTTCAAGAATGACAATGTTCCTGCATACAAAGCGAGCTCCATAAAGACATGGCTTGCCAAGGTTAGTACATAATAACATGAGTGGCCTGCACAGAGCCCTAACCTCAACCGTACTTAACACCTTTAGGATGAACTAGAACACTGACTGTGTGCCAGGCCTCCTCGCCTCCATTGGCTGAATGGGCAAATCCTCAGCGCTATGCTCCAAAATCTAGTGTGGAGCTTATAATAGCAGCAAAGGGGAGACCAGGTCCATATTAATGCCTGTGGCTTTTGAAATGGGCTGTCCACAAACAGTTTTTTCAGTTCACCAACCTTGCAAATAATAATGAATTAACAACTCAGCATATGCCTTGACAAATGTCATGTGATAAATACCCAGCTTTAGCAGTGTACAGTTTTGTGCTGTTTATTTTATGTTATGTATGTTCTGTTGCAGTGGAATTCCAAGTAATCTCTAGAAAAGCTTTTATATATGCCCTGAGTATTCAATATTTAGTACTTAACAATGTACCACACTCGGTACAACACAATTTCATTACAGGCAAGGCGAGAGCTCTGAGTTTTACATTACCTGCAGTGGAATAAGCATCATGATGTGGGTTCATACTCAGTGCAGCACATTTACATAAATTAGTTGTGATCTCCATATCATTCATATGTTTCTCTGTGATAATGTTTGTACAAGAAACCAGTGATTGATGGGATTATTTTCACAAATAATCAGTAATCTATTCTGTTCAGTTTCTTGTAATTGCTAGGGGCTCATTAAATAGGCTTCACTAGTATCACACACTGTATCATTTCCTATATCACTGCCTATCAGAGATGATGTGTCAATTTAAATCCCTGTACATAGTATTTGCACATTGTACTGTATATAGTGTCGCACAGTTCCATAAATTTTTTTTTGGCCAAATCCAGCTTAATGATTGGTTAGTATTTATTCAGATCATGACCACTGTTGTAGTTTACAGGAAAGTACATTCATATAGTTCCCATTACAAAGCAACAGTGGACACACATCAGTAGTTCTGTAGCTAGCACAGCAGGTAAGTAAAAGCTGTAATGAGCTGCATACGGTGAGCTGATTATATGCATTAGTACAGACTAAGACTAAAATACAGACCAGTATATGATTATTATTCTCTCCTAATATTCTAATGTGTTTGTGTCCTTGATTTAAAAACTCAGCAAGTTGGTGGATCGTGTTTCAGCTATGAGCTGTGGTGTTTTCTCCTCACGTCACGTGTAAGGGTGCCTACAGGGCTCACCATACAAATGATAAGCATTTTTATCGCAAGGTTGGTGCAGTGCTACGTCATCAGGACGCTTTTGAAAACGTCAATCATTCATGATGACATCATTATGTAGTGCATAATGCATGTTTCAAAGTTTCAAACTCAAAAAGCTTCTGGCATTGGTTGTCCTTTGGAGAAAACATGGAGGGCAAGAAAATGGGTGCACGAGACTCTGTTTTCTTTAAACCAAATAGCTCTGGATATCGAGACATGCAAATAAACATCTGCTCTTATGAAAATGTCTTCATTGTAACTAGCGCTTCGCATCTTTGCTACACCACATATGAGGGCTCAGCTTATTGGTTGTGCTTTGAAATGGTCAGTGTAAACTGGGTCAGATTTGAATTTGAGTTAACTTTGAGCGCAGTGCTAAAGGCGTCAAATCTAACCCAGTGCCTGTTGGCAAAGCAGCACCATTCTCTCCATAGGGAAACAACGATTTTGCGGACACAAAACGGTTTTGTCGTTGATATTATTTAGACTGGGTACCGTCTATCTGTCAACATGTTTAACTGCAAGCTTAACTGTATGTTGTGCTGGTATTTATTATTAAAAGAACAGTGCTGCCCTTCTGCAGTTTGCTAAAGATCATGTGGACAAGTCAGAAGGCTAATGGAAAAATTTATTGTGTACGGATGAGACAAAATATAACTTTTTGGTTTAATTTAGAAAGGTTATATTTGGAGGAAGGAAAACCCTGGACTCCAGAATAAGAACCTTCTCCCATCTGTGAAACATGGTGGTGGCAGTATTATGGTTTGGGTCTGTTTTACTGCATCTTGACCAGGACGACTCACCATGATTGATGGAACAATTAATTCTGAATTGTACCAAGGAATTATAAAGGATAATATCAGGACATCTGTCCATGAACTGAATCTCAAGAGAAAGTGAGTCATGCAGCAAGACCGTGAACCTAAACACACAAGTTGTTCTTCCAAAGAACGGTTAAAGAAGAATAAAGTTAATGTTTTGGAATGGTCGAGTTAAAGTCCTGACCTTAATCCAAAAGAAATGTTGTGGAAGGACCTTGAAGCAAGCAGTTCATGTGAGGAAACCCACCAACATCCCAGAGTTGAAGCTGTTCTCTACTGAGGAATGGGATAAAATTCCTCCAAGCCGATGTTCACGACTGATCAACAGTTACTGGAAACATTTAGTTGCAGTTATTGCTGCACAAGGGGGTCACACCACATACTGAAAGCACAGGTTCACATACTTTTACCACCCACAGATATGCAACATTGGATCATTTTCCTCAATAAATAAATGACCAACTATAATATTTTTTATTCATTTATTTAATTTGGTTCTCTTTATCTACTTTGAGCAGTCTAGTTGGGAACTAATAGTTATATGAACTAACTGATTAAACTGATGCATTTCTGTGTTCATGTGTGGGGTTTTTTTCTTTCTTTTCTACAGGATATAAACTAATAGGCAGTCACTCCGGGGTAAAGCTGTGTCGTTGGACCAAGGTAGGCTTTATTTCTCTGTGATGTTGCTTTCACTCTGTGATTTGAAGTGTCGTAAATGATCAGTGCCTACATCAAGGAGTGTATGAAATATTTGGTTGTGTAACTTTATCCAGTCCATGCTGAGAGGGAGAGGAGGATGCTACAAACACACATTTTACGGCATTGAATCTCACCGGTGTATGGAGACCACTCCCAGTCTGGCCTGTGCCAACAAGTGTGTTTTTTGCTGGAGGTAAGCAAACATTTTGCCCTTTCATGTTAAGCAGTGTAAAGTTTCTTGTGAGTATTTGCGATGTTCTTTTACATTTTTTAGCCAGATCCGGTTTTTATTTTAATTTATTTTATTTTATTCCAACACTTTAATTTCAAGATCCTCAGCTGGATAATTCACTGTCATTGCGATTGATAAGCTTTGAGAGATATAGATACTAAAATACTTGCAACTTCCTGCATACAGGTGTGTTAAATAGCTCAGATAACTGAAAGCATAGCTGAAGATACAGTGACACAGATTTGTGCTGACACCAGTGCATAAAACACAAGGTAGTCTGCTATTTTCTCCACAAATGAAAAGGCGTCTGAGGAGGGCTGTCACGAGTAATCTGCAGATCTCTTAGGAAGGCTGGATTGAGAATGACTTGCCTTCCACCATGCAGATTTTGAGTTCTGAGATGTTGACAAGGTGTAAACCTACAGACACGCTTCTCTAAACAAACACTGGGTATACACTGACGGTATCTGTCCTTTTATTCTTCTTGAGGTCTGTTCAAGGAAGCAGGAGTGTAGGAGCAGGAGTGTACAAATATGTAATATTATCCATGAAATGCTCCAGATCAACAAATGATCACTTTATTTTATGCTTGTTGACTTTATCAGAGAGGACACTTTCTATGCTTCAAAGCCATTTTTATTTTAATAGGTATGTGTGAAGGATACAGGCTATTGGAAAGCTGAGTGGATGCCAAGAATATGCTTGGTCAGGCCACAGTGATTAATACGCCACAGCACTAATATTAGCTGAATAATAACGGAATAATATTCTACTTGTTTCAGCTGGCTGTTTGTATCCTACACTTTTTACGGGTAATACAAGAAAAAAACGGTTAAAATCATTGATACATTAAAAAAAAAAAAAAAACGCTTTTTGCTTCTGGGCTTTTTTTTTGTATCCCTGCTCTAAAAGCCTCATATGTATTCCACAAGCAAGGGACCATTATCTTTCAGATTCATTTTCCTGAGTATATGTATTTACAAAATTAACATATTGGAATTATATGTCATGGAGTGCTGTTACTTCATCTAATTGTTGAACTGTTTTAATCATTATTTCCTCCATTAAAAGAAATATTTGGACTGAATTTTATTTCTCACGTGTAATAAAATTGCTAACTAATTATTTTAAAGTTCCCTTATCTGACATTATACTACAACATTGTCATATTCTTCGATCTGATTGCTCAGAAAGTGTTGATTAATTTTCTCTAACACCATGGCTCTTACATTAGTGTTGGCTGTAGTTCAAATCGCAGCTTTATATTAGTGTGCTCATTGTAATACATTCTAGTTTTTATAGTAATGGCTAATTTGCAGCGACTTCTAATGGGAGAAAGTCTGTTTAAAACAAGGATTTGACTTGTTTCACAGATGTTCCAGAGAAATGTTCCTAATTATAATAATAATGGATAATAACAGATAACATTTAAACACTTTAAGGTGTGCTGTTATAGGAAAACATCAGCTTTGTGTTGGTCAACATTCCACACCATCATTGCTCATTATCCTGTAACAGCATGTCTCGTTTTCTTTTATTCTTTACTTATTTAACACATTAGAGAACATGAACTTAACATTACTACACCATAACATAATATTACTGAAAAATAATAATATTTAGCATATATTAGCAGTAATTAAATTATTGTGCACAAATGAAGTAACTAACACTATTATTCATATTTTTTATATAAAAAAGCCAAATATGGTAAATAAGCAATATATAATATAATGAGTCACATATATATAATTAGTCACATATATATTAAAGCACAGTTAAATTCTTTTTTATTTGTATTTCCCAGCATGTTAGGAAGTTGGGGTCAGGGTGCAGGGTCAGCCATGATACAGCACCCCCTGGTGTAGAGAGGGTTAAAGGTCTTGCTCAAGGGCCCAACAGTGGCAACTAGGCAGTGCTCGGGCTTGAACCCTCGACCTTCCGATCAGTAACCCACAGAGCCTTAACTGTCAAGCCACCATTTGCACAGCATTAGCTAGTAAGTAATTACCGTAATTCTCTGACTATTGAGCGCACCTGAATATAAGCCGCACTCGCTAATTTTAATTTTAAAAAGAATTTTTTTTTTTTACATATATAAGCCGCAGGTGTCCACGTTGTAACTGTCACGATTCGTGCCGTAAATGAAGCAGGACGGTTGCAAGTGCAGTTAGGACGAGACCTTTTATTGAATCAGAGGAGAGCAGACTCAAGAGATACAACACAAAACATGACCAACTCAATGAACTAAGCTAACTAAACCAACTAACCTAAACATTAACTATGACATGAAACGTGACAATGACTATGAACATGGTATGGAACAAAGACTCTATATCTATACTCTATAAACCACTTCTACATCTCTATTCTAAGCTTAGTCTACACAACTCTAAGCTATACTATCCGCTACTAGGCCATAAGCTATGCTACAAGCTACTAGGGTATAAGCTATGCTATAAGCTACTAGGCTACAGGCTAAGCTATAAGCTATGCTATAATCTAACTAGCCTTGACATGAACTCGGACATGGCTAGGAAAAATGAACGAGAACTAAGACACATGGCATGAACAAAGACTCTAACTATATTCGCTATCTAATTCTAACTCTATATCTAATTACCCGCGTTGTGTGTGTGTCATGGCTCCCGGTATATATACACACCAGCCTTATTAGCCCGAAGTGCTAACAGCTGCGGGCAATACCAAAACACACGTGACTTGACAACACATGACAAGACGGGGTGGAGACATGACGTCAACCAATATGCATTTCTTCGTGTGTTTTCCGTGATGAGGGGGTGTGCATGAAGCGCAAAACGACTGATCTGAAGAATGTAGTGTGAGCGCGTTAGATTTAATTAGAACAGTTTCATCGGTCCACTGTGACCTGTTGGGTAATTTAATTTGTCTGATGTGACGAGGCTAAATGTTTTGGCGACATGAAACTCGTTAGCCCGTAAATATCCATGAATTAGCCGCATCGTTGTTTAAGCCGCAGTGTTCAAAGTGTGTGAAAAAAGTAGCGGTTTTTAGTGCAGAAATTACGGTAGTAAAAAGAAGCCCAACGATAATAAAACCTTAATGAACATGTTTGTGGTGGTTAACTGGCAAAATTTTGAACTGAGACTAGATGCAATATTTATATTTTGTGACCAGAGTTCAGTAAATCATCAACATTTAGGAACATGCAATACTTGTACAAATAAACTAGATCATATGTAGAACATGATAAAAAACAACAACGGGTTAGGCCTGTGCCTTAGCTAAAGTTTATTAAGTCTCTGAGAAAACCCTTTTGGAAGACTGACTGCCTGGTCTGGCATTTTTTCTTTGTGTTTGGATGTGCTACCTCTCTATCATTTTATAGAAATTATAAGAACCACCTAGGATCCTGGGGGTGGAACTTCATGATGAACACGGTTGTGAATCATTCAAATGTCAAACCCACCTAACCGTTAGACAGAAATAAAAGACTCATCTTACCTTGCACCTTTAACAAACATCAATTGATACACATATTAACTTTCATCCATTTTCCATACTACTTATCCAACACAGGGTCATGAGGGAGCCGGAGCTGGAAAGCAGGGGACACCCTGGACAGGGTACTAACCTGTCTCAGGGCACAGTCGCACACATTCACACACTATGGACAATTTGGAAATGCCAATATACCTACGTTGCATGGCTTTGGAATGAGGGGGAGGAAACCAGAGTTCCCGGAGGAAACCCCTGAAGCATGTAGAGGCAGGATTTGACCCCGGAAGTGGAAGGCAAACTTCCTTTCCATATGCTAACATGCTTTGTTAATGTTACCTAATGCAGTGAATAATATTAGTTAAAGAAACCTTAATATAAAGCATTAAAATATATGAAACACCAATTAAATTATACATAGCCCTCTGCTGTGAAGAACCTTCCTCTAGTGATTTCACTTCTTCTAGTGATTGTTTTAAGAACTGGATGAATATGAGGATGACTGCGTTCACCTTCTTTTCTTCTTATGTGTTTTCTCAGAGGAGTGAAAGGGCAAGGCATGCTCGCTGCCATAAATGCCCTTTCTGCTGATATGAACAGAGCTGAAATGCTTGTCGGATTCTAATTTGTAAAGTGTTGTAAAGTGCGGAGGAGTCTGAGAGGAGCTTAGCTCATTGATAAATCAAACCTGTATTCTATAAAAAATATATTTAATCTGTTTTTATCAGAATCAGCTTTATTGAATTTGTCTTGGTGACAGGAGTTTCCAGTACACAACAAGACAAAACAGTAACAAGACAAAGATAAAAAAAAATAAATAAACAAAAATGTAATAGAAAATTATATATAGAATACACAATAAGAGAATAATAAGACAATAATATACACACAAACACATATGTATGCACACATACACATATGTAGTTAAAATCTAATACAAGTATGTTATATACAGTTCAAGGGAATATAATGGCAGAGGAGGTTGGATGAATATAAAAAGACTAAACTGTGTATTGCACGTAATTATTGCTCAATGGGCCAGTTTTAACTGTTCATGTGATGGATTGCCTGAGGGTAAAAAACTGTTGCTGTGCCTGACGGTTCTGGTGTGCAGGGCTCTGAAGCGTCGACCAGAAGGCATCAGTTCAAAAAGGTAGTGGGCGGGGTGACTGTGGTCCAGAGTGATTTTTCCAGCCTTTTTCCTCATTCCGGATGTGTAAGGGAAGGCAGGGAGCAACCAGTAATCCTCGCAGCAGTCCGAAATGACCTTTGTAGTCTTCTGATATCTGATTTTGTGGCTGAACAAAACCAAACAGTTATTGAAGTGCAGAGGATAGACTCAGTGACTGCTGAGTAGTACTGTATCAGCAGCACCTGTGGCAGGTTGAACTTCCTCAACTGTTGAAGTTCAACCTCTGCTGGGCCTTTTTCTCTATAGAGTCAATGTAGGTCTCCCACTTCAGGTCCTGTGAGATGGTAGTGCCCAGGAACTTGAATGATTCCACTGTTGCCACAGTGCTTTTTAGACTGTTGAGGGGGGGTCAATGTTGGGGTGTTCCTCCTAGTCCACAATCATCTCCACCGTTTTGAGTGTCGTTAGCTCAAGGTTGTTGGACTGCACTAGACACCCGGACAACCTCCCTTTTGTATGCAGACTCATCGTCATCTCAGATGAGGCGAATGACGGTGGTGACTGAGGGGTCTTTGATGATGCAGTCATTGGTGTAGAGGGAGAAGAGTACTGAGGATAGCACACATTCCTGGGGAACACCAGTGCGGATTGTACAGGTGCTGGAAGTGAATTTCCCCTGTCTCACAAGCTGCTGCCTGTCCATCAGAGAGCTGATAATCCACTGACAGATAGACGTGGGAACAGAGAGCTGGTGTAGTTCAGTCTGGAGTATAGCTGGGATGATTGTGTTGAATGCCGAACTGAAGTCCACAAAAAGGATCCTTGCATATGTCCCCGGTCTGTCCAGATGTTGCAGGATATAATGCAATCCTATGTTGACTGCATCCTCCATAGACCTGTTTGCTTGGTAAGCAAATTGAGGGGGATCTAGAAAGAGTCCAGTGATGTTTTTCAGGTGGGCCAACACCAGTCTCTCAAATGATTTCATGACCACAGACATGAGGGCAACAGGTCTGTAGTCATTGTCCTGTGATTTTTGGTTTCATTGGGACAGGAATGATGATTGAGCATTTGAAGCAGCATAGAACTTCACACTGCTCCAGTGGTCTATTGAAGATCTGTGTGAAGATGAGGGCCAGCTGGTTGGCACAGGATCTGAGACAAGTGGGTGAAATGCCATCTGGGCCTGAAGATTTCCTAGTCTTCTGTCTCTGAAAGAAATGGCACACCTCAGAGCTTAAGTGCAGATTGAGTATCAGGAGGGTAGAAGGGGGGTTGCAGGAGGTGTTGGTGTTTGTGTGAAGACAATGTGGGTGTGTGGTTTGACATTGGAACTTTCAAATCTACAGTAGAACACGTTCAGATCATCAGCCAACTGTTTTTCCTCCACAGGGCTGGGGATAATTTGTCCTTTGTAAGTTGCTTCATGCCACTCCACACTCATGCAGGGTCGTTAACTGAAAACTTGTTTTTCAGCTTCTCAGAGTATCTTCTTTTAGCCACTCTGATTTCCTTATTTAATGTGTTCCTGTCCTGATTGTACAAGACTTTATTCCCACCCTTGTAAGCATCCTCTTTGGCCTGGCAAAGCTGCCTGAGCTTTGCTGTAAACTCTGGTTTGTCGTTGTTAAACGTTTAATACGTCCTAGTGGGGATGCACATATCCTCACAGAAACTGATATATGATGTAACAATATCTGTGAGCTCATCCGGGTATCCATTATATTATCCATTGTGCAGTAGTCTGGGTCAGGTTGGGTTATGTGCACCTGTTGCATCCAACTTCTTCACCAGTTCCGTTGTTGTTGTTGTTGTTGTTGTTGTTGTTGTTGTTGTTGTTGTTGCTGCTGTTGTTGTTTTGAGGTTCAATTGAACCTTTCAGACCAAAGTTCATTTATCCGTGGGATCGAATTTGTGCCTCCTTCTTGAACAATGCAATATCTATGGATTCCCAAGATTTTTATATTTGCATACAGTTGTTTATTCTGATGCTTGTAGTACCTTCCATTCATGGACAATTGCTTTTATGGAGAAACTGGACATACGTTTGTGGTTCTTGGGTGAGTTTTTCGATATTAAGGGAATGGTACAATATCAAGGGCAAAGGACTTCCAGTTAACTCTTAATTATGCCATTGGCCAATCAGAAACTTTGAAAAGTCATTACATCGGTTTCTGGAATCTGATATAGTAAATAAAGTCTAAAACTAAATCTGTCTCTTAACTATTATTTTTGGAATGATCACTTACGGAAATTAAGTAGATAAGATGTAGGGTAACATGAAATGTTTGGAGTTAGAATTTTTTTTTTGAATATCTATAACCTAGGATTATGTAAGCATTTGACCTAACAGTCATAACATAACAGTCCCTGAGTGTTATCAGTGAAGTCTATTGTGTATGACATGTAACAACATTCCAGCATATAGCCAGTCCTAAGATGTGACCCTCCAGATCTCTTAACACTGCTATCCTTGCTACTAGACTTTCTTTTTGGCCTAGGCATCTATCTCCCACCCCAAGATGGTTCTTTCCCTTACCACTAGACTATTTCCCTTCCCTCCACATTACACCTTGCTTACAGCCACTGTTCTCTTGTATTTTTGTCTCCACACAGACACCACACGAACCCCGTAGGCACTGAGTGGCGTTGGAAGATGGACCCCGCTGAGAAGATCCTCCAGGAAGCACTGGAGAACCACCGCAACATGATCCGCCAGTTCCGAGGTACTTAGTTTTTCTGTGTTCTTGCTTTTCAATACATATATACATGAAAAAAATTTGTTGATTATTTGTATCCTGTCCAAAAAATTATGGTCGACTGGAACGGCAAAAAGAAGGGAAGCTGGAGACATGACTGACGGTGGCAATATAACACTGTTTCAGAAAGACTGTGACTGTACTGTACTATTGTTATTGGATTGGGTGTAACTTGTTTATTTCCAACATATAACTTGAAATCACGTCCTTCACAAGGCTGTTGTACCAAGACTTTTATTCAAGCGCAGAGCACAGCAGAAGAGCTGTAATTTGGCTGCCTTCCAATAACATTTGCAAAGCAATGAGCCGGTGATGAAAGTATACGTGGTGTTTTTACGCTGCCAGGGTGGTGTAGAAAATATTATAACTAATGTACAGTGTTAAAAAAGATTGCCATATATTTGCAGAATCAGTCTCTGTTTTGACAAATTGAAGCATCAAGGTTCACAAAATGTAGTTTATTTCACAAATGTAATACCCTGATGTGCATTGGAGCTCCTTTACAGGGAAATAGAGTTCTGGTTGACTCCAGATGGGGACATTGCTACTTTGATATGATACTCTGTTATGGTGACTCATGAGCCCTTTAGAGAGAACTTACTACCTTAATGTTCATTCCTGATGATGACAAGGTTCTTTTTACATTGTTGGCATTGTTATACCACTCAAAGCAATTAGGCTTTTTGATGCTTTGCTCTGCCTTGTCTAGGGCTGTGACGGTGGCCAAGACACCACCACGGTAGTAGTTTGCTACCATGGTGGTGGAGTTCCACAAGTGGTAGTGTCACATCACATGGCATGTTAATGTTTCTGCTGGACTGGGCACTATGACAAGTACAAAGTTCAATGTTTTGTATTCAAGTCTAATAATAGCTGTTGCTATATTCATTTGTATTTATAACCTACCACAGGGGTTCCCAAACTTTTCCAAGGAAAGGCCCCCCAAATGGCATTAACATTTGACCGAGGCCCCCCTTTTGTCTGTAAAACACTTTAAAAATACAGACTCCTGAATATACCCCCTTTTTTAATTAATAATTACATCTTACATCTTTACATTGCGTTACATTAGGAATTGATTGTGTGTGTGTGGTTGTCGGAGAGTGAGAATTTATTTTTCACACCAAATTGTTGAGGGCACCCCCTGGCGGCCCCCACTTTGAAAACCACTGGCCTACCATATAACGTGAAATTTTATCTTAATACACAAATTGTGTAATCATAGTCAAACGCCTTATGTTATTGTCTGTTAGTTTGACGCGGGTTTGTTTGAGTACGGCGAAATCCAGTTAGGCGAATTCTGCAATTTCACGTCGGGTTCTGCCGCTACGATGGATCTTGTTGGGAAACCAAGTGTTACATTGGCGATTCTGGAATATTTTGGAATCATGCCTAATGAGAGAGAAACATGCGACGGTGTCCAATTCTCTACATCCTCATTCCACTGCTTCTCCTCCTCCCTTTATCAATCACAATATTGTTTCCCATAGCACCCTCACAACAAGGCTGTATTGAGTTGTTTCACTGATGGAAGTGCTAAAACAGAGCCTCATTTAATTATTTTTAGATTTAGGTTATTATTTAATTGAAGCCTATAAAATGATAGCCTTGTCTAGCCTTAGCCTTAAAATTATAGCCTTAGCCCAGCAATAGCCTTATCGGACATTCATTATCTGGAATTTTCATCATAAGCTGACATGCACAGAAAATCTGAATTTGTTTTGACTGAACACATGTGCATCTCTGATTACATGAGTGTAGAGTGGCATTAAATTTGAACGTTCTGGGCTGGGCCAGGTTTGCTAAAGCAGGATTTAGTCTGATGAGTGGCTCTGGCTCAGAGCCTGATGATAATCACCCTTCATTCAAGATAACTATAGGCTTCAATCATTTAATGATAAGCTCAGTTACATGGCATTGTTGGTAGACAATGTCAAAGCAATTGGTCCTTTTTTGCCAAGATGACACATGAAGAGAGATAGCGAGAGAGAGAAGAGAGAGAAATTGCAGATGTCTGAGGCAGTCTGTTTCACCCTACTCACTCTATGTTACTAGCCCTGCTTCATATAAAATCCTTATTCTATAAGAACACTGGGTCTCATTTATCTTTTAGTAAGTTTATGTCCATTTTTGTTCCAACCAAACCGATCAAAAAATCTGTCAGATTTACACACGTTTCAGAAATAAAAATTTTTCCCTGCTCGTGTGCGTATGTTGATGAAAGTCTAATTTGCATTTGTTGACACCCAGAAAAAACCTCGATAACAGGCAAAGCTCACAGAGCTGAAATGATCAGTAAATGGCAAAAAAAAAAAAGTTATTGCTAAGTTCTTGTCCTACACCAGAATTTGGACCCTGCCCTGGCTGATTTAATTTTGTCCGAGTTCGGGAAGAGGTCACACCAATGCAGAGTTCAGTTCAAAGCTTCTCAGTTGAATGCTCACAAAGGGATGCCATATATATACAGTCATGGACGAAATTATTGGCACCCCTGGAACTTTTCCAGAAAATGCACCATTTCTCCCAGAAAAGTGTTGCAATGACAAATGTTTTGGTATACACGTGTTTATTACCTTTAAGTGCATTGGAACAGCACAAAAAAGCAGAAGAAAAAAGGCAAATTTGACATCCTTTTACACAAAACTCAAAAATTAGGTCGGACAAATTGTTGGCACCCTCAACTTAATATTTGGTTGCACACCCTTTGGAGAAAATAACTGAAACCAATCGTTTCCTATAACCATCAACAAGCTTTCTACACCTCTCAACTGGAATTTTGGACCACTCTTCTTTTGAAAACTGCTCCAGGTCTCTCAGTTTTGAAGGGTGCCTTCTCGCAACAGGAATTTTGAGATCTCTCCATAGGTGTTCTATGGAATTTAGATCCGAACTTATTGATGGCCACTTCAGAATTCTCCAGCGCTTTGTCTCCAACCATTTCTGGGTGCTTTTTGAGGTATGTTTCGGGTCATTGTCCTGCTGAAACACCCATGACCTCTGACGCAGACCCAGCTTTCTGACACTAGGCCCTACATTATGGGCCAAAATCTTTTGATAGTCTCCAGATTTCATGATTCCTTGCACACAGTCAATGCACCCAGTGCCAGAGGCAGCAAAACAACCCCAAAACATCCTTGAACCTCCACCATGTTTGACTGTAGGTACTGTGTAGGCCTCTTTTTGTTTTCTGTAAACAGTAGAATGACGTGCTTTGCCAAAAAGCTCTACCTTAGTCTCATCTGTCCACAAAACGTTCTCCCAGAAGGATTGAGGCTTACTCGGGTACATTTTTGCAAACTGCAGTCTGGCTTTTTTATGCCTCTGTGTCAGAAGTGGGGTTCTCCTCAGTCTCCTGCAATAGCGCTTCTTCTCATTCAGATGACGACGTATGGTTCGAGCTTACACTGAAGCACCCTGAGTCTGCAGGACAGCCTGAATTTGCGTGGAAGTTGACTGAGGTTGTTTATCCACCATTCGAACTATCCTGCGTTGGATTCTTTCATCAATTTTTCTCTTCCATCCACGTCAAGGGAGATTCGCCACAGTTCCATGGGTTATAAACTTCTTGATTATATTGCGCACAGTGGACAAAGGAACTTCAAGATCTCTGGAGATTGACTTGTAACTTTGAGATTGTTGATATTTTTCCACAATTTTGCTTCTTAAGTCCTCAGACAATTCTCGGCTCTTCTTTCTCTTCTCCATGCTTGGTGTGACACACACAGGCACACAACACAAAGGTTGAGCCAACATTTATACACTCTAACTGGCTTCAGTTTTGATTTCTATATTGCCAGCACCTGTTACTTGCCACAGGTGACTTTAAATGAACATCACATGTTTGAAATGAAATTATTTACCCACAGTTTTAATAGGATGCCAATGATTTTGTCCAGTCCATTTTTGGAGTTTTGTGTAAAATGATGTCAAATTTGCCTTTTTTCTTCTGCTTTTTTGTGCTGTTCCAATGCACTTAAAGGTAATAAACACGTGTGTACCAAAACATTTGTGATTGCAACACTTTTCTGGGAGAAATGGTGCATTTTCTGGAAAAGTTCCAGGGGTGGCAATAATTCCGTCCATGACTGTGTGTATATGTGTGTGTGTGTATATATATATATATATATATATATATATATATATAAACAAGCCACCGTACGCCATCCATATATATATATATATATATATATATATATATATATGGATGGCGCACGGGTTAGCGGAGTTGTTGTTTACGTGTTACCTCACACCTCCAGGGTCCGGGATTCGATTCCCGCCGGGAATGTGTGTGCGGAGTTTGCATGTTCTCCCTGTGCTGCCTGTGTTCCTCCGGGTACTCCGGTTTCCTCCCCCAGTCCAAAGACATGCATGGTAGGTTGATTGGTGTGTCTAAAATGTCCATAGTGTATGAATGGGTGTGTGAGTGTGTATGTGATTCTGCCCTGTGATGGACTGGCACCCTGTCCAGGGTGTAGCCCGATGCTTCCTGGGATAGGCTTCAGGTTCCCCGCGACCCTGAAGAAGGAATAAGCGGTTGAAGATGGATGGATGGGGATATATATATATATATATATATATATATATATATATATATATATATATATATATATACACACACACACACACACACAAAAGATAAGAGGATAGGAGCTGGAGAGACGGCTCTCTATCGAAGGTCATACTTCCTGTTCTTGTACCAAGACATCGGGAAACTAACTTGAGACCTTCAGAATTGGGACACAGAGATCATGCCATAAAACTTCCCGGTTATTCTGTCTCACATCTGTGCCAGTAAAAGCTTGCAGTATTTAACAGTGTAACAGCCACTTGAAAAGGTCAAAACCTGGAGCCGAATGACAGAGAAGGTGAATTAGATGTGAATGAAATGAGGTGAGATGAGAATTACAATCTCTGAGGAAAAAATATCTACTATAAAGTGCTGCACAACATTAAAAGAAGATGCTGCGGCAAACGGAACCAACTTACACACCACTATATTGGCACTCTTGGTAAATATGAGCAAAGAAGGCGGTGAAAATTGTCTTTATTGTTGAACCTTTTGATCTGTTGTTCATTCATAACAATGGGTAAGACCAAGGAATATAGCTGTAATGTGCAGCAAAAGGTTGTTGAGCTTCACAGAATGGGAAGTGGCTATAAGAAAATAGCACAAGCATTGAAAATGCCCATTTCCACCATCAGGGTAATAATTAAGAAGTTCCAGTCAACTGGAAATGTTATGAATCAAACTGGAATTGGACGTGTGTCCATATCGTCTCAACGCACTGTGAAGAGGATGGTTCGAGTGGCCAAAAAATCTCCAAGGATCACAGCTGGATAATTGCAGAAGAGAGTTGCATCTTGGGGTCAGAAAGTCTCCAAAAATAAGATGCAAACGGAACTGACTTACACACCATCTAAGCAATTGCAAAGCGTTATACTCACTGCATATTATGATTTGAAGCTGATCAGTCAAGGTTTGCATGAATTAGTCTTCTAGTGCGTAAATCTGCACAAACCCTGGCGCATAAGCGAGATACAAAGCTTTTCTGAACTTATGGGATTTTCAAGAATACCTAATTTCTTGGTTAAATGATTTTACGAATAAGCCCATTCATATTCCGTTTGATTAAGTAAGGCCCATTAACCCGTAACACTACTTTTGAGTTTTGCTTCATCTTCTGTCTAGTGTTTAGGACAGGAATCGGACAATTTTTTATCAGGTTCTATCTACTTGATTTCTTTTTTCTCTCTTGCGTTAAGCTTTTTTATATGCAGCCTGGAGCTGGGTTTCAGTAAAGTTGCTTAATTAAAGAGACTGTTTAAAACACAGAGGTGCCAACATCTAAGGTTTAGCCAAGTTTTGACCCTTTGCTATGGTAATATGGGAACCAGTTGAAAACTTTTTCTGTGAACTGTGGATAACTGCCAGGGACTGTGTTTCAATACCTGGATCCCTTATCTCCACATGTAGATACACATATGGAGACCTTTAACAAAAAGTCACATGATGGTCATATAATATGGCGTTTTAACGGCTGCATGGAACATTCCCACTGAGTTCTGCATTGGTTCAGACTGACTGCCATTTATCCAGAGTTCATAGTTTTTCTTTCTGATCTTGTGAGCAATGTTTGCACCTCTCACTACAGACTTGTCTATCTTCAGTGTTAATAAGCTGTGTCTGTGTCAGGTGTCCCAGGAGTTCGGCCAGAGCGTTTTGAGGAGGGTTTAGCGGTGAAGCACTGTGCTCTTTCTCTAGTGGGCGAGCCCATCATGTACCCAGAGATCAACTCCTTCCTGCGTCTCCTCCACCAGTGCCACATCTCCAGCTTCCTGGTCACCAATGCCCAGTTCCCTGAAGAGATCAGGTGGGTTACAATATTCAGTGTAACCACTTTCTTATTGGAAGTCACCCGCACTATTTGAAATAAGAAAATATGATTTTAACATCGGAGTAAATTTTTTTTGTATAGTGCACAGTTTGCTCTTAATTCCTTGCACAGTCACATTCCATATGCGTAACACAACATTGTGAAGTCTGACTGTGAATCTCTCCAGAACCAGTTTTTTTTCTTTCTTCACATGTTGTCTTAAATTGGATGTATTTTGGACATGTAATGCATCGAGTCATTTCTTTATTGTAAATTAGACCTCATTATTTCCCCTGTGTCGACAACATGTTTGGAGACGGAGCCTCTTACAACAAGTCAGGCTCATTGATTAGATGTTTAAAGTTATCAGTCAGTAGTCAGTATACACCGCTTAATTTGATGATCATAGTATAATTTTTGAAATCAGAGGTTTGTACATTTTCTAATTTTTTGCAGATTTTATGTGATTGCTGTGTTTTCATCCATTTCTGTTAATTGTGGATATTGTGCAGAAGCCTGAGAAGATGATATTATCAAAAGAACTAACACTAAGCACTCGAAAATACCTTTTTTTTTTGGTGGAAAGATTGGAACTCTGTAACTTTATGAATGTATTCATTGCAACGACCGCCTACCTGTTCTTTAATACATTGAGTTTTCTTTACCGTACTACAAATACATTGAGATATTTATGATTTTCCTGTCAATTTGTGTAGTTTCAGTTCAGGTTTTTCTACCTACTGACACAAAATGAGTAAAAACAGTTGAATATAAATCTACTACAAGTGAATGAGTTTGAATAGCTTTCAGTGGCCATTTTAAAATTGAGTTTCTGCAAGTTGCATCATGATCTAGTTTACAGTGAGTATACAGTGAGAGGAAATAGTTATCGAGCACTTTTGTTTTTTTGTTTTTTTAATATCCTTCCAGTGCAAATTCCAGTGTACTTAGAATTTGCACACGCCGTGTCTTTAAACTTTGTGCTTATAAATATGAACATAAAAGTATGCATTCATATGCATTAAGCTTTTCAAGCAGTCACTTGAATAGAGATGCATGGTGACCTGAAAGCAGCAGGAATAATAAGCAATGACTTACACTGCAATCATCTCTGTTCCTACACATGCAAATCTCTGCTACTAAAAAAGAAGCAAAGGGATGCGCATCTAAAATTTGCACACAAGCATTTAGAAAAATCACAGCTCTTTTTGAACAAGGCAGAAATAGAACTCTTTGGCAAGAATTCAGCTTATCATGTTTGGAGAAAGAAGGCTTGCAAATATAATCCCAAAATCACCATACCACCAATGAAGCCCGGCGGTGGGAGCATCATGATATGGAGCTGCTTCTCTGCAAATGGTACTGGAGCATTACATGACTCCATACATACTGAGAAGAAGATAGGCGTTTCAGCAACACAGCGACCCCAAAACATACAGCCAAAATGTACTCAAGTCCGGTTTCTAAAAAAAAAAAAAAAAAATCCGGTGAAAGTGCTTGCATAGCCGTGTTAATCTCCTGACTTTATTTATGGTGGGTTTTAACATCATCATTTAAAAACATCCATCAGTGGGACCCTCTAAACCAAGGGGAAAATTTGACAAGAGGAATGGGACAAAATTAAGCCACAATGCAGCAGAAAGCTAAGCACTTCTTACTGTAGATGTCTTTTGCCAACAATAGCTTTGCAACAAAGTGTTGGTAATTTGTTAATAGTATGGGAATACTTTTATCGATTTAGTTTTTTAGACATATCTTTTTTATGCTTACTTGCATAAATAAATTTTTTTTGTTCATATTTTTAAGTACAAAGTCAAAATTTGACATTGCTATGCACTGGAAGTTTATTAAACAACAAAAACCAAAGTGTCGGAATACGTATTGTATCTGTTTGTGTCTTTGTTGATGATTCAATTCAATTTGATTTGTATAGCACTTTTAACAATGGACATTGTTTCAAAGCAGCTTTAGAGAAACATATAAACACTGGATACAGATTTTAAGTGTGTGAATTTATCCCTATTGAGCGAGCCGGTGGTGACGGTGGCGACGAAAAACTCCCTAAGATGGTATGAGGAAGAAACCTTGAGAGGAACCAGACTCAGAAGGGAACCTGTCCTCATCTGGGTAACAATGGATAGATGATGATTGTTGGATCTTGAGCAATAAGAATTGAAGTGCATATGGACTTGCTGATGGACTGCTGCTTCACCACACGGCAAATGCCGCAATATTCTAAGTCAAGTTTACCAGTGATGCCAGTGCTAGCTTTGTGGTTAAGGCATTGGACTTCTGACCAGAAGATCATGAGTTCAAATCCCATCAACTGCTCAGTTGTATAAATGAGATATAGCTAAGTCATTGTAGATAAGGGTGTCTGCCAAATGCCATAATTGTTATGTAAATGTACCAACAAACGTCACTTCAAAAGATCGTGCAAAACAATTTCGTGTGATCAAGTTCAAATAGTTTTCCATAAAAAAAGTCACAAAAACTCTGCAAATGGAAATGAACAAAAATAAAGTCCTTCCACAAGTTAGTATAGAAACAGTAACATATTAGAATCAGTACATTAAAATAAACCTGTGATTTAACTTGCAGCTTGGATTGTTGTCAGAGCTGCTGTTATAGATAATTAATCAACACCTTCTGACCAATCAGAATCAAGAATCCGACAGTACTGTGGTATACAATGCTTATAGGAAGGACACAGTATAGTATTATGTACATGCACATAATCTGCACTTCTGTCTATACTCTGCATCTTGGCTTGTGCTGGAGCTGAATCATGTCCTCCAACTTAAAGTGCGTGCTCTTTTGAAGCTTTACTCAGCCCGGGGCCATGCTGATAAGTAACATTCAGCTGAGGAATTGCAAATCACTGCCCTACCTCCAATCGGCTTGTCTTTCAGTTAGCTGTGTGTATTTCTTTGCTATACTTCTAAATATTTATTGCATGGCATCTTCTCCCACAGCCTAATAAAAAATACACGCACGCCCCAGATTACACGTCCCTGTGATATGCCGTGCTGTGCTGTGAATTTGTCGGACGCTTTATCTGGACTGATTCACAGTGGTTTTTGCCTTGTGGACATGCTGGGACAAGCAATTCTCCTACATCCCAATCAGCATGCAGCATGGTAGGGATACACTCAGCATCTCAGGAAGAAAGCACTTCTGTTTTTCCTGGGTTCAAACATCCCTGGAGTGCTCAGGATCAAAAAAAGAAAGCTTTCAGTGTGAGAAAGGGTGGGCAGCACTATCCAGATTCTTCATACAACCTCATATTTTACTTATCTTACCTTTTAAAGATACATCAACTTGTGTATTCCATATATCGTACAGAAACAATGAGTTGTTGTCTTTGTAACGGTTGCTTCAGCCTGTGAATGAGAGACAATGGATCATATTCATAGTGGTGTATTGACTATGCTTTGAAGTGCTTATTATCTATATCTTATACCAGCCACAGTGCTGTTGAGTTCTCAAATCTGGTCAGAAGGGCTTGAGTAAATTTCTATAATAGCAGTAGTGCTAGTTGTGAGGTATCTTGCAACTCGGGTATGTATTAAAGAGCTCGTTCTTGTACATAAACATTTCCATAGAAACAACTTCAAGAGGAACTCGTATGACTGATACTGCACATAAACAGGTCAGAAAGAACATTGATATTAATAAATTTATATAAATTAATATTAATATGAATTAATATATTAGAGATGCACAAATGTATCGGCCAATACCGATTATCAGACAATTTTTCACACTATCGGCCGATAAACCAAAATAGGCCGTTTAAAAACATCCGATGATCAGGGCCGATTATATCCTGTCAATCAAAAGAGGGCGGGAAAACACATGGATTTTGTGCTGTGTGTAAAGATGATGTCTCTTGTGTGGAATGACGACAAAACTGCAGGTTGTAATCTCTGTAATCTCTGCACTGATCAAATTTTTATCTAATTTTGATCTAATTTTTTTTCCCCCCGAGCTGCTCGAGCTGAATTAAAGCGCCAGTACACTGTTGAAAGATTTAAATGAAGATGAGTTGACAAAATATAACTTGCACAGAAATATTTAAAAAATATATTGCACAGAAAAATATATTTGTAGAGTAGTATATTTCATATCCAGTTAATGTTTGAGTTAATATCATCAGAAAAAAGGTTTATGTAATATATGACCAGTTTGATATTCAGTGATGAAGTAGAAATGCTTGTGTTTGTGGAGAGTGAATGTGAGACTAACACGAGGTTTTTTAGAATTCAGTTAATGTTAATATGTTAATATGAATATGAAACAATAAGTGAAGAAATCTTACTTTAATCTTCAGAATTGAGTTCATGTGTTAATGTTAATTAGAGTAATGTGTTTTCTGTTTATGAGACCAGTTACTTGTTGAAATGGAGAGTATACAGTTTTTATATGCATTTCCTTCAGAATTGTGGAATTAATTATTATTCGTTTAAAAGAAGGAATTAAAGGCAGAACTATCAGTTTCGGACGATATCATATGATATCGGTTATCGGTATCGGCTGAGAAATTTAGTATTGGTGCCTCTAATTGATATGGTGTCGTTTTCACTTGGGCTACAGAATACTGGTTTTGTTGACTTGTGTCAGAGGCATGGATGACTGTTCCTCACTGCCTCTGGTGATGAGAAAATGAGTCATCCAGTTTCTTGCTACTGAAATGCTTTGCTCACATGTACACCGAAACTATTGGAACAGCAAGGTCAGTTCATTTGTTCATGCTGTACATCAAAGAAATTTAAGTTTGAGATCAAAAGATGGATATGAGACGAAGAGTTTAGAACTTTATTTTATTTGGTATTTACATCTAGATGTGTGAAACAACATAAAAAGAACCTTTTGTATCAGACCACTCATTCTTTTAGGTGAGCAAAAGTATAGGAACAAACAAGTTCCTATTAAGTAAATTAAAGTAAATAACATTTCATTTTTGGTTGCATTTCCCTTTTTTTGCAATATCTGCATCAAGCTTGTGATTCACTGGATCATCAAATTGTTGATTTCTTTTTTGTGATGCTTTTTCGAGGTTTTTACTGCAGCCTCTTTCAATTGTTTGTTTCGGGGGGTTTCTCCCTACAATCTCCTCTTCAGGAGATGAAATGTGTGCTCAATTGGGTTATGGTCTGGTGATTAACTGGGGCAGTCTAAAACCTTCCATTTTTCCCCCTGATAAAGTCCTTTCAGAAGCAGCCTTGTGAGCCCAACCATGAGCCCTACCTCCACCATGTTTCACAGATGAGCTTGCATGTTTCAGATTATGAGCAGATCCTTTCTTTCTCCACACTTTCCATCACTCTGGTAGAGGTTAACCTTGGTTTCAGAACTGTTGTGGCTCAGCTCTGTATTTCTTTGTGAATTCCCATCTGGCTTTCTGGCTCTTACTGCCCATTAGAGGTTTGAATCTTGTAGTATGGTCGCTATATTTCTGCTCTTGAAGTCTTCTTCAAACAGTGGATTGTGGTACCTTCACCCCTGCCCTGTGGAGGTTATTGATGATGTCAATGGTTGTTGTTTTGGGGTTTGTCTTCACAGCTCTCACAATTTTTCCTGTAGTAATGTTTCTAGTTTTGTAAGAGCAACACGTGTATCGGCCATCTTAATGGAACGCAGTGGATAAGTTTGAGAGTTGCTTTATGATTTTGCCACATGGTTCGCACATTGTAATACGCTTGGGTTTCTTTTCCACAGTGATGACCAGTCCAAAAATAAATCTACCACACATCTTCTTGCGTCCCAGCCCATTTGGGGGTACACAGACAAGAAAAGCAAACAACAAAAAATACCATAGAACATGAGGCCATTGAAAGCTCAGTGGACTTGCATACCGAATGGTTGCTGAATGCTCGCTTATCCTTGAAAAGTTGATGGACCATGGCTTTGTGTGATTTAGATTTTTTCCCCCTATCGATTTTTTCTTTTTCCATCTCTCTAAAGGAGCCTGGTGCCAGTAACCCAGCTGTATGTGAGTGTAGACGCCAGCACCAAGGACAGTCTGAAGCGGATAGACCGTCCTCTATTCAAAGACTTCTGGCAGCGCTTCCTGGACTGTCTCAAAGCCCTCGGAGAGAAGGTGAGGACTGTGTACGCTACCAAAGTTCAGATACGCAGATATAACTGAATTGCCACTTTGAATGCTAATTGTCAGTGTTGTCAACTATGTATAACGCTGTTTGCCTTGTAAATGATAGATGAGGACTCTAAAAGCAGTTGAAAATGTCGAAATGTTGTACAAAATGAGATGAAGTGGGTTTAGTCTCAAAAATCCACATTTTACCAAACAAGAAACACAGCAGCACTGCTACTGTATATTTAAACTCTATGTTTATTTAAACTATGAAATTTCTCATTAAGTTACTCACTGGTTCTGCAGTAGGCATTCTTTTGTTGGGCTACATGTTTTCTCAGCAAATCTCATTTAATTTCCTCTCATCAATACTGTCTTGAGGAAAAGTTAGGTACGCTCTGTCTTAGTACAGCTGTGGCATTTATGTGACCTGCCTGCTTATACTGAGCTCCACCACGTTACAGTTCTAAATAATTCAATAAGATAGTTTTGTTCTGCAAGGGGCTTGCCATCACTGGCAAGTGATTTTAATTTTTTTATTATTTTTTAAAGATTGCTCTTCCTTGATCATGTCCTGTGCTTACTGAGAACTCATCTCAAGGTTTTCGTAAGATCATATGAGGTAAAATCTCAGTAGCCCTACTGTGAGTAAGCGTAAATGCAGCTACTATGGACTGACTCAACAGCTCACGTGGCGTGTAGGAGGCTTGGGTGATATTGAGAAATATTGTCGTAGCCAAAGCAGGAGGCAGGATGCCAACAACGCAGATATCCCCCACCCCATCCCTCTCAAGTTTCTTTCACTGCAGCCTGTCATTCTCATTCATCAGTTTCTCGGCAAGTTTAAATATGCTAGAGCTGGATTTATTACATCTGGAAGACATTTTCCTTTGTCTAAGAGAACTGTTCATGTGTTTGTGTGTGTTGTGTACATTTCTATATCTGAATATCAGTATATTCTTGAAGAAAGATGATGGAACTTAGTAGTTTTATAACACACACTCGTTTTAATTTTGAAAGCTACACGCTGTAAGCAATAAAGGGTAAGCTCACTGTTTTATTGAGTTACATAATGAAGTCATACTACAAGATCACAAGGGATGTTTGATAGTTGCATATTAAAGTTAAAATGTACAGTACAATATTAAATCCCGACATACCCTAACTGCTTTTAACGGTTGAAAAATCAGTTAGATTAGAAATTTGTATTCTGATGGTGTGTTTGATAGCTTTGCCAATTTGGCATCCACTTACGATCTCCCCATGAGGCATTTCTTTCGGTATCGCATCAGAGAGGAATGATTTCTAAGATTTATGATTTTATTTTGATGCTAGGTAGTGGGTCGAGTAATAAAATTAGGAATGCGTGGGAAATGGAATTAGGAGTACAAATAAGTGAGGAGTGTTGGGAACATGCTATAGGGAGGGTACAGACTACCACTTCTTGTGCTCGTCTTGGACTTATACAGTTCAAAGTTTTAAATAGAGTCCGTTTGTCCAAGTCAAGATTGTCTGTGATGTATCCGAATGTAGAGGACAAGTGTGATAAATGCCATGGCTCTCCCTGTCATCTTGGCCATATGTTTTTCTTCTGCCCTGATCTCCATTGTTTTTGGTCTGGCTTTTTTTCCATCATGTCCACTTTTCTCAGGGCAGATTTAAAGCCTTGTCCATTGATTGCGATATTTGGGATTCCTCAAGCTTCAATTCCTTTGAGCTCGATACAAAAGGATGTTATTGCTTTCACATCCCTTATAGCAAGACGTTCCCTACTGTTACATTGGAAGTCTGCTAAATACCCATCTACCTCTCAGTGGATAAAGGACGTGATGTTTTTTCTGAAACTCGAGAAAATAAGATATACGATGAATAGTTGTACAAATAAGTTTTTTCATAAATGGCATCCCTTTATTGCTTACTTTATGGAGTTACAGACACTTCCCACTTAAAGGTTGGTGCCTGTTGTTGAATTTTATAATATCTTTATAACCAGCAACAGTTAATGGGTAGCCATGATGAGCCGGAGGGGTGGCTCATCATGGGGTCCTTTGTATAACCTGTGAATATTTACTGCTGGTGCTCAATTTGTTTTTATTTTTGGGAAATGGTGTGGAGGACAGAACAGAAAAGGCGATTTAGATAGGCTTAGCAGAAATGTTCAACAGAAATGTTCATCAGAAGGTCAGCAAAAATGTTCAATAAAAAAGAAACGTAGAAATGTTCTGTAGTAATGTTATGTAGAAATGTTCTGTAGAATTGTAGAAATGTTCAGCAGAAATGTTCAATAAAAATTAAACTTTAAAGAAAAATCATTTAGACATGTAGACAACTTAATGCTAAGACACCTGTGCAGGTGTAAAATACAGTGAGAAGAAATACATATTCGGTATTTGTTTTTTTATTTCCTGTACTTCCAGTGTATACAGTCCCCTCTGAAACTATTGGAACGGCAAGGCCAATTTATTTGTTTATTTATTTTTTCGCTGTAGATTGAAGACATATGGGTTTGAGTTCAAAAGATAAATATTAGAAGAGTGTTTAGAATTTCCCTGGTATTAATATGTAGACGTGTTAAACGACACACTGACTACGTTTACATGGACAGCAGTAATCTAATTATTGACCTTACTCTGAGTATGGTGTTTACATGAGTCACTTTTAGAATACTCCTGTCATGTACCCATTTTACATGTTATAGAACATAATTAGATTAACGGCTCGCGCCATTACGTCACCGCACCACGCCCTCCGACGTCCCTCCAGAATTTCACGTTTCAACATACAGTTGGTCTTCGTTATTGTACCGTATACAGTTTATATATACAGATATACATGCTAATAGACAACCGATTGAAGCCGGGTGTGTGTCCCAAATCGCGTAGTTACCTTCTATATAGTAGCCGAGATACATGTATTTTTCCCCACTACAGGATTATAGTATGCACTATGCGATTTGGGACGCAGCCGAACTCTCTTGTTCGCCGTAAAGTGTGTTGCGCTGCCGTGTGTGATCGTGTCCTGTCGCAAAATGCAGTGAAAACTTTCACATAAGGTCTATACATGTCTGTAATACACGTCCATAATGCGACTAAAACAGGAGTACTCCACCTGTCTTAATTCGATTAGAGCTTTTAGAAATAGTGTTATTTACTTTAATTTACTTCAGTGACCCTTCCTTCTTCAAACAGGATAGCTGAAATATCGTCAGCGAGTTGTTCTTGTTTTTTGTTTTTGTTTTTTTTTTTTGTCTGGCCAGTTTTGTTACAAACTGTATTTGTCTAAATGCTTTTAGATGTACATTTCCGTGTCCCAGAGGAGTTATTTGTGAGGTTTAGGAACAGAGATTGAGTGACTGCTAACTTCTCTCTTTTCTTCCTTATCATTAGTCTAAGAGCGCGTTATGAAATCTTGCGTGGTGCACCTGTCAGGGGACAATTTGTTGTCCACCTGCATATTTTTGAAGCAGTGGTACTGACGGGGATGGTTAATGTCTTTTTTGCAGCAATTATATCAAGAATTATGTAACTTTTACACACACTTATTTTTAATACGGTGTGTCTGAATACTTCAGCCCCCATACTATGAATACTATGCCCAACTCAATAGCGCCACCACTAGTTCAAAAATTCACTTCTCAAACGGTTATAATTGTTGAACACTTTGCCCTAGAGAAATCAGATTTAATTCATCAGATTACTCTCCTCATGTTGATCACAAGTGATATCTTCCATTAAGACTTCACCCATTATAACAGTCACCATTTTGAAATGTGTAGTATTCAGTTTTTTTCGCTACTCCTTGTTCAAATTTTGTCCAATTATTACCAAAATTGACTCAGATGATTACTGGACAGAACCGATTAAAATTTTGATATTCATATTTATATAAAATGTATTATCCATTAACATTTTTCAAATGGTTAGAATTGTTGTAAATTTTGTCCTTCAGAAATTTAGTTAATCAGATTACTCTCGTCATGGTGATTACAATTCATATCTTACATTATGACTCCACTAATTACAGTAGTCACCATTTTTAAATGTACAGAATTCAGTTTTTTTGCTACTCCTCATACACATTTTGTCCAGTTCCTACCAAAATTGGCTCAGATGATCATTTTTTCTAAAGTTTCATTTTTATTGAACATTTCTGCTGAACACTTCTGATGAACATTTCTCCAGAACATTTCTACATTTCTACTGAACATTTCTACTGAGCATTTCTGCTGAACATTTCTGCTAAACATTTCTGCAAAACGTTTCTGCTAAACATGATGATCAGATGATCATTGGACAGAATTTTGATATTCATGATTGTTCAGAAGTTATGATCCAGTATCTGTTAACTTTCTAACTAATTATTTTCTGTGCTTATTCTCACCTTGCATACTCTCCTCAGCATCAAAGTAAAGCTGTATTCTCTGTGTGGCGCACTGTGATAAACAACAAGCTTTAATTTAGAAGACTATGGGTTCGATTCCCATGGTGTGTAAGTTCTTAAGAGTGTCTTTAATATTTTGTCATTTGATTCCTTTCTTTTGTCACTCAGCATTGCAGTAAAATTTCAACCTCTTTGCATGCAAATTAATGCCTCTGTTCTGTTCGTTTTCTGTTCAATCTTATTCTCAGCTGTGCTTCTGAACCTTTTATTCTTATATTTATTCATGTACTTTCTATTTCTCCACTTTGTGTTCTTCAGGCTCTGCATTGTGCTTGCTGCGCCTTTGGTGCTTGGCCCCAAATCGCTGCTTTCAGCGATATTTATTATTATAATTATTATTATTATTAATGTTTTTCTCCCCTGTTTATCATTTACCATTTTGAAATATTGTGGTAAGCGATTTAATAATCTGGAACTGATAGCCTAAAAGACATAACATTTCTACCATTTTAGGTTTAACCCTCTTACCTCGTATGGCCAAAAAACCGGCTTGCCCGTCTTTGATCTATTCCCGTAAGGATGATATAGCGGCTTGGTCATCTATGCCAAATCCCAGTAAGGCAGATATAGAGGATTTACAGTGTAAACATTATCCCAGTAAGGCCAGTATACCGGCATTACTCTGCTATGATTCCTTACTTATTAAATTAATTTTTTTGACCCGGAAGGTTGATGACGTCACGACGTGATTACGTTATTACGCCGGCATTACGATGAAGCTGATCCAAGCATGAATATTGGTGTAAAAGTAGAAGTGAAATAAAAATGCCAAAGCGAAAAGCTAATCATGTTCCAGCTAAAGTTCCACCTACAGTGAACACGGGTACATCTAAAACAGTGAAGAAAAAAAAAGAAAACATACACAGTTACACAGGTGAGAGCGAGGATTCTAGATAGTGACAGCAGTGAAAGTTCAGGTGATGTTGAAACTGAAACTGATAGTGACGCAAACTCTCCTGATTCAGACCCTGATCTGTCTTCATCTTCAGCATCAGCCAGTGCGACTGACACTGCAGGGGTTTGGAGTCATAACGTGACAATCTCTGTGCATTCGTGAAAACACTACCTGCTGGTCTGATTATCACCAGAAAGTTGACTTTTGGTGCTCAAATGCATTTATTTATTTATTATTTACTTTAATTTATTCAAAGACATTGACCACGCTGATGCTCGTATTGTATTTCTAAATGAGTAGAAGGATTTTTAGCGAGCATTTTTTCGTAATTTCTCTAGTTAAGAATTGTGGAGTAAAAACACTGAACTGCTTAATTTTCAAAGTAATATTACACAAATACATTATTATAAGTTTTTTCAAGGCTTAAAAATGTTAAAATTAAAATGTTGATTTTGGCCCAGGAACTCAGGGTTGGCGTGCTGTTTCTATGGGGAATATAGGGTTATGGGACATAATACTGTGGGAACTTAGGGGTAAGAGGGTTAAGGTGAGTATGGGAGGGTGTAATAATGTTATCAGCTGTGCTTTTAGAAACTTCTAGATGGTATTGTGCTGAATAAATAAATGTTTATGCAAGATTTCTGTTGTTTTTGACGCTGTTCCGGTGATTACAGTGTGGGAAAATTTAATGACTGTAATCTACAAAGAAAGTGACAAACTGAAATGCTGAGTAAATATGCAGCATCAGTATGTCTGCTCTGTAATGTATACATGCATGCCATGAGGACGAATTAAAGGTGCATTATGTAGTATTTGTACAAATTTGGCAAGATTAGGTCTCTAACAGCTAAATACTTGGGGTTGAGTCAGACTTGAATGATTTATATTTATGTATATATAGAAAAACCACTTTTCTGAACTCCCAGCTCCTTGAAATTGTCGGAATAGCATTTTCAGCACCCAAAGCGCACACCTATGTTAGCACATAGACAAATGTTTCTAAACATCTTTCATGATTTTTCACACTTTATCAAATTATGCATTTAAATAATAATTATGCATAAACATGTGAAAAATGGCACTGAAAAGTACTCCTTTCCAGATGCAAGGCAAATCACAGGTTTATGATATATGTACTCGTTCTAATATGTATTCGTTTCTGTGGTGTACATTTCACAGGGACTTGTATGGGGGACGTTCCACATAAACAGATATGAAATAAAAAATCAGGATGTACGGCTTTGTGGTTTTCAGTCTCAGAGCTTTTAGCGTCGTCTTTCATTGCTTTCACGGACTCGGTTGCAGTTATTTTGAGAGAATCTGGCAGATATGTGGAGATGGAGCTTGGGTAAAGTGGAAACTGTTATGCATTGTTTGTCTTCATGGTAAGTGCGCTGTGCTGCCGTACAGAAGACGAAGCTGTTGGAAAGCCTTAAGTGAAAGAAGTGGTGCTGAAAAATGTAATGTAAAACTCAGGTGTAGTAAATGACCATTCACACCTACGTACGCACACCTGAAAAACGAACATAAAAGTTGTTTTATTGTCAAAAGCTGCTTTACCTGGTGGTAGGTTTTACTACCATTAATACCATCTCCACCCGGATCCCCTCTCCACCTCCACTCCGCCTGAAACCTTATTTCTCAAAACAAACAAACAAAAAATACATAAGATTTCAGTAATATAAAGAAAGTTTAGAAGCTGATGTTCATAGGGACCTGTATGGCAGACGCTACACATAAGACTAATAATAAATTGAATGAAAATGTCTTGCTATTTAACAAAGGAAATTACAATTTCTACAGTTGCGCTCAAATTTACATACCCCTTGCAGAATCTTAATAATTGATCAGAGGAATCATTAAATAATAACTGAATTTACACACATGAACCAGTTCAAAAGTTTACATGCTTGATTCTTAACACTGTGTGTCGTTACCTGGAGGATCAATGACTGTGTTTATGTTTTGTGTTAATTGTTCATCAGTCCCTTGTTTATCCTGAGCAGTTAAACAACGCACTGTTCTTCAGAAAAATCCTCCAGGTCCTGCACATTCTTTATTTTTCCAGCATCTTCTGCATATTTGACCCCTTTCCAACAGCTGCTGTATGATGTTGAGATCCATCTTTTCACACTGAGGACAACTGAGGGACTCGTACACAACTATTACAAAAGGCAAACTTTTGAACAGGATGATCGATATAAATTATTATTTTGTTTAAAGAACTTATTTATTTTTTTCATTTAGTACTGCCCTTCAGAAGCTACATAAGATATTTACATGCTTCCCAGAAGACAAAATAATAATTTGCACAGATCCTGTTCGAAAGTTTGTCATAGTTGTGTACGAGTCCCTCAGTTGCCCTCAGGGCAGTACTAAATAAAAATAAATTATAATAAAAAATGCCATTTTAATGATTCCTCTTATTTTTCCAATATTAACATTTTGCAGATTCTGCAAGGGGTATGTAAATTTATTAGCACAACTGTATGTGAGGAGACTTTGATTAACATTTACATTTACGGGGGGAGTCTCCAGTGTCAGTACTTTGTAACAATCAAAGATAAAGCGGTTCCTTTACCAGTCTATACAGGATTTTGCTGAGGGTTTTTTTTTTGTTATTGTTGTGGCCAAAAATGCTTGATTTTGCTGCGCCTTTTTTGGTGGGGTTTTTTTGCGGAAAACTACTTGAATTGGTGAAATTTAAGTTGTACGAAATTGTATTGCACAGTGATGTTTGCTGGTAAACGAGACGTTTTAGCTGTACTCATGTTTGACGCACATGAATCGAAGAGTTCTTTGACATTGCCTGTTGTGATGATGTCACATCTTGGCCCAAATCTCTGTAAACTCTGCGGTAACTTCGAAAAAATTACACGCTCCGAATATTTCGGAGTTTGCTCGATTTTTGTGATTGCAGAAATGAATGCAAAGATCGAGGAATCCTGGAGGGACTGCTTTACTCTTAGCACCCAGGGAAAATTTAAAGATGGAAGACTTTTCTCTGTAACACGGTACAGTGGGGGGGTTTTTTCTTCATCTTATTAACTACAGCAATAGCGAGGACAGAAGTGGTGACTACATAAAAAAATAATTTCATAAATAATGCATTATTGAATAAATAAGTACCAACTTGGTAAAACTTTAAAACCTTTTGATAAATGGTGTAATAAAGCAGCTCTTGGTAGTGAGTTAGGAGGACTGTATTTTTCTACAGAACACACTATAGTTGATGAGCTTTCAGTTTTTGCGCTGCGAGGGAAAACAGCATGGATAATTTGGCCAACATGATCGTCCTCGGCTCAGCTCCGAACTCGGTGACCTTAAATCTGCAGCATGAAAATGTGCCTTGTTAATCAGGTGGCTGAAAGCAGTGCGTTAGACCCACCACTGCTATTTCAGCCTGTCCATCTGATCACATGAGATTTTATTGCATTTATTGCAAGTAATTTTGCAAATGGTCTGTTTGGAAATGTCAAAACCTGAATCTAAGAAGATAGAACATCAGATCTTATTCATTCATGATTCAAAGCTGAATTATCAACCGCAATCTCAAAATATGAGAAAAATATGAGCTTGCTCACAGGTAACACATATTACATTAGTCTATTTTAAAACTAAAGGATACGTCTAAAGACAAAGGACTGTTTACAGTACATTCAGTCCAGGTGCTCCTTATTTCTCCTCACGCTTTGTGTTCTGCTGCTCTGCGTCATCAAGTATTGCATTTTTGATGAGATCAACCATCAGACTCTGAACATTGCTTCTATACAGAGTGTGTCCTTGGCTCATCTTGTTTTCTGCATGGATGAACTGTGCTCTTCCAGCTGGGAGAATCTTTTAGAAGACTTCTAATCTTGTTCAGGTTCCTTGAACTCTTGAAAGGAAACCTTTTGGGCTATAATTTGTTTTTGTTTTTATACAGAACTCCAAAGCATATGTTGAATTTGGGATATTACATTTTCTCAGTAAATATATGTCCAATGAGGTTATTCACATGAAATTGTCACCAGACATCAGTATTAACTCAAGAAATCTGGAAATATATAGAATTTATAGAATTATGTGTAATAAAGTGGAATGACACAGGAAAAAAGTATTGAGCTGAAATTTATTTAATACTTAGTGGAGAAGCCTTTGTTTGTAATGACAGCTTCAAGGCACTTCCTGTATGAAGAAATTAATGGTCCGCAGTATTCAGGTGTGATTTTGGCCCATTTTTCTAAACATATGGTCTCTTAAATCTTGTTCAGTTGGATTCAAGTCAGGTGATTGACTGGACCATTATAATGCCTTGATTTTTTTTCTCTGAAATCAGTTGAGAGTTTCCTTTGCCATATGATTTTGATCGTTGTCCTGCTGGAAGGTCAGATGAAGGTGGATGGTGGATGGCAGCAGATTCTTCTCAAGAATCTCAGAGTAAAGGGCTCCATTCATCCACACTTCAATTATATGAAGTCTGTCAGTACCATGTGATGAAAAACAGCCCCACACCATGATGCTTCCACCTCCACACTTCACTGTTGGTGTAGTGTTTTTAGGGTGATGTGCAGTGCCATTTCTTCTCCAAACATGGTGTGTAGTATGACAGACAAAAAGTTACATTTTGCTCTCGTCTGACCAGACTACACTCTCCCAGTATTTCATAGGCTTGTCCAAATGAGTTGTAGCAAACTTTAAACGAGCTTCGTCATACCTTTTCTTTAGTAATGGAGTCTTGCGGGATGAGCGTGAGCAGTGGAATGCATTGCTATTGTTTTCTCTGAGACGATGACACCTGCTGCCTCCAAGTGTTTCTGGAGCTCTTTCTGAGTGGTCTTTGGCTCTTGGGCTACTCTTCTGATTATTGTTCTGACTCCCTGGTCAGAAATCTTGCAAGGAGCTCCTGTGCGTAGCCGGTTGATGATGGATTGATGTTGATTCTACTTGTGGATAATGACCCCAATGGTGCTTACTGGAAGATTCAGAAGTTTTGAAATGCATCTGTATCTGATTCCATCAATATTATTCACAACAATAAGGTTGCGAAGGTCTTGGGAGAGCTCTTTGCTTTTACCCATCATGAGATGTTTATTGTGTGACACCTTGGTAACCTTTTTATAGACCATCAATTTACTAATTTAGCTGATTATTAATTTGCACAGATAGGGGGTATAATTACTTATGGATTTCAGCTTGTTCCTTGCCTTACCCTGCCTTGGAGAACTGCTTTTTCTTAGTGTGTTCAATACTTTTTTCCTGTGTCATTCCACATTATTACACATAACATTATTTATGGACTTTAATGTTGAGAATTCTTTATATTTGTGGATTTCTTGAGTTAATACTGAAGTCTGGTGAAAATTTCATTTGAATAACCTCATTAGACATACTGTATATTTACTGAAAATATTTTTGGCTTGTCCAGTAGTTACTTCTCCCACTATATATACTATATATATAGTATTTTTTACTAAGAGAGCACTTTTTAGTAGATTAGGATCATATGTAAATGTTCTGATTTGGTAAATCAGAAACATTACTGCTTACCTAAACTAATTGACATAATATTCTGAGATAATTGTGGTGAGTAATCTCCTTTATTTCTCGCAGACAGTGAGAAGTAATTATTCTTGAATCATTATGTTGTGTATTGAAACTGTTTTAAGTTAGAAAGATTACACTTCACTAACTACAGCTGAATTTGTGGTATGATTAATGTGTATTTTTGGCATCAGCATGTACAGTACCTAATTCCAGGAATCTGTTTTCAGCACAGTGGTGCAGCGGGTAGCGTTGCCGCCTCACAGCTCAAGAAACTGTGTATACTGCGATCAGGTTACAGTCTGTGTGGAGTTTGGACTTATTTTCCACATGTTTGTATGGGTTTCCTCTCACCTCTGAAAAACATGTCCATAGGTGGTTTGGTGGATTAGGATAAATTGCCCTAGGTGAATAAGTGGGTGTGTGTCCGGTGATGCACTGATGCCCCATCCAAGGTGAATTCTCACATTACGCCAAGTGTTCCTTTTATACCTTGCTGATTCGCTGAGGAAGAAACTGTTACTGAAGATGAAAAATAAAAAAGTTTTTTATGCCTCATCACCTTTTTTGCTCATTATACTCTCAAGAGAAAATCTTCTCCCCCCCCGACATTTTCCTTTGCATAAATTTTAAATTACCAGGAAACAACTCGCTCTCTCTCACTCTCTTGCGCTCTCTCTCTCTCTCTCTCGATGCAAATTCTTCGATCTTTTGACAGATTATGTAACAGACCTTGCAAGTTATTCTTAGAAATATTAAAGAGCGCAAGATATTCTCCAGAGTGATTGACAGGGGAAATCAGCAGCCACAGAAATGAGGAGTAGCCATTGTCAGAGGAATGTATTGACCTTCCTTTAGAGCTGTGCTGATGCATTCTGGGTAATGATATAGGAGTAGGACTGTTGAGAGATAAGGAGAGACTTGCTCTGTTTCACTTAATAGTTTCAAGCATTGTTAAAGTCAAAAACTCTCAGGAAGATTATAAGAGTGCAGCTTTTAAAGGTGACCAGCTTTGTATCTTCCTCTGGAATATGTTTACCTTTCTTATCGAGGCATTAGTTGCGGTCTGTCTTTGAGGCAAGATGGGGTGTTTTTTCCCTTTTTAACCCCAAATAGTTTTGAGACATTGTGCTTCACCAAACAGTGTATGATCATGAGTTGTATGCTTTATTTGTTAGATCACTTTTGTTGAAGATTCCCTTTGTTTGTCTCTTGCCCTTTATAGCAACAGCGCACAGTATACCGCCTGACCCTGGTGAAGGCCTGGAATGTAGACGAACTGAAAGCCTATGCTGAACTCATTGCCCTGGGACAGCCGGACTTCATCGAGGTCAAGGTAAGCTACTCGCTGAATATCTGTTTCTTCTTAACATTCGCATGCACTTTATAGTTCGCAAGATCATATCAGTCACAAATGTTGCCCTTTAAGCAAAGGTTCTTTCAAATTCCTTCACACAGAACAGGTCTGTATTTTGTTCAGTCAGATCACTGTGGTCTCCAAGGCTGCAAATGACTAGGCTTGTGTTTGAAGCTAGAGCAGGAAGACAAGTGAGGTGTATCAGGTCTACCAAAACAGGTCCCCAGATACTGAATCAAGAATCTGTGCACTAGTTCATTAGCGAGAGAACCACATAATGATCCACTCATTACGTTTACTCCATGGCCAAGTGGACGAGAAATGAATCGTGACTATCGGCGAGTTTAATTCACCTTTTTTTTTTTTGTAAGATGAATTATTTTGGTTTTGGGAGGAAAGAAAATCAATGTACTGAGAAATTACTGGAAGTGTTGAACTAATTATTATAAATGTTGTAGTGTAATAACAGCTTAATTTTTTTTAATGTGCCTAACTTTTCAAGTATTTTAAAAACCTATTTTTTTAGCTTGACTTATATTGTGAAATTTGAACAAACCTGAACTGAGATGTATACATGGTGTCCTACAGAACTTATACACACCAGCACTCCATGGTATTCTAAAATCACTATGCTGCACTGAAAAGATTGAGTAAGAGCTTATATCTATTCTGATAAATTGTAAATAAATAAATAAATGATGAATGTTGTGGTTTTACTAAACGAATCTGTATTTCTCCATGAAGACCAAGTTTTCTTTCTTTAAAAAAAAATATTTTATATTGAGACTATGACAGAAATAGTGTTTGTTTCTCTTAGCACTTAATTTAATACCTTATAATACTTTAAGAAAGAAGTTACTTTATAAAAATTATATTTACACAATTCTTCTTAAATGTTTTCAGTGTGTAAAGACATGTTGAGTGTCTGAAGTCTTCAGTTTTGCACTTAAAAAAAAACGCATACAGTTCAGCTAGAAAGTTTGTGAACACTTGACATTTTTCTGTATTTCTGCATAAATTTGACCTGAAATGTGATCAGATCTTGACCTAAGTCTTAAAACTAGATAAAGAGAACCTAATTAAACAAACGATGGGAAAACATTGAAGTTTTTACATTTATTTATTGAGTAAAATTATCCCATATTAAATGTCTTCGTCAGAGAAGGCATGTAAACCTGTGTTTTCAGTAACTGGCATGACTTCCTTGAGCAATAAAAATGTCAACCAAATGTTTTTTGCTAATTGAACTGCTCTTCCTATATCCGTCCAGAACATTTCGATTGGGTCTGGACTGTGACTTGGCTGTTTCTTCTGCTTAAACCATTTCATTGTAGACTTTACTTGTGTGTTTAGGGTCATTGTCTTGCAGCATGACCCACCTATGGTTAAGCTTCGGTTCATGGACAAATGCACTGACATGCTCCTGTAGAATTTGCTGCTACAATCCAGAATCCATAGGTCCATCAATAATGGCAAGTCTTCCTGGACTTGAGACAGCAAAGCAGCTCCAACCCAGGGGTATGGATACTACCACCCTCATGCTTCATGTTTGAGATGATGTTCTAATGTTGGAATGCATTGTTTGGTTTTCTCCAAACGTAATGCTTTTCATTTAAACAAAAAAGTTATATTTTGGATTCATCTGTCTACAGAACATTCTTACAAAATTCGTCCAGCTTATCCGTGTGGTCTCGGTTCTTTTTGGATATTAGTGGCTTCCTTCTTGCTATCCTGCAATACACACTGATGGAGGACTCATGATCCGTGACATTACTCAATGCAAGAGTGTCCTGCAGGTCCTTAGATATTCCCCTAGGGTTCTATGTGACTTCTCGTAATATTATTTGCTGGGCCCTTGGGGTGATTTTTGCTGGAAGACCTCTCCCTGGGAGACTTACTGTGGTGCTGAATTTCCTCCGTTTGTATATATTCCGCCTCACAGTGGATTGGTGGGGGCCAAATCAAAAGGTTTTGTAACCTTTTCCAGCCTGGTCTTTTTCCGAGGTCCTCAATAATCTCATTTGATTGACATATGGTACACTTTTCATAAACCTTTGTGGTGCCCTCCATATGAATTCTTCTTGCCCTGCACTCTTATATCTGCTATTATGACCATAATTAAGGCGATCGAAGCTTGCAATACAGCAGTGATGCTCCTGATCCCATTTAGAAGCCATTCAACAGCCTCTTGATGCTCCACTGCAAACAGTCTCGGGCTCATTCCAATTCCAAACTGATGCAGCCTTTAATTTTGACATGCTGTTTCCTAGCAACAATACTCGAGCAGCTTTGACGGACAGTGGGATGCAAGGATTTGTGTGATCACTTCTCAGTAAAAACCCCAAAAGAATATGAGAGATTCCTCTGAATATTGCGATTCAGAAGTTTGTCGCTACCAGCCTGCTTTTTTAATAAAGTGTTAACAGTATATACGGGGATACATCAAATCCTTTTCTGTTCTGCTTTCCTTCTATTAGTAAGTAGTTATCTTCAAAATTGGAGGATGAATTAAATCTTCAGGAACTCATTATCCTTAATAACATCTCTTTGCTTTAATGACACTAATGGCAGTATACAAATTATGTAACTGCCCTTATAAAATGTCCCTGGTCTTTGGGAGGAAAGGGCCATTATTTTTGAGTGTAATGCTCTAACTGAATGTTTAATTTGCTGATTTCCAGAAGCAGAGGTCCAGTGTGTTTTTTTCCCCTTTTCATTATTATTCTTTATGCATATGCTGAAGAGCACTAATTTCTCTCCAGTGAAGGAGATTCTGCAGCAGGCAGTGATGTAAACTAAAAAATATTTGTTTTATAATTTTACTTTGTAAATTTCATTCCACTACATTATTTTTGGTATTTATTTATTTATTTTTAAAGTCAAATGGATTTTTTTTATACTTATCTATAAAAAATACAAATCTCCAGATACCAAGCTTACTTACTATAATCTTAAATTGGCCAAAATGATTAGCAAATACTTGCAAGCACACACATTTGATTTGCTCTGTGAATATTGTGAAATAAACGTGAAACATATTTACTGTTTTAAAAAGTGATATATTTACAGGTGTATGTATGTATGTATACATGTTTGTATATGTGTGTTTGTGTGTGTGTGTATATATATATATATATATATATATATATATATATATATATATATATATATATATATATATATATATTCTTAATATTGTGTCGTTACCTGGATAATCCACGATTGTTTTTATGTTTTGTGAGAGTTGTTCATGAGTCCCTTGTTTGTCTTGTCCTGAGCAGTTAAACTGCCCACTGTTCTTCAGAAAAATCCTCCAAGTCCTGCACATTCTTTGCTTTTCCAGCATCTTCTGCATAATTGATCCCTTTCCAACAGCTGCTATATGATGTTGAGATCCATCTTTTCAACTGTATATGCTGTGCATACATTTCTATATTTTTACTTTTAAATTTTATTTACATTTTCAATATTTATTTTTCTTTCTTATTTTATCTTCATTTTATATTTACGTTATTTCTTATGTGCATTTTGTGCCTTGTCTTTTATGTATGTAGACACCATAGATCAACATACTTAGCAAGTTTTTTGATGATACAACTTTGATGATAACCATGTGGTTTTTTAAGTAACCAATTCATCATTAAAAATTCACATGCAGATCATCAAAACAATGCAGTCTACCAAATTTCAGCTCAATCTGACTTACGGTTCCTTTCAAATGTAAGTGTTATTTTAAGTAGTCTTAATATACTCATACTATTTTGTGACGTGTGTCAGCAGTCATATTCAGATTATTATCCACTCATACAGATCTTAGATAAAGATGCTTTACTGGCCTTGCATGTGCCATTTTAGTCGTTAATGTAACTGCAAAGAGAAAAACAATTATTAGATGAATTGCTATTTTTCAGTTGTTTCCTAATAGAGGTTTTGTAACCTCAGAGATTCAACTCGGGTCGTAACCATAGTAAATTGCTTTTGGGATTTATTGTCTCGAGGCTTGTTTTCATACTCATGTTCTAAGAAGTTCAATATTTTTCACACACACTGACATTTTGAAAGGCGGTGTGTGAGTAGTGGTCTTCAGTATGCTACAGAAAAATGTCCCGCTTGTAAAAACTTGTTTTGTTCATAACTTTTTAGAGGAAATGTAGACATTCTTGAGCAAGCCCTGAACAAGACCAGTTATTTGCATCATTTGGTTTCCTTTTGGCCTTGTGTGTTCATTTCACTCTTTTTGAGATTTTGTTTTCTTCAGATGATTGTTTGGGGAAGGTTTTGTCCCTGATTTCATAATAATAAAACCTTTTTTCATGATTAGTTCACCTTCAGTGACTTCAATAAATTCATAGCTGCCAAGAAGATATATTGATGTTACAGACTAATGGCGACAAAATGGCTGTAGATGAAGAGCTGGAATAAGATAGTGGCTTACTCAGTGTCTGTTTTTCATAGTGTAGGATGAATAATGCGGTTGTTTTTTCAAACAAACAGCAAGGCCAAGCTTTCTCTTTCTCATACAGAACATTTATGGACTAATACTTAGGATAATAATAATCTTTATTTTATAAAGTGCCTTTAAAAGGAGCTTCTCAAAGCGCTGTACACAAAATAAGTACACAGAAAAACTATTATAAAAGTTAATAAGAATAACAACAATAATAATAATAAAAGTAGACATCAGCTGTCAAATGCAATTTTTAAAAAGTGTGTCTTGAGTTGGGCTTTTAAAATGTCAAAGGTCTGAGCTATACTAAGTTCGAAAGGAAGAGACTTCCAAAAGGAAGGAGCATTGATAGAAAAAGCCCCGTCACACATAGGTTTTAAGCATGTTTGTGGAACAGATAACAGATTACACTGTGAGGAGCGCATTCTGCGATTTGGGGTGTAATAATTAATAAATTAATAAAGCAGATATGTAATGAGGAGCCAAGCCATGTAATGCTTTGTATGTCAGCATCATAATTTTAAAATTGACACTGAACCTGACCGGGAGCCAGTGACTCCAAAACTGGAGTAATATGATTGTATTTCCTGGGTCCCAGTCAGGATCCTGGCAGCAGATTTTGTACATATTGCAGTTTATTGATTGTGGATTTAGACACTCCGGCTAAAACGGCGTTACATTAATCTAGCCGAGTGACGACAAATGAGTTAATCAGCTTTTCAGCTACAGAGAAGATCAGCATAGGGCGCAGTCTTGCTATATTTCTCAGGGGAAAGAAGGATGCTTTAACAGTGCTCTGAACAAAAGAATCAAATGTAAGGCTAGTATAAAAAATTACTCCAAGGTTTCTCATTTTATTTTGAGTCTCAAGAACAGAGTCATCAACAAATTAATATTAATATTAATTAATAGACAGTGGACCAGCTTTGAGAGTTTGCTGACGGGAACCTGTAAGCATAACTTCAGTTTTCCCGCTATTCAGGCACAGAAAATTATTATTCATCCATGTTTTTATCTCGGAAATACAATTAGAATGAAAACAAACATCAAGATTTTCACCAGATTTTGAGTGAATGTAGATTTGGGTATCATCAGCGTAAAAGTTATAATGGAGGCCGAGCGATTGCAGCAGATGCCCAAGTGGAGATAAATAAATATTGAAAAGTAAAGGGCCTGAAACTGAGCCCTGAGGAACACCAGTGAGCGCAGAGCTAGGATGAGTTTGATCATCCGTTTCACAGAATACAGTGTACGGACTTGAGGGTCACCACGTGCATACAGATAGATTCCCCATGAATTAATTAATCAGGCATTGTTAATATGTAGCACTCATGTGGTTCCTTAGACTGCTGAATAAACTGAACATTATGCTCTCACTGTGTGTGGTCTGGTTCCTTGCCGGCTGCTTCCACAGCTCATTTTCCCTGATCATTGTAGTGTCTGTGAATGGAATATCGCCCTCTCTTATGTGATTGTTCACATTGGATGAAATGAGCTGGTCCTCTCATGCTCAATTATCCATATAACCAAATCGGCTTTTTCTGCACTGCTGTGCTCTTGGCCTGTGTGTGTGTGTGTGTGTGTGTGTGTGTGTGTGTGTGTGTGTGTGTGTGTGTGTGTGTGTGTGCGTGCGTGTGTGTATATATATATATGTATATGTGTGTGTGTGTATATATATATATATATATATATATATGTGTGTGTGTGTGTATTTATATATGTACAGTATTTCACAAAAGTGAGTACACCCCTCACATTTTTGTAAATATTTGATTATATCTTTTCATGTGATAACACTGGAGAACTCTCACTTTTGTTGCCAGCGGTTTAGACATTAATGGCTGTGTGTTGAGTTATTTTGAGGGGACAGCAAATTTACACTGTTACACAAGCTGTACACTCACTACTTTACATTGTAATGCAGTTCATTTTTGTCATTTAAAAAAAAATTTTTAATTTTAGGGGTGTGTTTTTTTTTGATATTTATATGTTGTGTTTTTTTTTTTTTATTTTTAAAATTTTTTTTGATTTTTTGGGGTTTTTTTTTTTTTTTATTTTTTTATGTTTTTTGTGGTTTAGTGTGAGGGGAGGAGCTCATGTGCACTCTTACCCCGAGTCATTCTGTCATCTCTAAGCGGAAAGATTGTTACAAACATATTCTGAGGTTTATATTTTAGTCTTTTTTGTATATTGCTGTGGTCTGAATCTTGGAAATGATCTTTTTAAATGTAACCAGGTTCTGGATGTACTATGCTTTGAACCTGCTTCAGACGTAATTAGGCCACATTCTGTGCAACAAAAAACCAAAACTGTGTGTTGTGTACAAAACAGACACAGAAGCTTAAATGTATAGATTACGCCTCGTATGTGGAAACATAAACAACACAAAATGCACTTCTCTCCCTCATCTATATGCATTTGCGAGGCAAAGGTGGAGAAGTGGGAAGTCTGGCTGATTTGACATATTCTGTTCGATGTAGTACATTTTGGGTGCTCGTTGGTGTACAGTTTTGTGTTGCCAGGTGTATGTTTTCAAATGAAGAATGAATAAATAATTAATAAATTAAACACCACATCAGAAGTATCACTTTTGTGACATTTTTTTATGTTCCAGGAGACAGAAAATCTTTTATACAAAGCAGATTATGTACGTAGATTTTTTTTTTCATTAGAATTAAATTAATGGTATATCAACCATATTAATGTTCTGACATAAGATAGGATGCATAGCTTATTGTGACTACACAAGTACAACGAGATATCGTTTGGAGCAAGACAAGACAAAACATATCAAATACAGTTGAGGTCATAAATTCACATACCCCTTGCAATTCTGCCCTGAATAAGCTAATTCAAGCTAATATTTTACCTCTATTGCTGCTGTTTGGCTTTTTTATTTTTAGCTGCAGTTGTACAGTGTTGTTCTCTTCCATTTTAGGGTGTAACCTACTGTGGAGAGAGCTCAGCCAGCAATCTGACCATGGCCAACGTGCCGTGGCATGAGGAGGTCGTCCACTTTGTGCAGCAGCTCGCCAGCCTCCTGCCCGACTACGACATCGCCTGCGAACACGAGCACTCGAACTGCCTGTTACTAGCCCATCATAAGGTGACTTTGCACACACGCTTTCACACGTGCTTGTAAAATAACAAACTCTCCCACACTGTAAATGAGTGCAGTCATTCTCTGCATCGTTTTCAGGCCAGATTAGTCTTCTTTTTTTATTAACAGAATTCTGATACATTTCTGATAAATATGTACAGTCCATTTTGTTTGCCTGTCCTTCATATAATTTTTTACAGGGTTTGCACAGATAATTTTCAGCCTTTAACACTTACAAACACAAATATTTATGTACATGGTATTTTCTTTTTTTGTATTTACAGTGTATATGTGATCTAGATTCTTACTGAGATTTTTCTCTGACATAGTGGCACCCGAGATATGCAGAAAATTGAAGCCTATTATTATTATTATTATTATTATTATTATTATTATTATTATTATTATATTGTCACTATTATAGTTGTTGTTCTGCATTATGATAAACCCTCTGCAAATGAGCCTATATCTGACAGTAGCACTGTCCAACTCAATTACTTTCACAATCTGCAATCTACACTAAATCACTTATGGAAGATTAATGATGGATGTACCTTAGCATCAGCTGTCACCCATACAGTTCATAATTTCTCTACGTGCTTTATGCTGAACAGTAGGGACATATCTATCTTCATAACGATCATCTCAGAGGTACACAGCAGTATAGTGCAGTCATATCCTATCACCACTCTAATAGTGTATTTGAAGCCACAAAGATAGTAATTCTAAATTGGATGGTGAGTCAATGAGAGTGGAACAGTCACTATTCGCACCCACACAGCCAAGAGGAGAGAGAGGCAGTGAGTGTGCAGTGTGTGCAGACTGAAGTGTGTGTGTGTGACCTAAGAGACGTCAGCAGGACAGACTAATATCTATTGAGTCCATTATCTCATGTGTTTTTATTGAGATGTTGCCTTGGGATTTTTTTTAGCTGCCGCCATCCCTCATGATTCATTGCCACAGTTGTACATTTGTGCTTATAGTTTTCTTGGAAATAATCTTGCTGGAACAGTCTTTTGGGTTAGTCTAAACTTACACGAACACTTGCTTTCAGAGCATCCCCATTGGATGACCATTAAGGCCACCTATGACCATCATCTTATTACTATGTCTTAGATGAGAGGTTGAGGGTATGTAACGCAAAAGAGTCATATTATCTATCATGTTCTGTCTTGCAAGCTGACCGACTCTAAATAAAAATGGTACCCACCAGGGAAAGTTTTCCTTTATGATTTATTTTCGAAAGGATCAGTTTACACATTAGGAAAAACTCTAAATGATTAGCTTGCGTGTTATAAACTATACTTCAGTAAAGGTCCAACACTTAAGTCCTTCTATCTCAGTCTACGTCTCCTTATTAAGTGTCGGTTGTGTCTCATTCAAAGCATACAGTCTCCTCTGTAAGTATTGGAAACAAAATCCTCCACAGGGCAGGGTTGAAAGTATCACAATCCATTGTTCAAAGAAGACATAGTGAGCACAAATATCTCATTGGGAGGAGGTTCATCATGCAGCCAGATAATGATCACAACAAAGGACTTCATGGGGGGGATTGTATGGTTTTAGACTGGCCAAGTCAATCACCAGACCATAACCCATTTGAGCATGTATTTCACCTCCTGAAGTGGATACTGAAGGGAGAAACCACCCCAACAATCAACAACTGAATGAAGCTTTGGTAAAAGCCTAGAAAAGCACCACAAGAGAAGAATGAAACAGTTTGGTGATGTCCTTGGGTCACTGGCTTGATGCAGTTATTGCAAGTAAGGGATATGCTACCAAATATGAAGTGTTATTTACTGTAAGACTAGGTGTTCCAATACTTTTGCTCACCTAAAAGTTTGTTGGTCTGCCACCGAAGGTGCCATGTCAGTGGTCACCAACCCTCTTCCTTGAGATCTAACTTCCTGCAGGTTTCATCTCCAACCAAAATCTAACACCTGGTTTAGTTGATAAAGAACTTCTTAAGGCAAGGATTAGATGGTCAGGTGGCACGGTTATGATTAGAGCTAAAATCATCAGGAAGGTAGATCTCCAGGAACAAGGTTGGTGACCACTGTTCTTAGATGTAAATATCAGGAAATGAAATCTGAAATTCTGATCTATCATCTCATATTCATCTTTTGATATGAAACGAAATTGTCTTCAGTGTATAGCGAACGCAAAAGAATTGACCTTGTCGTTCCTATACTTTTAGAGGGGACTGTACCTGAAAACCTTTAAGTGGTATCACTCAGGTCCTTACACATGAGCGCAATGAGGAGTAATCAGACATTTTAAAATTCATTTTAAATTACTGTTGCTTACCTATCCTACTTTACATAGTGAAGCTTTTGAATATATTTGTGAATTGTTAGTTGTTAGTGAATATGCAAGTGGCAGGTCTTTGAGGTCTTCTAATCAAGGGCTTTTGTGTGTTCAAAGAAAACGATTGAAGCAAAGGGAGGGACTGTGCTTTTGCTGTACGTGCCCTTAAACTTTCACTCTTCTGCTTGATATTAGACTCTCTGATTCTATGGCTTCTTTTAAGAGATGGCTTAAAACCCAATTTTATGTTTTAGCTTTTAGCACAGGTAGTGTGCTTATGTGTTTTGTCATGTTCCTGGTGTTTTATTGTTTCTGTCTGTTGTTGGCAATCTTGTGTGTCTTGTTTTGTTATGGTGTGTTTTTTTTTCTTCTTATTTGATTTGGTTTTAATATTTTGTTGCGAAGCACTTTGTATCCTTCCGCTTAGAAAAGTGCTACATAAATATAGTTTTACTTGCTTATTTACTTACTTACTTTAGATATGCGTATGTAGCCTTAAATCTTTGAGTTTTCAAGGTTTAAACAGCAGCTAGCTAATGTTAACTTGTCTAGCAAACGGTCATGACCTGCAAACGAATTGTATAGCTAGCTAGATACTTTGTGGGTGAGTGAGAATTTGCTTAATAGTGTAATGAATTACGTGCATCCTGTAAAAGGGCTATCTAGCAAACAACTTCAGCCTTAAGAACTTAACCCATGATGCTTCTTTACATTTTATATTTCTTTTCTGATTGAAAGCTCTGATTGAGGTTGATTGCTTAATTTCCATACATCAATAATACTGGCCCATTGATGCTTTAGTTTACTGACCCATAAGAAGTTTGAGCATATACTTACAAGTCATTTCATATCCAAATATACAGTATTTCTCATATGAATTAATGTATTATATTAAATGTGCAGTCTTAGTCATGGTTTTCTATACCTCAGTAGCATATGTTTTGTGTTCAGTATTGCAACGTCACACTTTTTCATACTTTTTATGATTTGTCCAATTATTTACTGTTGCTGTACCTGGCAAATACTAGCTTAAGCTGTTTTGGATTTGGTCAGATTTAATTTGATGCGTTTTATGCCAAGAACATGGTATGGTGGTTGATCATTAAAACAGATTAAGCTTGTGAACAAAGAACACTAATTGTCTTAAAGATGCCGCCATTGCGCCGTAGACACCTTGCATAATTCTAAGCCAGAAAAGTGCAGAGAATTGGCTTGATTACTGGGCGAATGTCAGCTTTGACAAGTTATCATATGGCCAGAGCCATATCTCCCTGCAGCTCTTGCTTGGTTTCCCACTGATGCTAAGCCTGGCCAGTACCTGGATGGGAGACCTGCTGGGGAAAACTAAGGTTGCTGCTTGAAGTGGTATTAGTGAAGCCAGCAGGGGGCGCTCACCCTGTGGTCTATGTGTGGGTCCTAATGCCCCAGTATAGTGACAGGGACACTATACTGTAAGAACGACACCTTCTATTGGATGAGATGTTAAACCGAGGTCCTGACTCTCTGTGGTCATTAAAAATTCCCTCATTGGCCCTTCTCTATCATGGACCCCTTATAATCCCCATGTCTGAATTGGCTACATCACGCTCTCCTCTCCACTAATAGCTGGTGTGTGGTGGGCGTTCAGCCGCACTATGGCTGCTGTCACATCGTCCAGGTGGATGCTACACACTAGTGTTGGTTGAGGAGACACCCCCCAATCCTATGTAAAGCACTTTGAGTGTCTAGAAAAGTGCTATAGAAATGTAAGGAATTATTATTATTATTATTATTATTATTATTATTATTATTATCATTCGATACCCAGAGCTCTGATTATACAGAGTTTTATATTGAGAATGGAAAAGTGGAATCAGTGTGTCCCTAACAACTGCACCTAGAAAGCTTCCAAACCTCTGTTTCTCCCTTCCCTACAGGTTTGTAAGTAGCTCAAGGTAAGAGATTACCCCCCCCCCCCCCGTGACCAAAGGGGACTCGCATAAGCACTTTAGTCGAGTAAATTACTCTGTAATGAAAACACAGAGCTCAGGTGGACTTGCCCCACAAGGAGATACATTTAAACACTTGCTAGACTCACCAGGGAGACAGCTCATGGCGTGGCACTAACTGGATGAGTATGATCGGAAGCTGTGTCATTTTTTCTACATCATAATGTCTGAGTGAAACAATAGGCACTCAGGATTATTAATGCAGATAGGAAAGCCAAGCTGGGCTACTCGCATTGTGTCTCGCATTGGGTTTCATTAACTGCGCCATGGATTTCCGTTTGGTGTATCTAATACAGATGTTGTTATTTAGGCAACCGGTTGTCTTGTTTGTTTAAGGGACTTTCCTGTCTGCTATTGCCTGCTCACATCACTATTCAGGAAGGTTCGTTCCTCGGGTGAAACTGTAAAGGTTGGATGTATAGTGCTGATTTCTTCTGTTTTTGTGTATCTCATACTAAATTGTTTCAGCAATGAAAACAAAATCTAAGATAATGATAATGTTATTTATTGAAGCAAAAATTTTATTCAATTCCAACTGGGCTTGTGTGAAAATGTATTTGCCCCCGTAGTTACTAATTCCCCAAATCTATGAAACTGTATTCATAATGGGGTTCAGCTGGACTTAACACGACCAGACCTGATTACTGCAAACCCTGTTCAATCAAATCAACACTTAAATAGAACTTTTTCAACAGCATGAAATTGGTTAAAAGGTATTATCCAGTAACACACTATGCCAAAGTTGAAAGAAATTCCAGAAATGATGAGGAAGAAGGTGATTGAAATACATCAGTCTGGGAATGGTTACAAAACTATTTCAAGCTATTCTCCAAATGGAAAAACTCAGCACAGTAGTGAACCTTCCCAGAAGTGTCCGACCTTCCAAAATTCCTCCAAGAGTACAACAAGGACTCATCCAGGAAGGCGCGAAAGAGCCATGGACAACATCAAAGGACCTACAGGTCTCTCTTGCATCAACAAAGGCCACTGTTCATGACTCCACTATCAGAAAGACACTGGACAAAAATGGCCTCCATGGAAGAGTGTCGAGGTGAAAATCACTGCTAACCCAGAAGAACATTAAGGTTCGTCTGAATTTTGCCAAAACACACCTTGATGATCCTCAAACCTTTTGGGAGAATGTTCTGTGGAATGATGAGTCGAAAGTGGAACTGTGTGGAAGACAGGGGTCCCGTTACATCTGGAGTAAACCAAACACAGAATTCCATAAAAAGAACATCATTATCTATAGTCAAGCATGGTGGTGGAAGTATGATGGTGTGGGGATGCTTTGCTGCTTCAGGACCTGGACAACTTGCAATAATCGAGAGAAAACCCACCAGAAAATCCTAAAGGAGAATGTCTGGTGTTCAGTCTGTAAGTTGAAACTCGAGCTCAACTGGATTATTCAGTGAGACAATGATCCAAAACATATGAGTAAATCCTAGTCCTAGAAGTAAGTGAAAGCCTGATCTCCAGTTATCAAAAGCGTTTGGTTGCAGTTATTGCTCCTAAAGGTGGTACAACCAGATTTTAAGTTTAAGGGGGCAGTTAGTTTTTCACATTGGTGAAAGGTGTTGGATAACATTTTTTATTTGCTTCAATAATAATAATGAAAAAGAAATAAAAACTGTAGTGTGTGTTTTCCTTTTTTTTATGTTGTATTTCATTTGAAGCTCTAAAATTATTTAATATGAAATATACACAAAAACAGAAGAAATCAGGATGGGGCAAATCATTTTTCACAGCACTGTAAAACACACCAGAGGGTTTCAGTCCGACAGCATTCAGAAGAGAATCCCTTTATTTCATCCACAAATGATTTTGACTCCCTCCATTATCCAAAGATATATTTTGTCTGTGAAGAAGACAACATAAATATTGTTCTAAGAGAAGCTTTGTGGAGACTTAAAGCCATGTCTCCTTTACTGCCACCACTCACTGCCACCTGATGAACAAGCCACAGTGCTTTATTTAGGAAATGCAAAGGGTAAAGGTCAGGACATAGGGCATGTGGCTAATTAATCATCTTACTGGTGTGAAATGTAATCAGTTCAACTGGTCAGTAAATCTACTCCCAGTTCATTTAAATGCATTACTAATACAAGCAAAATGAAGTGGTATTCACATCTTTAGAGATTGCTGAATAGAATTAAAATATTTTGGATGCAAATCGAATTGAATTATTTGGGATTTCGGTTGAATACATGAGCTTTTTACCTTTATGGTTTGAATTGAACTTTAGGATATGGATTGGTGTTTTTTCCTGCAAGTTGATCAGAAAGATGGGTAATATGGGCAAATAAAAAAAAAGGAAAGTATTTTTTAAATATATTTGTATAAGAGATTTTTCTTTGGGCAGCATGGTTCAATACGGAGTGCTAATTACTGTCTGTTTGGAGTTTCACCTGTCCTATTTCTATGTGGGTTTCCTCTGGGTTCTTCTGCGTGTACTACCACCCAAAACAAAGGTGGAAAGGCTACTTTAAAATGTCCCATGTATGTCTGCATGTGTGTGTGAGCGTGCTGGCCTGCGATTAATTGCTGTCCCATCCAGGGTGTCGTCGTCCCTTAGACCCTGTATTAGATAGATGGGAAATTCACGTATTACATCAGCACAGAGCGTTAGAGGTAAATTGAACATTTGTAAATGAAACAAAATAAGCTTAAATATGTGTATACATGTAAATAAAAAGAAAACGAATACAGTGTAAGAGTGTGCTGTGGTAGTGTATTGGGGTGTAAATACAGCAGCAGATTGAGTTGAATTAAAGTCGCATGAGCTTCTATAAATGACTGCCTCTAGCACGGCGCCCTCGTGAAATGGGATCAGTTTTAGATCCGTTTCAATCTTACAAGGATAAAGTGATTACTGAAGATTTACTGATTCTCCTGAAGAAACATGTTAGTGCAGAAGAGGAACTACAGGTCGCATTAGTCGAAGATCAATTCTGTCAGACAGGGAAGTTCTCCTTCACTCACTTTATTCTTCTCAACCTTCTCTTGTTTTGTGTTCTGCTTCTGCATGCATAATCTCCTTACAGTTTAAAGTGGATGGAGAGTGGCAGACGTGGATCGACTACGAGCGCTTCCATGAGCTCATTCAGAAGTACGACGAGAGCAATGGGGCCAAGACCTTCACCGCTCTGGACTACATGGCCAAGACACCCAGCTGGGCCGTGTTCGGGGCTCGAGAGAGAGGCTTTGACCCCTCAGACACGCGTTTCCTAAGGAAAAACAAGACCAAAGACATCTCTGGGTGCTGATATCAAACACGGGCAGCTGATTCTCCATCTGAATAAGAGAAATACATTTTATAAAGACTTTATTGAAAGGTCTAGGGTTTCGAAGGTGTGTATCAATCATCATTTCCCACTTTTTTCTTCTTCTTTTTTTTTTAAAAATCTTAGGTTCTTAGGTCATTTCCGTCCAACACAAGACCAGTACGTCTCCCAAGTCACATGTATACCCTCACTTGTGTATTTTAGCTGTTTATAGATTCTCATTCTTATGCATGTTTTTGAAATATTACATGTACTGAGGAGCGGATCTGCTCTGCATTAACACTGCAGTCTCTCCATGTCTCTTTTCCTACCTTTCCCCTTACATGGCCGTTTCTGGTTTCTTCTTGTCCTCAGTTTTCACCCACAGAGAGTCAGTGAGAGACCTACAGCTTCCTTCACTAACCTACAGAAAGTCTTCTTTCAGTCTGAGGCAAAAATATTCCTTTATTCTATCCATTAAATTACAGTGTCACTTCACACACCGGCTAGTTCTTCTGTGTAAAATTAGCATAAGGCCAACTGTGTCATAAGCTTTATTTCCCAGAGTTCTTTAGGGAAGTTAATATTGCTGTGACATTGGCACTAAAGGTTTTTTTTTTGTGCGGGGACTCAGTCTGTGTGCTCCTTTGTGCTGAATGTTCTCTGAATGTAGGTGTTACTTGATTTTCTTTTTTGTGAATTCTCATTATCTTTTCTGCAAAGATCTTTCATCATTCTGAGGTTGAGTTTTTCATTTTTATTTAACTTGCTTTATGGTAACGTCTGGATTTTCAATGCCAACTGCAGAACGTAAGCATATGCGTTTTGACATTGGGTAACTGCGTTTAGACTGCTCAAAAGGTGTCTCGAATGGTGACTGTTTTAACTGTTTGTATCAGAAGGTGTGGTGCCTTATTGAATTCTGAATAATAATAATAAAAAATATGATAGTTATTCAATGTTGTTTTCATTTACAGAGCAGTAAATATTGTGCCCTGGGTAAGATGCTGGGGTGTGGTACAGGTAGCATATACATGGAATAATTTACACTTCATAGGAGCTTTATCCTGGATGTTGTTTTTTTTATAATTCTATTCTCACCTCAGACACAGAAAATGAATGAGTTGAGAATGAAGTGAGGTCAAAAGAAAATGGCGTGAAATGATAACAGAGGAGAAATAAAAGATCTGCAATGTGCCCATGTGATCATGGACACCAAGTATGCCAGACTCGGAAACTGCTATTCGGCTGTTTTATGTGTCTCAGCCGATTGCGCTGGAAGTGTTGCACAGCATTAACAGATGATGCTGTGGCAAACAGAACCGACTTATTAGCAAATATAAATCTAATCTAATCTAATCGTGACCTGCGCTAAATCTTCTGTCAGCAGCAGCATTTATTTACGGTTTATGGCTTGGTGCAGACAGACTGGCAGCATTTCTTCTGTCATAACCGAATGATTAGTTTTATGTCATAGTACACTCAGTCCCTGACCTAGTGAACTAGCATATAGATGTGTTTTTAATAGAAACTCCAAAATACTTTTGTAAGTTGCTCTGGATAATGGTGTATGCTAAATGCTATAAACATTTTCAAAATTGCCAGGATGTTCCATATTTAAAACTGCAATAATCCATACAAATGATCAGGTCTGCGTTTACATTAGTTCGTCGTCTTGTGCATGAATTTTCACACACTCTGGAACACATGCAGGATATGAAGGGTTTTTTTCCCCACTGAAATGACAAGAATTTCATGAATAGCACCTTTTTTTGTAAAAACGCTTTCACGAACGATTTACAAATGAATATCTTTGCATTGAGCGGCATAATCCAAGGCTATTCAATTTCAATACAACAATAACCGAAGAGCTAAAATGAAGACGGGATAAAAGAAACCTATTCAATTGTATGAACTATTAGGTGATAACAAAAGGCTTTCCTCTAGATTTTGGAACATGGCTGTGGGAACAGCTACAGGGGCATTAGTGAGCCTGGACTTGGGGTGCAGTCACGGTTGAGGTTGTGGGCTCTGTTCAGGACACTAGTTCTTCTCAAACCTTAGCAAACCATGTCTTCTTGGAGCTTTGCCATGCTGGAACAGGACTGGCCTCTTAGTTCCAGTGAAGGGAAATTGTAATGCTACAGCATCCAGAGACATTCTACACAATTGTGTGCTTCCAACGGTTTGGGGAAGGCTCATATATGGGTGTGATGGTCACATACTGGTGTCCACATTCTTTTTGGCCATATAGTATACTGTATATATCTGTTTTCCAAAATATTGAAAACATATAACTTTAAGAAAGATTTAAAGAAGTCACACGAGTTAGCTTTACAAAGAACATAAATATGTCATTAGTTGCCCATCTCCCTTTTCTTTGTGCCCCATCAACCTTAGTTTTTTCAGCATATTTGTACGTCTTTATAGAGGGATTTGGAAACAATCAATGAATCACAATCGCAGGCCAACGCTCCGAGGCATAGCTGAGGAATGGAGGAAATATTTTGTGATGGTTCCAAATGCTTATTAGTAGGGGGTTTACATAACACATATACAGAACAGTTGATTTATATACATATAAAATAATCACACTATAATAATGTTTATTAGATCAACAAAATCTTTACCATTCCTCCATATTTATAAAAAACGGTAGATCTGTTTTGGGGTTTTTTTTTTTTGTTTTTAATTGTCACTCATTTCAATCATTTTCAGTGGAACGGACATGAAGGTGTTTCATGGCAACGTTATTAATATAAATGGGCCAACAAGATTGTTTGATGGTAGATCATGCATGGAATGATGAAATAACAAATTCTTGCAATCACTGCTCCTACTCCTATCTGCATCTACTCAAAATGCATGAGGACTTCATCTCATCATTATTTTATTATCTACACCCGCAGTTTGTAGATAATAAAATAATGATGATATGAAGTCCTCATGCATTTTGAGTTGGCACATGCACTGATCAGTCAACCACTATGGGACTACAGGACTGCTGAGAATTGTACGTAATGAGAAAATGCTGAGTAGTGGCCATTTAAATATGTTTGCAAGTTCACATGAGGCACAATTTGCCCTCAAGTTTAACACAAGGAATATTTAGAATAAATATAAACTAATTGTCATTGTTTTAATTTATTCTCAGTTCCCTAGGAATTGTTTTGTTGTCTAAACCTGTGTTTAAAAAACAACAACACAACTGTCAACACAAACAAGACATACAGTGGATATGAAAAGTCTACGCACCCCTGTTAAAATGGTGGCAGGTTTTTGTGATGTAAAAATTTATAAACCAATATAAATCATGTCAGAACCTTTTCTAGCTTTATGGTGAAATTTTAACCTATTAATTAAAGTCAAAACACTAATCAATTTGGGGGAGGGGGGTCATGTACAATAACCCGGTTGTAGAAGTGTACATCTCTAAACTGATACTTAGTTGAAGTACCTTTAGATTTGATCACTGCGTTCAATCTTGTTGAGTTAGGGTTAATCAGTTTGGCACATCTTGACTTGGCAATATTTTGCCATTCTTCTTGGTAAAATCATTCAAACTCTTGTCAAATTGTCTGGGCATCTCCTGCGCACAGCCCTCTTCAGGTCATCCCACAGATTTTTGATTGGATTTAGGTCTGGACCTTGAACTTGTTTTGGTGAAGCCACTGTTGATTCAAAGGTTTGCTTTGGGTCGTTGTCATGCTGAAAGGTGAAATTCCTCTTTGTCTTAAGTGTTTTAGCAGAAGCCTTAAGGATTTGTGCCAGAATTAACTGGTATTTGGAGCTATTCATTATTCCCTCCACAATGATTAAAGCCCCAGTGCCAGCTGAAGACAAACAGCTTTAAAGTATGATGCTGCCAACACCATGTTTCCCCGTGGGGATGGTGTTCTTTTGGTGATGTGCTCCGTTGTTGTTTTTTGTGCCAAACATATCTTTGGGTATTGTGGCCAAAAATGTCAACTTTGACCTCTTCAATTCATAATACAGTACTTTATTCCACATGATTTTGTGAGATTGGATGCATTATTTGTTTATTTTTTAATTAAAAAAGGCTTCTGTCTTTCCACCCTTCCCCATAGCCCAAAGAATTTGGGAGATTGTCAGAAATTGCTGAAATTATTTTAATGTTGCTGTAGGCCTCTTGGCAGCCTCCCTGACCAGTTTTCTCCTGATCTTCTCATCAATTTTAGAGGGACGCCCTGTTTTTAGTAGTCACTGTCGTCTCATATTTCCTCCACTTCTTGATTATTGACTACAGTGTTCCATGGTATATCCAATGCCTTGGGGGCTTTTTTTGTAACCCTCCCCTGATTGATATTTTTCAACAGTGAGATCTCGTACCTCCTTTGTAAGTTCTTTGTTGCCCATGGCTTTTCCAGTTGGATGTTTCCAAGAAAATGTCAGGATATTCCTATAGGAACCTATAGCTGTACTTTATTTGGGGGTTAATCAGTCACTTTAATTGATGGCAGGTGTACACTAATTAGTATTTAACATGAGTTGGATGTGATTGGTTGATTCTGAACATTCCTAAGTCATCATTCCTAAGTATAAAAGGGTGTGCACACTTATGCAAGTTGGGCATTGGAAGTTTTTTCTTTTTCTTTTTTCACCCCAAAAAATTCTAGGTCTTCGTCACTTGATATTTATATGTTGCAATTTCACAATAACGGTGAAAAAGGTTGTGACATTTAATTTACTTAGTTTTTGTAAAATGTTAAAAAAATTACATCACAAAAATCTGCCATTTTGAAAGGGGAGGTGTGGACATTTTATATCCGTGTATGGTTGTTGATCTGCACAAATCAGATGGATATTAAAAATACATAAGCATTTACAAATACCACTAAGCACAATTAAGGCCATTACAAAAAAGTTCCATATGAACTTTTTTTGGTCATGCACACCATTATGGTTGTTAGGGGACTGCATAATAAAAAAAAATCCACCGGATGCCCACAGTTAAACATGTTGATGGATCAGGCATTGGGGCTGTTTTATGGCTAATAGCTCAGGGACTCTTGTGAAAATTGATGGCTTTATGAATCATGCTTCGTACCAGGGGTGTCATTTATCAAAGTGTGTAGAACAAGTCCTAATTCTGTCCATAAGAACTCCCAGTGCACACTAGAAAATATTTCACACGTGTACTGTACACACAGCTGCATGCAACAAATGTTGATAAATCCTACACATTCTAGATTGCTCAGTTTGAGCATGGCTACTCACATTTACAGAAAAGAAATCCCTTGAAATCATCATATATTGTATACAATTACGATTATTTGGAAATATAATCTACTCGACATAAGTGATACGATGAATGCATGTAAGATGCGTCATTATTTGGCTCATGGTTGGGAAATGCCAGACCTGTCATGGTTGAAATGTGCCCGTGGCTGAACAAAAAAAAAAAAAACCTTAGACCAACCCATCCAATATTCAGACGAGTTTGCATTTTTTCTTAATAACTGCAGATTTTCCACAGTTTGGGGTCATGTGACATCATCACAATGCGCATTCAGTCAAAGCCCTCTTTGATTCACATGTGTCGAACATGAACACAGCTAAAAGATCTCATTTACCAACAAACATCACTACAAAAGACTGTACAAAACCATTTCATGGAAGAAACAAAGCCACACAAAAACTCGCAAATTTTGAAAAAGGCAGCAGCAAAATGAAGCATTTTTGGCCACCAGAGTTACAAAAAACCTCCACAACACCCTGTATAGACTGCTTAGAGTAGAAGGACTTGAGTGTCCACTGGAATACTACTGCTGTGTTTTGTTGGCCTTCCCAAAAAGTCCCAAAATTTGCTTGTAGAGCTCCATTAAAATTGCACTGAGCAAACAGCGGATGATTTCACTTTCTATTTCATCTGTGTCACCTGTGTGTACCTTGTTGTGAGCACAATATTCACCAGTTACTCTGTCAGTGATGCTGACACGATTGACAATCAGTCGGATGGGAGCTCCTCATAATCATTTTACCCTTGATTGCACTTTTCTTCCACTAGGGGTTTCCGCATATATATGGTCAGGAGTCATTCTAAATATACATACATCTTCTGCACAAGAATAACTTAATAAATCACATTCTATGCATAGAAACTTATATTTGTATATACAGCACAATGAAAGATGTTTTGTTTGCATATTCCAGCTGGGAAGAAAGTTGGAGTCAAGGTTATAGCCAATGTAGAACATAATTAATTCTTGAGGGAAATTCTTACAACTTTATATTTTCTGCATGTCTTTTGAAGAAATAGTGCACTATATCACATAGAGAAGTGGATAAAAAACAAAAGGTCTGACTGGCCCACTCTGAATTATCCCATAGCTGTGAACACAATGTTTATTGACCTTCTGACAGAGTTGTGTCTTCTTGAGATTTTAGCCTGTATTGGAAAAGGAAGAGCTTCCAGTCTCATAAGTTTCTGTCTGCACTCCACTTCTGATGCACATATACTCCATGACCCCTGAACATCAGAGAAACCCCAATCCAGGCCTCTCCACTCAAAGAGATTGATGGATGGATGGCAGGTTACTTTTAAACGTGCTTCTTTTATTTATTTATTTTTACTCCAAACCAAAATAGTAAGGAAATATGGGCTTATTGTTCTCTAGCTGGTTTCAGATGTTCACTAAAGTAAGAAAATAGTAGACCAGAAATTTTCTGGTTAATGTAGGAAAAGAAAACGCCTAATTCAATTCAATTCTATTCAGTCCAGTTTTAATTATATAGAACTTTTAACAGTGGACATCACAAATCAACTTTACAGAAACCTGGATGTAAATTTGAAATGTATTCCTAATGATCAAGCCAGAGTCAATAATGACAAGGACAAACAAAGTGCCCTGCATTAATATTGGCACCCTCGGTAAATGTTCTGCACTTATATAGCACTTTTTTAACCTTAGCTGTTCCAAAGCGCTTTACACTGTGTCTCATTCACGTATTCACATACACACACACACACACACTCACACACCAATGGTAGCATAGCTGATATGCAAGGCGCTAACTTGTCATCAGGAGCAACTTGGGGTTCAGTGTCTTGCTGTCTTGCTCCAAGGACCTCGGCATGTGGAGTCGTATGGGCCGGGAATCGAATCACCAACACTACAATTAGTGGACAACTCGCTCTACCGCCTCAGCCACAACACCCCAATAAATTTGAGTTTATGCTAAATATGAGCAAATAAGGCTGTGAAAATTTGTCTTTATTGTTGAACCTTGTGCTCTTTTGGTAAATTAAAAATAAAAAATCACAAAATACTCTGCTCTCATGGATATCAAACAATTGCAAACAAAACACAGGTTTATCAAAAAATATATATATTTGTTAAATATAGGTGTGCAATAATTATTGTGTTTGCAATTGTTTGATATCCATGAGAGCAGAGTCTTTATTATTATATTTTAAACAAAATATCAAAAGGTTAAACAGTAAAGAGAATGTTTCACAGCCGCCTTTGCTCATATTTATCATGGGTGGCAAATATTATTCCAAATATTAGTTGGGGGGAATTGTATATAGTTAAAAGCACAAATTGTGTTAACAGGAAGTTGAGTATGAGCATCAGAGTCATTTCTGAATTCAGTACAGCTTGACCTTTAAGTCTATTTTATCAAGCTGAAGTTGTTAACTGTGATGGATACTGGAGTGCAAACTGTTCTTAGCTGACCTAAGGTTATTCCAGGAAGAACATCCACAGCCATCTTTATGGATTATATGTGGTGGTACCATCCACAGTAATCTCATGATGATCTTTAGACTATTATTATGTGGGGCCATCCTAAGCAACAGCAAGTCATTTCAGGTGACGATAACTCCAAGCAAAAGTGGGGCATCAGGTGGGATCAGGCAGGTCCAGAAAGCAGGAGTAGTCAGGATCACAATTTAAATTTCTTCAGTCAGTAACCAGTCAATCCATGAAGGAGGATCAGTCGCTGTGAGTATATATTTCCTGTGGAGAGAACCATGTGTACTATACCAGGTTTTGTATGTGTGTGTGTGTATCTATGAGGATGCATTTCTGGCATGTTCAGGTGGTGATGCTGCCATCAGAGTATTCACACTGTTCCTCTCCATCTGGTCTGTGCTAAGCAGAATTGTATGTTATGCCACTGTAAGGTTTAGCATACAGGCCAAGATCACAGATCTGTCTCATCTGTCACCTCACAGTTCAGCTGTGTGAACACATGGGGCAGTTACACTTGTGCACGAGACCAATGGCTAGGCTTTGTTCCACAGATTTCAATGGAGACAGTGCAAAACTGCAAGCTCTCTCCTGCCAAAAACTAACTAGCCTAAAATTAATATCTGATTAACATAATAACTATATGGTTGCAGTTTCCCAGAAGCACACTCCCTTTAATTCCACGATTCATGTTTTCAAAACAAAACAAAACATCCTTGTGTTTTTTCTTACTGTACTAACCTCCCCAACAGGGTTTTTAGACAGATAGTACTGTTGGTTCCAGAACTAGTCAAGTATCATGAGGATGTGTTTTTGATCGGCTGTGGCTCAGGTGGTAGAGCTGGTTGTCCACTAATCGTAGGGTTGGCGGTTTGATTCTCGGCCCACGTGACTCCACATACTGAAGTATCCATTGGCAAGACACTAAACCCCAAGTTGCTCCCGAAGACACTGAGACACTGAACCCCAAGTTGCTCCCGAAGGCAAGTTAGCACCTTGCATGGCAGCTCTGCTACCATTGGTGTGTGAGTGAGTGTGTGAATGGTTGAATGAGACACAGTGTAATTCTGAAAGAATGATCAAATTCTCCCTAACTTTAGGGCTATTGGTATGTTTGGCTAGCTGGGCTCTGATCAATTCATCCTCCATTGAACCAAATCCCATGGGTCAGCCACCTACTGTAGCACAGACATACAGGGTTTTTTTGGGGGGTTTTTTTTGCATGCACTCCCAGAACAAAATCTGCCCAGGTATGACATTTTGGGAGGCAGTAAAGTGTCTATGTTTTAGCCTTGCTAAGTGTTTGGAAAAATCTCTGCACTTCAGTGCCCAAGCAGTGAATGAGGATAGTGCATTCAACAGTGCTTAAAAGGGTGGTGATGTTATTTTCAAATGATATAATCTAGTGGTCTAATGGAATAGGGAGCTTACCAGGCAGTAGCAGAAATGGTGAAGGGAATGAAAGCTCCATCTTTGTCACCAATATAATGTGGTAAATAAGATGCACAATATACAGTATACAGAACAACCCTTGCTTGCTGTTTACTCAGTTATCCATTCCAGGCTCTCCCCATACACCCAATTCATCCGTTTATAAATGGCCTTCAAAATCAGACCATAACAATGGTTTCATCAATAGACATCTGTTCATTCAGAAGAAATAGTATCTGTCATCCTTTTTCTTCCTTGGCTTGAGCTGCTGCTGCTTTCTGAAGGTACCGTTTTGCCATGTTAAAAGTAGAAAAGGTGCTTTTTCTGTTCTAGAGCACAGAAGATAGCTAAAGGGGATGTTGTGACTGAGCAAGAAGTCCCACAACGTCTCTGTGACTGCCCACTATTTCCAACATTATGGCTCTTTAGTGCTCTGAATGATGTAGCCAATGACTAGTGTAGGCCACCTTCTACACGCCCGCTCTTGAGAAAGTATTGGTCCAGAATGTATAGCATTAGAAAATACAGAAAAGTCTGCATAGCTAAGAAGAGGTACACTAACCGGCATCTGCTTCCTAGTTGACAATTCATGCTCACACAGGTGTCATCCCACAATTTCTTGAGAAGTGTCTTCATTTGACCTATTTTTTCTTTTGTGTGCAGCTGCCACAAACTTAAGTATCAGAGCTGTCAGCTTAGCAAAGCCTGCAACAAACCCCAGGAAAGATCTATTTGATCTCCACCACCAGTGATCTCCAGTTGATGAGAACTTCATCCAGAGGTAGGGTATCCGGAAGCAATCCAAAGCAATTTGCAGTTGAGGCAGAATACAACTGAGCAGTTGAACGCTAAGGGTCATGCTCAAGGACCAAAACATGGCAGCTTGCCTGAACCAGCTCATACTGGGATGGAGGAATACGATAGGGTAAACAACCAGGCCTTTGTCTTCAAAGGGGATCCCATGTTGCAGCAAATCTTCTAAGTTGACTACTACTGCTGCTTTACTGAACAGTAAGAAGAGCTCAATTGAAGTTATGGCTTCATAAAAAATAAGAAATGCATTACATTAAAAGAAAAAGGGTACTGCGTTTAACTTACCAACTTTTTCATTTATTTTGGTTGCTCCTTCAGTTGGCTTTCAATCCTTTCCAGATCAGACAAATTTGACAACGGGAGATCACATGTACTGATGTCTGATAGGTCATCATCATTTTGAGTTTAAGCAGTGGCCTGGCTTTTGCTGATTTTTTTAGAATCATGACCAGCTGTTGCTTTATGACGTCTTGTGCTCTTAAAACTGCAGTCAGCAGGGCTGTAAAATACAGAAATAATAAATGAGCATCACATCAACTTGTAGCGTATTGCCATATAGTGTTTGGTTAGAGAAACACGACAATTAAATGATAGCTTGTACCCAGTAAATCTCAGCCAGTACTCACCCACCAAAAAAGTATAATAAAATATAAATAAAAAAAAATTAACTTGACACAGTTTTTATTTTAGATGTTGTTAAAATTGTGTAGTTCCCCTTTACTAGTTAAATGAGGATTTTTAATTTTTTTTTACATACTTTACTGTAAACATTACTGATTACAACAGGCTCTGTTTATATCTTCAGCTGCAGTTGTAAATGTTCCGAGAGGTGCTGGGACTCTGAGCACCATCTGTCCATCTGGATGGAGTTCTTAAGTCTTCAGCCGTAGATATTGGTCATATTGGCCGTAGATATTGGTGGTGTTGATGGTATTTGTAGTGCAGCTGCAACCTCTGAAAGATCCTCTGAAAGTTCTGCCCCCCCAAGTCTCTTCTTAACAAAAAGATCATCCCCATCACTCTCACTTGTATTGCGTCTTTTATTTCCCCTGATAGGATAAATGATTTTTCTTTTTTTTTTTTTCTTTTTTTTTTTAAACCAAAAACTTTCAAACAATGCCATAGAAATATTTGTAGGTTGTAATGCAATAGCAAATGAAATATATTTGCAATTTTCTTATAGTTCACCCAAAAATGAAAGCTCTGTCATCATCTACTCACCCTCAGGTTGTTGGTGCTGACAGACTTTTAATTTTTGAGTTTACTCTGGTGAAAGGAAATACTTAAAATCTTTCTTTTTGTGTATGCTGGACGATAATCATCATCATCATCATCATCGGTCTGCATGGACTTTAAAATTCACTGTGTAAATCTCATAGTTTTCAACCATGATTTCCATATAATAACCTCATCTGTGCTGAGCCTGACTTAGAATCAATATAATACATTTTTCAACAAATACATTGACAATCCCATTAGATATAAATATATCAACCTTTCAGTTTGAGCACGTACCTGAAAATGACATTTTTCTAACTCCTTAGGACTACAGACATTTTGGTTACATGAGTGGGTTTGTTAAAAAGCCAGAATAAAGACATTAACAGTAAACTGTTTCAGCAGTTTTGACGCGATTAGTAATTAGAGTGAAAAGCTCAAGTATGTTGAAAAGTTATCAGCAGTTTATTCTCTGCAATGGCCTAAGTCTAGTGTTAACATCCCTACAATGGCATACTGTACATTCACACTTTGATTCATAAACAACAGTCTGCCATTGCCATTAATATGCATACGTTGGCAAAGACTGATGTACTGCAAATCAGCCCCATTATGTTAATCATTATGTTAATTTCTATGTAAACATATAGAAAGGCTGATGTACTGCAAATTACCCTCTCTTGGGATTTATCTATTTTATACACACATTTTCACCATTTTATATATAACCATGAAATCTGGATCTGTTTTATTAGGTTAAACCAAGCATTTGGCCACATGTAATAACTTATTTGGCAAAACTATAAAGTCCCATTCGTTAACATTAGTTAATGCGTTAACTAACATGAACTAACAAAGAGCAATATATTTTTAAAGAACTTATTCATCCTGGTTAATGTTACTTAATAAAACTACAATTGTTCATTCATATTAATTCCTAATGATCGGTCTAAGGTTAACAGCTACAATGAAAAGGTATTGCTCATTGTTATTTCATGTTAAAAATAAAACCTTGTTGCAATATGTTGCCAACCATTTTTACTTTAAAAGCTGAATGTTAACATCAGTTAATACATTATGAACATCAACTAACATGAAAATAGTCTATTTATTTATTAACATGAAGCTGTATGTTAAACAAAGATTTTTTTGCTGTAAGCTGACAAACCAAAATGTTTGTCAATTTGTCTTCATAGAAACCTTTTTTATCAGTTCCATTTAATTAATTTCAGTCGTGTTTGTTTTAAAACAGATTTAAATAAGTTAACCTAAATACCTTAAAACCAAAATGTTGAACCTCAATCCTGGTGTGAACACGCACCTTTATTGTCCATTCAGTAAGACCGTCATCCAATCAGTAGCCACTGGCTACGGAAATACATCATTGTTATGCAAGATTTGAAATTTGTTGTGTATGTACCATTTCAAGTACCATTTAAATGTAAACTTTAAACTTACATTAGTCCATCCATCCATCCATCTTCAACCGCTTACGCCTTCTTCAGGGTCACGGGGAACCTGGAGCCAATCCCAGGGAGCATCGGGCATAAGGCAGGGTACACCCTGGACAGGGTGCCAATCCAGTTAGTGTAAAAGAATGTAAAGAATGTTTATGCAGTATATACAGATATGGTATTCATCTTCCTAGCTTAAAAGCCACCATTAAAAAAAAAAATGTGTCGAGTTATAGTATATTACTTAATAGTACAATCAAATCCTTGTTAATTTCACTAAAGCATTTATTGTCCTTGAAGAAACATGCAATCAAAACAACGTTTGGTTAATACAGTTGCATTCATAAAAATAAGATTGTGGAAAGTAAAAATACAAATACAAACAAGCCTCGTTGCTCGTCAAAGACACTCAAGAACACTCACTTTTTACAAGTTCCTTTATGAGCGTCTGCAAAGTAAAATACTCGAAACGTAAATGCAAATCGATGCTTACCCAAATAGTTTTATCTAAATAATCCCATATCTCTTGGTAAATAATCCATTGTTTTGTTTGCATCCAAACTGCACAATCATGGTGGACCCCTCCCACTACCACAGGTACAAGACCCCTCCCACTACCACAGGTACAAAACCACTCCCACTACCACAGGTACAAAACCCCTCCCACTACCACAGGTACAAGACCCCTCCCACTCCCACAGGTACAAGACCCCTCCCACTGATATGCAAGTGAAGGTGAAATCACCTGAAAGTGCAACGAAGCACGTTTAAATTAAATAAAAGAATATAAAAGAATGACCTGCTGCATTATATTTAAATATATTTGCTACTGTTATAAATATTAGTGCATGTTCTGTCTTATACTGTAATATTATTATTTTCAAATTTATGTTTTACCGCAGAATTCACGACATTAAACGTGCAGTTAACACATTATTAGATATTATTATTAGATAGATAGAACAACCATGCCATGGATAAAGTCACAGAGATCACAATTTTTCCCACTCTGTTGTTTGATATGAACATTAACTGACACTCTTGACCTGTAGCTACATGATTTTCTACATTGTGCTGCTGCCACATGATTGGCTGATTGGATAACTGCATACATTAGCAGGTGACCGGGTGTTCCCATTAAATTGGACGGTGAGTGTAGTTTGATGTTTGGTGTGGTTTAATCTACACTGCCTAATCCCTCAGCCTGAGTGTCACATGTTTAGCCTTGTGTGCTTGGAGCGCCAACATGTTTCCCTTCGTCCACACAGCAGGGCTTCTAAAGAACACATATCAGGTTTAATTCCACAAAACACTTCAGTGCCCTCTGAAGCATCCCTTACATGCCCTGTAAACTGATCTCGAATATCAATAAGAATTAAGAACAGCTCAAGGATTCCTATTCTTTATTATTTCTATTAGGGATATAAACTTATGGGAATACTTCTTTCAATTTGAAAAACTGTTTCTGAAAATGATCAGGACCAGTTATATTCAGTTTTGGCCTCCCTTCCAAATAAACATACAAAAATATAGTTTGCTATGTGCGAGAAATGTATCTAACTTCCTGATCTACAAGCCTCCTCTACCCACTCAACAGTCAAACAGTACATTTACCAGAAAACTGTGGCTGTTTTGGAACATACTCATTAAGTTCAGACAAAACCCTCATATGGTGCAACAGTAATACTAAAGCCAGGACTAGCGGCCCCTTCCAATTCAGCAGGCAGCAGTCTCTCATTATCAGCTTGTAACTGTTACATACATTATTGTTCCATGTCAATCCACTAAGTGATACTGAGATACTATGTCTACGATAAACAAATAAAAATTCAAATAAAAAAATGGTCCCCTGAACCAGAAAAAAAAGAAAAAAAAGAAAAAAATCAACTCAGTCTTCACTCGCCACTATGGTTTTTGCATCAATCAGACTCTTCTAACTCTTTAAAGACTGGACATGGATGCTCAATCTACTATATATATTGTGTTTACATGTATCTTGCCTCTTTTTTGTTATTTTTTTACACTTTTAATTTTCAGTGAAACCACTTTAGATATGCCAAGATCAGATTAAGATTAAAGGTCTTAATAATTCAATCCTTTAAAAATGGAGGTACAAATGTTAGATGGTGGAAAAACACCACCTAACACCATTTTTTTAGAAAAGAGATGAGAAAGTTTAATTTTTTAATATTATATATCAAAGAGTAATATAAAATGTTTCTCAGTTGAAACTTTATTCAAAAATGCATTATTTAAAACTGATAGGAAGTTTTAGCTGTCAGAAATGACTTGAACTAAAATTCTGTATGTCTGCATATCCTGTTTTCTGTTTGCATAATATTGTAAAATGATAAGGCAACATATTTCATTCCAATGGTAATAGAAAATAAAATAAATAAAATAAAAACAGTGCTTGCTAAAACTAATAACAATAAGACATAGTGTTGGCCTGTCTCATCACTCATTACTCTACTATCCCATAAGGTCACTAGCACTATTTTGGTGTGTGTCCCCCCACACCAAACCCATCAGAACCCAAATTAGCCATGGGGCAGCTCTGCTTTTAAAGAATACACTATGTTGTTGGCACAGGTTGTAATTCTCAGGCAGAGAGTGTTGTAACTGGATAAATCAAGAGCCTGGGCATTGGCAACATTTAATGGATGACACTGCACCTGCCAATCATCTTTGTTGCTTATCTTCCGTCTGGCAGATACCATAAAATATGTAATGCGTCTCCATTGCTGCTCTTCATCATTCCACATCATCATGGATCATAATGCCCTCGTTTCCCCATGTGTCTGTTGCATGTTTCACCAGGTTCTCTTAATGTGACATACCGTGTTGCTTGGTGAGTTGTGTTGACTGGTGTGGTTGTTTTGGACTTTGATCATTGTTTTTGAGTTTTATGGGTTTGTTTTTTTTTTATTTCCTAGCATGGTTTGTTAAGTAGTGTACAAAAGAAGTGGCATATTATTATAACAGCAATATATCTGGTCCACATCTAATGTGCTTGGGTGCACTGGTTTGCCCTACTTCATTAATAAGAATGAATAAATCCTCCAGTAATTTATTTATTCATAGCACTCTAATGATCATGCACTATATACGAATAGAATCAGAACAGAATGCAAACAGGAGGTCTCAGATTGACAAAATTCACTGTGTTCACAGGAATTTATTTTCACAAGACAGCACAGGAATATAAATAAATTGGTGGCTCTTTTATGATGTGGAAGGGATTTTACTGGTTCGTGTCTCAGTTGTCCTCTTAGCGTGAAGCATCACTGCAAATGGATCATGTTTATCCTATGATAAAAGATTTCTATCGTGACGGGAGTGGTCTCTTCCAAGATAACCCCACCCCCCCGTCCAAGGGCAGAAGGGAATAGTTTGATGAAGATGAAAATCATGTCCATCATTATGTTATGATCTTCATGTTCACCAGAGCTCAACCCTACTGATGGTCTACATATGCTTGGAGCTTTTGTCACCTGAAAATCACTCGCTGTTGCTAAGAATGGTCCCCAGTGGATAGACTAAGGATCACCATGGAATTAAAGTGGATGGTACCAAAATAGAAACCATAAACATGGTTGATGTTAGTCTTTGTATAGCATTAGGACCGCAATCGCTAAGAACAGTTTGCACTCACTGGATTCTCCATCACTGGACATTTTGATATTTCATCCATCCAGCCATCTTCAACTGCTTACTCCTTCTTCAGGGTTGCGGGGGAACCTGGAGCCAATCCCAAGGAGCATCGGGCACAAGGCGGGTAACACCCTGGACAGGGTGCCAGTCCATCGCAGGGCACAATCACATACACACTCACACACACTACGGACACTTTCGACACCCCAATCAGCCTACCATGCATGTCTTTGCACTGGGGGACGAAACCGGAGTACCCGGAGGAAACCCCCGCAGCACGGGGACACATGCAAACTTCACACACACACGGCCCTGGAGGGAATTGAACCCCGGATCCTGGAGGTGTGAGGCAAACGTGCTAACCACTAAGCCACCGTACACCCCAGTTTGATATTATAGACTTGAAATTAAAACTAGAATAAAATTCAGAAATGACTCTGATGCTCATACTCAAACTTTCAGAAGAATGATATTCATCCCTCTAGTACATTTCCAGAGACTTGTGGAATCTATACCAATGTACAGTACATTGAGTCTGGCCCAATACCTTGCTAAGCCATGTCATGTTGATTTTTCATTTGTCTACATACAACATATATACATATATAAAACAATGACATCTAACACCAAGTCTACATTAAAGAGTCATCAGGATTAGATGAATGCAATACAACAGCAAGTAATAACTAGAAAGGATTTGCCCTAAAGCACTGTGTTAATTAATTTGGGCTTGTCATCATTAGTGAGCAGTTGTAAGAAGATTTTAGGGCTTAATTTCAAAGTCAGCTAATTCTGTTTTTCTCTGTGATTGAGGATATTTGACAAAAAATTTGGTTACATGTGTCAGTGAGTGAGTGAGCAATTGAGTCAGCTGGTGGAAGCATTTAGAAGACATCGTGGCTGAGAAGTGAGGGGGATTCTCATTATCACATCGTATCATCACACTGCTGTTCTGTGTGTATTAGTGATTGAGCAAATTATTCTGTGCGTGTTTCTGTGCAACTGGCTGAAATGCTTCTAATGTTCTCTACGTGTTTTTGATTTACTTGTACTAATCGGTGTAAGCCTCTCCATATGATCTTTTACATAATGCATTTATAATGTCAGGTAGTCCAACAGATGTTTTTTTGATGATCTAATTAGGCTAAATAATTGAATAATCCATCTGAGCAATGTAGAAATGAGACTGGTGATTTGTACTCCTTTATCATACAGTACAAACAGGGTTTCTCAGGATGAATAAGCACTAAGAAGAGAAATTGTTCTTTAGAGGGTGATGCACGGGGCCACTGTACTTCGTATTGAGTGCTGATTAATGAATACATGCTGACCGCGTGTGAAATACTAGATCTATGCAGTTTGCCTTCCTGGAATTAAATGGGAATGAAATGTTTTTTTTTTAATTACCTTCCTCTTCTAAATGAACTTTAATCCTTAGACACCTCTCTCTCTCTCTCTCTCTTTTCTTTATGGCAGAATGAGACTTGTAAAGTGTACAAGCTGATTATGTGTGCTTATGGTGTAACTGATCATGATTATCACGGGTTAACATTTTTAAAAAAAAACGAAATGTCCCAAATAAATGTAATTAGATATACTAATTCTGCATGTTCACTTGTTATGAATGCAAACTTTGCTTTGATCAGCTTTTTGAGACAAAAAAAAGTGCTAAATCATTTCCTAATTGTCAGTTTAAAGATAAACAGACAATTCCACAAGGCAGGAAGACACCTTAGATGGGACAGTGGTCCATCACAGGGCATCACAAACTCACACATACATACACACTGTTTCATACTCATGGGCAATTTAGAGTCTACCTACCTGAATGTTTTTACCACATGTGGTGGCATACAATTTAATATCTATTAGCCAATTATTTAGGAGATTATTATCTATATAACTATTATTTAGTTGCTATTTAGTAGGCTATATATACAACACAAGATTGTATTATTTACACTATAAGGGCTTGTGGACACCTGACAACCATACTCGTATGTGGGCCTTCCTCAAACTGTAGTTTGGAAGCACACAATTGTATAGGATGTATAGAATTAATATTTATCTTCACTGGAACTAAGGAGTCCAAACCTGTTCCAGCATGAACCATGTGCACAAAGCAAGATCTGTGAATAAATGGTTTACCGAGGTAGGAGTGGAAGAACTTGGGTGGCCTGCACAAAGCCCTATAAAAAGGGTTATATATACACACATACATAAATATATGTATAGAGTTCTTTAAGGCCTTCAAAAGAAAGGTTGTGGATGTCTATGAATCTGGCAAGGATTTAAAAAGATCTCCAAATTATTTGAAACACATCATTCCACTGTAAAGGAAATAATATATGAATATTGCAGATTTCAAATGACTGCCAATTTGTCCAGGACTGGCTGTTCCAACAAATTCAGCCCAAGTGCAGACTTTCTGATGCAAAATGAATTTTCCAAGAACCCCAAAATTGAATCACAGGATCTGCTAGTAAGTCTTGCAACAATTAGTGTCAATGTATATGCTTCTACAGTCATAAAGAGATTGCACAAATTTGACCTGCGTGGGAGGTGTGCCAGGAAAAAGCCTTTGCAAGACTACAGTTTGCCAATGAGCATATAGGCAAAGACCAGGCCTTTTGGAATAACGTGCTCTAGACAGACTAATTGAAGTTGTTTGGCCACAGTAACAGACATGTTTGGTGCAGGCCAAAGACTAAAGCTTTTTAGGAGAAGCACCTCATACCAAATGTGAAGCATGGTGGTGGAAATGTTATAGTTAGGGGTTGCTTTGCTGCCTCTGGCACTGGACAGCTTGGAAATGGAGGGTTATGGAATGGCCTAGTCAAAATCTGGATGTAAATACTATTGAAATGTTGTGGGGGATTTTAAACCGTCAGTACATGCAAGAAACCCTTAAACAGAAATATTTCATTTTCTGTTTAATGAATCTAGAATATATGAAAGTTACACTTATTTAATTAAAAATATGGAAAAAATGAACTTTTCCACGATATTCTAATTTTTCATTAACAGCATTGCTCAAGTGCCAATCAGGGACAGCTTGGTGCTGCTGGGATTTGAACTCACAGCACTCTGACTACATCCCAGAATTCATCACCCAACACCAGTGCCTGGGACCTGACTAACACTTTTGTGGCAGAATGGGCAAAATCCCTTAACCACGTCCAAAATCTAGAATAGTAGAGGTAATTATTAGCAGCAAAATGGGGACTATATCTGGAATCGAATGTTCAACAAGTATACAGCTGTGATGGTCAGATTTGAACAAACTTTTGCCCATATGTGTAGTATTAGCCTGTGGTAGTGTATTATTTCAACACATTATTTGGAAGCATTAACCTGTGTAGCTACGATATTACACCCTTAAAAATAAGAGGTTCCACTTACAACCAAAAACGTTTATTCATCTTGATGCCATACGAGAACCTTATTAAGTTACACAAACAACATTTCACTCTCGAGTTCTTTAGAGAACAACCTATTTAATGGTGCTTTAAAGAACTCGTATTCAATTAATGGATCTTGTATAGTAGCACTACTTGTATTGTTCCCTGCTTGATATATCGCTTTGCTTATTTGTAAGTCGCTTTGGATAAAAGTGTCTGCTAAGTGAATAAATGTAAATGTAACCCAGAAATGGTTCTTCACAGCAGTGCAACAAAGAACCATGTTATCACAAGTTCTCTAAAAAAACAAAAACAAAAAAAAAACCCAATAAACAATCTTACTTAGTGCTCTAATAAACCAAAGTAAGGTTCTTAAGAATGATGCCAGGAGAACGTTTTCCAGTCCCTCAAAGAACTTCATAGTGTTCACGTCAACCTGTTACGAAATGATACCTTGAAGAACCTATAATGAACCATAAAAAACTTCTTTAATCTGCAAAGAACCATATAGCTCAACTCAAGAACCATATACAATGGAAAAATTATTTTGAGAAATTATTGATAAGAAGAAGGTTCTTTGCGGAACCTATGGTGCTGAAAGGAACCACTGAAGAACCTATGTTATATACCTATGTTAAGAACCTTATGGTCCAGTAGCCAACTCATTTGATATGAATAGGATTCATGTGGTCTTCTCGTATGCCTGCTGTATACAGATAAACTCGTTGCACTATGTAAGAGCCTGTGGTGGCGTAGTGTTCATGCACATCATACAGTATATAGTAGGCGAGTATCCGAGCCACGCAGGGGTTAATGTTAGCTGTGAAGGTAACCGTTGGAAAGCAGCAGAACAGCTCGCGCATCAATAGAGAAACAATTAGAGCTGAACTCCTGCTCTGTCAGAGATGTTTATTGATCGGTTGTGTGCCAGTTTTCCCTTTACCGACTGTCAGTGATCACATTTGTTGTGAGCAGTACTTTCCTCACACACCTTTGCATGCACACAGCCGTAAACTGTCTCTTGAGGAGGGGGAAACAAACCGCGCTCGCGCTCGAGCTGCGTTTCCGTGCCGGATGTGGAGATGATGGATAGCCGCGGGGATTGACGGGAATCTGATGGTCGATTTCCCTCTAACTGGAACTAGGACGCGGGTTGGACACATGCTGGCCACGGCAGCGGATTAGCCGTTAAACTCACAAACGAGTGGAAAGATTTCAGGTAGAACGGACATTGATTTCTCTCCCTTGCTCATTTGGATCGGATGTGGGAGCGGAGTTGAATTGGCGCGTGACGTCCAGACACTGGTTATTACTTTTACAGGTGAGCGTGCGTTAAAAGAACGAACGAACGAAAGAAAAAAGGGTTCACATTAAAATATGGGCAATAAAAGTTATTTAAATGTCTTATTTTGACTGACTACATTTCATGCACAGTGTTCAGTGACGCCTCTCTGGCAAATGAGTCCATTTGATTGCTTCAGAGCCGTTTTGCACCTGTTGTGTGATTGAGATCAGAACACACTTTCACTTCTTCATGTCTGATCTAATCAGTTCATACAGCAGGATCTGCAAACCCACTTGATTCTCTTCGTTCCAAAGAGGAGCAATGCTGCAACAACAAAAAATAGATCTCTAGAAATGTTTCCAAACAACAACAACAACAACAATAATAATAATAATAATAATAACAACAACAACAGCATGCATTAATTCCATAACCTGGATAAGACTTTGCTGGTGGATGCATGCAGTTGAAGTTCGGTGTTTATCCCTGATCTGAGGACAATAATACACCAATAAACAAGTAAATAAATAAATGACGCCCTGATTAAGAAAACACTCATGCAACATCACTGCGTTGATTTCACCCCTCCAGTAAATACAGCTCACAAATCAAACTGCTCATGATTCAGCCTCTTACCAATTCCTACAATCTAGAAAAAAAAGGGAGAGAAAAAAATCACTAAACACATTCTTGTTTAACCTTCTGTAGCATCGTTTTCAGCGAATAACACTAGAATTGGTATCTGCTTAAAGATACTGTATGTTGTCTGTCATCTCCAGAAGGCTCAGTTTAATGTGCAAAACAGTCCGAAAATCATCACATACGGGTGACGACGTGTCTTGAACCTCAGTGGTGATTACAGTTGATGCTGATTCCCTTGGTAGCTCTCTGGTAAGTGCAGCTGTCTGTAATGGTTATAGTGACTGTGTGCTGCGTAAGTGCTTAAAGGGAGCGCCTTCGCTCACAAATCACTATGGAGCAGCCCGTCTTGAGGCATTGCTTCACATACACTCCGGACCACAGAGGATGATCTGCTACTCTCATCATCGAGCTCCTCTAATGAACTTTCAGCTAGTGCATTTTCATTTAATGTGCCGTGGACACGAACGAGTGACTACCTGCTGAAGTATCACCCTGGGATTTAACACTTGCTCCATGGTCCTTTGGGAGAGGAGCCGATACAGGAGGCGGTCGGGCTGAGCTGCCTGGTGCCTGCTTCTTTTCTATCCAATGGAAGATACAGATCCGGAGCGGGGGACAGAGGAGCAGACGGGGGGAAATTGGACCAGTGGTGAGGAGGACGGGACACTGCGGTACCCTGGGGAGTGCCATCAGAATGGGTAAGATGAAGCAAGATGCCAGGGATGAGCTTAAGAGATGCATTCACTACTGAGGTATTGTTTAGAAGTGGCAGCAGATTACCTGACTTCATTTACAACTTTGCTCATTTTGTTTGAATATTTTGTGCTGTTGATGTATAATTAACTGATTTTGTTTCTTCTGTATAGTGCATATTTAATTTCCTGTTTATATTTTATATGATTGCTTCTTCCCGGGAGAAGTGTCTAGGTTGTGTGTTTGAAATAACATATCTTTATGAGGTTTTTTTTTTTTTCATTTACCTGTTTTGATTGATTGATTGATTGATTTATTTATTTTATATTTTGTTTAGCCTGCACAAGTGCACTCACCTCTGTTCCCGTAGTGAATAAGTTGTTGTGTCTTGTGAATTCTTACTTCTTGTCATTTATTATCTTTAATAATAATAAAAAAGTGCTGCATATTAGATATTTATAATATATAATAATAATATTATTTATACGTCAGGTGGAAAAAAGGTCCGCACTGTTACCTATTAAAGTTTTGTCCCTAGCCGAACAAAGTGCTTGTAATCAATCTCTCTCTCTCTCTCTCTCTCTCTCTCTCTCTCTCTCTCTATCTCAAACACATCGGCTCCATTGCTTTTTCTTCCTTTTGCTGCCAGTTACTACTTTTTCTCCTAGTCACCATATGTTTCAACAGTGCTATGTTTTATTTGAATGTGGAAGGTGTTCTCGGTGACCTTTTGTGCTTTGCAAAAAAGAAAAAAAAAGTGATTTGAAAGGCTTTGCTCTTTAGCGGAACAGCAGATGGATTAGTCATCGTCTTCTCAGCTTCAAGGTGTTCTCAAGACACCGCATGGGGGCTCTGCTTCAGTCT